>VXBS01007562.1:114007-135153 GCA_013400255.1 Sitta europaea
AAAAAAAAAAAAAAAGAGTATGAACAAAGCGGGAGAGAGGTTCCCAAAAATACAAAAATGTATATGAAAAGGCTTTCTTCCCCATGTTAGGGAAAATCAAAGCTTTCATTTTGACCCAAAAGGACACATTTACTCTCTCATTCACTGTCTTGTACATGAGTAATTTCTGAGCCATACAAAGAAATTTCAGTAACAATAGTCTTGAAAAAGATGTGGGGAAAAAGAAGTTTAATTTTGAAGAAAATTTACTCCAATTTTTCCACCTTCAGTTCTGAGTTCCTAAAAATGACTCATCATCTTTACAATCAGAGTTTACATCCATTGTTACATTCAGAAACAGCCATGGAAACACTTTTTTAGCAAACTAATAGGAAACAGTGGATCATGGAAAATATCAGTAACCAGAACCTCACCTTGGCAGGCACCTCTCTCTCTCTCCAGCTTGCAAGCTGACAAGCTGTCATTGAATTTCAAAACTGAAAACAGGAGTATTTGATTCAGCCACCTTTTGAAAATAAGTCTGGGATGCAAATTGTTGAGATTGGTTTGATTTTATTACAAACACTGCAAATTGCAGGAAGGTGGCTCCTTCCTTTCCACATGTGCAGCAAATTCTGTCCAAATTCTGCAGTGGGTTTTGCTCCCTCCAACAGATGAGTCAAACCAGTGTTTCCAAACAGGAGAGCAGAACATCCATTAAGGAAATGTCCAAATGTTGTAGGAGCCTTTGAGTGAGAACAAAGCTAAAACCTTGAGCTGGGATGCAGAGGATTGATTGCCTGGAACACTGCAGGGCTTTGTGGAGCAGGGAGAGCTCAAATTCAGTCACCAAAGGCTGTGGGACCAAAACCATCAGTGAGGCTGAGCCCTGGAGAGAGGGGGATCTGAGGAGCAAGAAATGGAGCTGGGGAAGGGGCTGGAGCCCCAGGAGGGGCTGAAGGAGCTGGGAAGGGGCTCAGCCTGGAGGAAAAAGGGATCAGGGGGAATTTCTGGCTCTGCCCAACTCCCTGACAGCAGGGGACAGCCAGGGACAAGGGGAAATGGCCTCATGTGGAACCAGGGTTGGATATTATGAAAGATTTCTCATGGAAAGGGATGTCCTGCCCTGGTAAAGTCTGCCCAGGACTGTGGTGCAGTCCCTGTCCCTTGAGGGATTTAAAACCCACGTGGATGTGGCACTTGGGGACGTGGGACAGTGGTGGCCTTGGCAGTGCTGGGTCAGCAGCTGGACTGAAAGATCTTTTCCAGCCTAATTCAGTGATTCCATGGATCCAAGTCTTGGCTGTGGCTCTGCCTTTGCTCATAATTGGGATAGTTTGAAGAGCCTGCACTGGACAGGGTTCCCTGCTGTCCCAAGGGCCTGGCAAAGACTGCACAGACACATTCTGGGGAAAGGAGAGGCATGAAGAGAAACAAACCTTTCAAGAGTGAAATAAAACCTCAAATTTGGGAGTGGGAGTAAGAAGCCTGGATGGAAATAATTTAGTGTTTGGTGGGAAGTAAGGAAAATGGAAAAGCAAGAGAAGGAAATGTAACTGCTGCAAGACACCAGGTGAGCAAGAAATGCACAGAGAAGAAAGGACAAAAAAGAGATTGAAATATGAAAGCAGAAAATGTCTGAGAGCCAAATCTGAGAACAGAGGAACGAAGGAAGGGCACACATGGACTAATTCTGAATTGCACCTGAGGCAGGTTCAGATATAAAGCCAGGCACTACAGAGGGAAAGTATTTTACACATGGTTCCAAAAGGCACTGAGAAATTCTAACTCAAGTTCACCCACAGTTAATCCCCTTTCTAAGGGCTGCTCTTCTTCCGTGCTGCTTTTCTGCAGCACAGTGCCTGTTTCATCATCAGGAGGCAGAAATGGAAGTTGGAAAGGTCTGAAAACCCCATTTTTCCAGGTGCTTCTGGAACACTAATCCGAAGTGATGCTGGGAAGTTTCGTGGGAGGAATGGAAACCTTTCAGTGCACATTTTAATTTACTGCCCAACGCCAGAGATTGGCTGTTCCAGGGAAGGGGCAAAGGCGAGAGGAGAGGAAATGAGGAGCAGCAGAGGTTACCTAACACCACGTTTTTGAAGGGAGCTCAATATGGTGTTTAATTCTGTTTTCAATCAGTTTCAGGGGAAGGCAGTGGTGGGGAGATGTAGTGAGAAATTCAGTGCTGGGATTTGGGAGATTCTGTCCGCGAGAATCTGAAGCAGTGTTGGGAGAAATTGGGCATTTTGTGCTCACAGTTGGTGATGTTACACAATTCTGTAAGAATGTAAAATTGGAAGCTGCCATTCTCTGCTTTTCCTGACACCTCTGGCCACCAACTCTGTCCTCTACCTTTCCTTGCAGGAGCATAGGAGAACTTAAATTCATAAAATACAAACCCTAAAGAACGTCGCCTCAGATTTACACCTGATGAAATCTTTTTCTTACAGGAACAGCTGTTTAAATACAGTGATTTTTAATTTTAACATTTTTTTCATTTTAATGAGCTTTTAAATATCTGCCTCTCATGGATCTTATCCATGGTGCAACCTCCAAGTGAATTTTCTGTACAACTGGAAGTGCTCAGTTGTTTAACAGCTATCTTTTTCCTAGTAATAAAGTAGTCTGCATGCCATAATTCCCACAAAACCTTTGCAATTTTTAAAGAGAAGAATTTTAAACAGGTTCCTCATCAATTTTATTGTAATTTCTTCTTAAGAGAAACCTTTCCATAACTCCCAGTCCATGTGCTGATATCTGGGGCTCTCCCTCTTGCTGCAGCTCAAAAAAAACCTCAGAAGAAGTTACAAGAATGGGACATAATTCAAATTTCGTTATCAAAGGAAGTCATATGTAACTTCCACTTGTTAATATGGAATCTACAAAAAATTGTAAACGTCAAATCTACAAAAAATTCTATATTGGAAGAAAATACAATTATTATTATTATTATTACTACTACTACTACTATTACTATTTATTATTATTGATTGCTATTTATTACTATTATTATTAATATTATTTTAAAATATTTGGGAGGGGAGTTGAGAGCACTCTATGTTCTTGTTTACATTTCCCAGCATGAAGCTGCAGTGGTTCTGTTTCTGATGGAGCAGTATCACAAATTCCCCCTCCTGAAAACTACCCAACAGTTTTCATTTTTAGCAGTGCTCGATTTGGCCTAGATTACATGGTCATGAAAGTTTGTGACTCATGCACTTCCTCCCACTCACAGAAATAAAACAGTAGTAGAAAATATAAAGAAAAATGCCACTGTGATGAAATCCATCAGGACACGACGGATGCAGAGGATTTTGGTTGGTGCAGGGCTCTGTGGTGCATCCATCCTGAAAATGAACAGTGATTAGGGCAATTTCCATTGAAAACAAATCTCAGATATCATATCCTGGCATAGTATCAAGTACACAGTCTCAATTGCAAATTTAGTCTCTAGAGATAAGAAAAGCATTGAGCACATTTATCCAACAATTTCTGAGTGCCTGGGATGAACTTTATTAATGGCAGAGAAAGGAAGGGATGGAAGCAGCAATAATATCCACCAGCACAGTATTTACTCTTTCTCAGAACCAGCTGGGCTGACAAATTTTACCAAAGACATGGGGAATTTAAAACACACTATTAATAGGTTTATGGCTATAAAAACACTTTTCTCTCTCTCTCCTCTTTTATTGTTTCTGATGAAGCCCTGGTTTGTCCCAGGGAATAATTCTGGTTCAGATATTGTGCAAGTTTGTGTTTTTCCAGGCCATGAGGGGTTGCAGAGGAGATAAAACAGCCTCAGAGGATGACTAAAAGGGCAAGTGCCATGTGCCTTGCTGTCTACTTATTCTTTTACTTACCTGTTATGGAAGATACTTCCTCCTGCAAGGTCTCAGTGGGGTTCAGGACCTTCTTCCATTTCCAAATATCCCTCTTCAACAAGTTAAGACTAAAAGCCATAGTTCCATTCGATTCCTTCCTGCAGCCAAGACTGTCAAGAAATAACAGCTTTGAAAAGTGGCCCTTGAAAGCTGAAATTGATACCACACAAAAGGGCAGAGGGATCTTACAAAATACTTTAAAGGAACATTGGGGGGAAAAAGGTAAAACTGTTCCTTCAGCTTGAAGAAGGACTAAGCTGCAGGTTTGCCTCTCTCCTGTCTGTCCAAAAGGGATGTAAATTTGAAATGTGAATATTCACACCATCCTGGAGAAGGGGTGAAATCATCACTGTGACCCTTCCACAGAACAGTGGGACAGTTCCAGCCCTCGTGTGACAAAACCCCAGCTCACCCCTGCTCTGTGGGGAGTTTGGGGCTCCTGGAGCAGCCCCAAACTTGGCTGGAGCATCTCAGAGTGAAGATCACACTCAGCAGGGTCCAGGGGTCAGAGATGCAGGCAGGGGATGAAGGGCTCTTTAGCTCTGGCTCAAACTCCTCAGTTCTCCTGGCACCAGAGCAGGCTCCTGTGCAGGGGGAGCCAGGGGCTGGGAGCACCCAGCTCCCAAATGCTCAGCAGAGAGCTGAGGCAGGACATCCTGCATCCAAAGGTCTCAATGCTCCATTATTTATGGCCAATACCTTGAGGCCTGAGCAGGAATTTATGACATGCACAGGCAATAATTATTTCAGCTCAATGGGTGCTCCTCGAGGCTCTTTGGAGCAGAATAACAAACAAAAACCATAATAACAAAGAGCACATAACACAAAAACAACAACAACAACAACAAAAAAAGGGAGTAACAACTTGTTGCTTCATTTCCTGGAACTGATATTGGTCATAACAGCACACCCCAGGATAATTTATAGTTAAAGGCATTTAAACAGGCAGCTGCTGTGTCCAGGCTGGAATCTGGAAGGAATATCCTGAGCTTTATTTAGCCTGGGAAGGTGTAAGAAAGCCTGGCTGCAAAGGTTCTTCTCCAGTTTCTCTCAGTTAAGGACTTTGCCAGCTGGATCCTGCTGCCTTCTTCAGGGATCAGCAGAAGGAATAATATTTACCCAGGCTAGAACTTGCAAAGCAGTTTCCCTTCGCTCTGGCTCAGGGACACTTTGGAGTCACTGGATTATGGACTCGTGTGTGTGATCTGGGAGTGAGAGCTGAGCACAGCAGGGCATAATGAACTTCCCAGAACCAGCTGATTAAAAAGGGAGTTTGAAGGATTCGAGCCTGCACATCCCTCAGCCTTGCAGAGCTCATCAGAGGAGCCCTTTCTCTCCCTACTGTGGGAATCTCAGTGAGGCTCAAACGCCACAAAACCAGGATTTTTGCACTTTACTAGGGAATAATTATGTGAGAATTTTAATTTCAATTATATGAGAATTTAAATCAATTATATGAGAAATGTGGAATGACTTATATTTTTAGAAACAGGCCACTATTTTCTCTCATCCATGGTGCCATCCAAGCAGAGCCCTACAAAACCTTCTGCTGCCATCCCCCCAGGGACCACAGCAGCACCCCAAATGGAGAATAACTTGGCATCCAGTGTGCTGCAATGGGAAAATGAGCACAGGGATAAATATCCCCTGTCCTGGCCTGCAGGAATCATGTGAGACATCTGCTGTGCTGGCCTGACTAATGCCACAAACACTTCCCGTCCCTGGGAGCACAGGAGGGCCTGCAGCTCCTCATCAGCAGTCCTGCTAATTAGGAGAGTCCTCCTGTCCAAGTGGGAAAGAGGGAAAACAAACAAATGTTTGCTTCCAAAATGTGAGGGGGAAAAAAAGAGGAAAGGTTCTCCCGTTTGGAGATCATCCAACATGTGCAGAAGAGCTCCTGACTCCCAGAGCTGCCCTTGGGGTGAACTTTAGGTTGTCCCTCTTGTTTGATGCTGGGCTGAGTGTTTCCATAATTCCCAAAGGTTTTTTACTGCAGCTGCAGGAAATCTGCAGGATTTGGGTTTTTTTTGGTTTTTTTTTGCTGTTGCATTATTCCCTCCAAGGCCATTCCCCCCTCCTTGTTTTTCTGTGCCCATGGTAACAATCCATAAAAGTCCATCCCAGGGAAACCAGCTGATTGCCCAGCAGCCACCAGGAACCCCAAAAGCCAATAAAAGGGATTCTCACTGCCTCTCTCCTGCCTTTAAACCAGTTTTTAAAAGAAAAGGGGCCAACCTGCAGATGAGCTTTGGCAGTTCCACCCAGGGTGAAGGCAATCCACTCACACTGGGAGGGACAATTTGGATTTCCGTTCCTCCTGCACAGGGGAAGCTGAGGGTGCAGCAGAATTATTTTTAATTTTCATTCATCTGAGTGGGCACTGAGATGTGGGATTGTTTTGCTTGTCCTCTGGAGAAACACAGAAGTCACAAAGAGAGCAGCGAAACAGGATCATGGTGAAAGCTTGGGATAGTTTAAGTGAGACTGCAGGACACTTGTTTTACAAAAGTAAATCCTAAAGCACCCTAAACATGTTTTCAGGAGGGTTAGCAGAGAATATTTTCCGTTCTGGACTTCTTCAAAATACAATTTACTTCCACAAAAGGATAACCTCTGTGGTAATGGTGGAATTTGCATTCTGAGTTTTCACTCTGCTATTCAGAATTTGCTCACAAAAATGAAGGGAATATTTTCCAGGTACTTTATATCCTGAATGTTTACCAAACCCAGTCAGATGATGAATTACATTTTTTTTGTGTATCTGTATGATAAACCATTTGTAAAGGTAATGCTGTGTGAATATTAATAAAAATGCAGTGAGCTGGTATTGTTTCTCAGGCTATATTGATCATATTAATGAGAATGGTAATGTATGTATGTTTATTATGATTAACAGAGCTCTGTTCATGTTGCACTTTCCATTTGAATGAAATTAACTTTCTCTTTCTAGAGCTGTTGAAGATGAATATTAAATACAGAGAAATGGTTGGTGAATAAGCTCTTCCAAAAACCTCTTCACGCCCATATCAAATTTAGTACACTTGCTATAAATTAATTTTGAAAACTAAAAGTTACTGGAGATTGTGGATGGAAAAACCCAAATGATCTAAGTAACAACAAGTACAACCAAGAAACTTCCACTTAAAGACATATCCTAACAAAATAATTTACTATAAATGAGCTGCTGTGCCAAGAGTAGAGAGATTCCAGCCCATAATTTCAGGGCATATGCAAGGAGAAAACATAGCTGCAGGAATGAGACAAATTCTGTTTACACCAGGGTTTAAACACAGGTGGTTTTGAGTTTGTTCTTTGTTTTGCTTTGCTTTGTTTTGTTTTGTTTTATTTTTAATTTTGTTTTGCTTTGTTTTGCTTTGTTTTGTTTTGTTTTTCTGTCTTGCATTTCTTTTCTGGGAGCGATTCAAAAATTTGTACTTCATTGTCTTAAGACTTGCTCCTGGAAATGGTAAAAAGGGTAGAAAAGGGAAAAGATTCTTTCTGAGATCTTCAGAGCAGCTCATGTTGCTGGTCCAGCTGAAGATGTCCCTGCTCATTGCAGGAGGTTTTATTTTCCAAGTCCCTTCCAAGCCTTACTATTTGGTGATTTTCTCCAAACAAAATTAAGGCCTTCTCTGTATAAATCTTGTCCAAGAAAGGTGATTTGACAAGATAAAACCATGAAAAAGAGACCTGTCCTTTAGAGGCACCAAACTCTTTCCAGGACACACCATCAGGCCCCAATGCCAGCACTGGGATTACTGGAATTACTGGAATTACTGGCAAAACTGGAATTATTGAAGCAGAGATGATTAAGCAGTACCAGAAGATGAAAGAACAGAGGTTTAAGGAATTGATAAAAGATGATAGAATGGAGGTTTCCATGCAAATGGAACTTTTCTTTTTTTTTTTTTTTTTTTCAGTACAAACAAGTTTCTGTAATTGATCACCAAAGATTGTCCATCCAAACCTAAATGGGCAGTGACAAGTTTGTGCAGGGTATTGGATTCCTGTCTGCCCACTGGAGATATTCCCACTGTGCTTCCACTGCTCTGTATGAACATTATTAGACTTTGAATTTGGTGCAAAGAACAGGGAATTTTACAGCCTATTCTGGGCACTGCAATTCTCATCATGAAGTTATTAGTAAGAGGGAATGAACAGTAATTGTGAGGGAACAACAAGGTTATAATCATAACTTGTTCCAAATTATACTCCTGTGATCTCCCTTCTGCTCTGACTGGGAGCTGCTTTTTAACTTGGGAAATTTTCAATAATAAAGCCAAGAAGGAAATTACTGGGCATTTCTTTGAACAGTAAACTTCCTAGAAATGCAGAGATTGTCATAATCAGCAGGTTCACAGGCTTCAAAGTGCTGTGTTCACCTGACAGTTCTTTCAATCATTTTTGAGTAAAATACATCTGTAGCCATCGAGGCATTGTGTAATCCCCCCACACACCTGTAAATTAGAATGTGGGATGTCATGATTTATTTCATAGCATAAAAGCTGTTAAATGAATACTGACAGCACCATTAGCGTCCTGATCTTGAACTGAAGTGCAAGTCAGCTCTGCTTAAGTCATCATTCTCAGGAGCCACGAATAAATGTGCACTTAAAAAAGGTGCCATGGGTTAATCAGAGCTGAATTAGTCAAGAAAAGTCGGTGAAGAAAGGAGCAGTTCAGGAAATGACAGCCTGATGCTCTTACTCCACCACTGGTTCTTGAAGCAGCCAATGCCCAAGACACCAGAACACAAAAACACAGGATGAAAACTTGATTAATTTGGAATTAACTGAGATACATCAATGTTGCTTCAGCATCTTGTGCTCTGAGTGCTCCCACCCACACCTCTTGCCTCGTTCCCTCTCTTGGGAAGCAGATCCCAAATGGGCTCCACTCCCTGGACTCCTCTTTGCCTTCTGCCTTCCAGGGAGACCTGGTGAAAAGCAGAGAGAACCAAATGAGCTCAGCTCAGAGCTAATTCATCCCACCAGGAATCATCAGTTACTGTTGCTCTGCCCTAAATCCCAGATTCCTTGATACCAGCTTCTAGGAAAGAAAATGGCTCCTTGTGCTTGCACTGAAATGAAATGTTTAATTTCTCTCCTTAACCTCTTTTGAGCTGATGGTGATCTGTGACTGTTTGAAACACAAATCTACTTGTTTTCCTAAAATTCATGCTCTGTTTTGTTTGCTCCCTGATGTAATGCTGCCCACTTTGTTGTTCTCCAAAACATTTAAACCATTTTTTCCCCCTCATACAGATACTGTCATTCCTGGAGGTGAAATCTGGATGCCTGTCCTTAGAGCCTTATGAATCCTGTTGTATTATAAATATTTATCACCACTCTTTTAATCCCTGCAGCTGTGCTCCTTTCACAGGCAGAGCTGGTTTTATAAAGGGTCAAGCCCTCTGTACCTCTTCCCAGTTTCCACAGGATTTCAGACTGTTCCTGTTTGGCCCTCCACAAGCAGGACTCCACACACCTCTGGGATGGCACTTCCTTCTTAATGAGGAATAATTATTCTCTCTCCCAGTACAGATCTTTTCCCACTTCAGACATTATTTCTACCTTTACTTGCATGTTTATCCCAGTCGTTTATTCCAATCTCTTAGTCCATCTGAAGAGATCAAAGGCATTCAAACTAAAACATAAACCACACAACCTCTCAGACTGGCAGGCTGGTTATATCTAGAGCCATCCTCAATAATTCACAGCTTCTCTGAGAATTTCCAGATTCAAAAAGTTGTTTGAATATGATCATTTATTAAGTTTTTCCCTTTGATGAACCCAAAACACCTCAAAAGGTTTTTTTGTTTTTTTCTTCAAATGAAGGTAAATTAAATTAATCTGGCTTTCTCCCCCCATATTACTTCCAAAATGACACGAGTCATTCCAAACTAACACACTTAAGCTGAACAAACATTAAACAAACCCAAATCATGCTTAATTGTGTGCTGAGGTGGTTTCTCATTCAAAATTAACTGTTTCTTTTCTCATTTAGAGCTCCAAATGGGACCCTGACTAATGGGATAAGATGGCCAGTCTTCACAAGTACTGAGCAGAAATATTTGACCCTGAGCACCAACACCTCCCAGGTACTGACAAAACTACGAGCTCAGCAGTGTCGCTTCTGGAAACACTTTTTCCCCAAAGTCGTGGAAATGACAGGTAACAATTCCTTTCTAGATGTTTTTATATGAAAATTCTGTGCAAGGTTGATTTGCTGGATGTTAATGTGATAATTCAGTTCAGATCTTTATATTCCTGTTCAGTTGGGTGAAACTAAATTGGGGTTGGATAAAACTGTCCATGCTGTGCTGAGGGTGGACCCCAGAACGTGCCCCGTGCTCCTGGCTTTGGGCTCACCACCCTATTTTGTACCAGGACAAAACCTGGGTGTGGTCTGGTTTCAGGCCTGATGTTTTGGTTTCTGATGTTTTGGTTTCCTGATATTTGGTTTTCTGATGTTTTTTCCCAGGAACATGTGATAAACACGATGGGATGTTTTTGTAATAATATTTATGTTATTCATTCCATCTGACAGGAGGGATTTCTTCTTGATGTCTCTCTGGTTTGACCAGTGTGATTGAAGAAGTTTACAAAGAGATTTGTTTCACCAATCACATTGGTCTGTGTAAAATTGTGTATAAGGGAGAGCCATCCTTAGTAAAGAGTAATTTTTAACCTTCTGATCACAGAGTCTGTGCTGTGTGTTACCTGAAACAACCCCACCTGAGGACACACCAAGGGCCAGGACTCTGTGATATGGAGTTTTCAGCCCCAAAATTCAGATGCAGCCACAATGTGAGGCACTGAGAGCTGAAGCCTCTGTTTTTTGGTACACCCTGAAAGAGTCTTGGTGCCACCTGGGTGCTGAAGAGCAGGAAAATCAGTGCTAAAGGAGACTGCACTGGCAGTTCTGCAGGCTTTAGATGCTCTGTATAAACTGTGGGATGTTACAGGATGTTATATTTGGCTTATATTATCTATTATTTATGGGATTCTATTTTATGCAACTGATCCCCTGAGGATGTGAAGAGCACTGCCACTGCCAAGAGGGGATTCTGGTTCCCAGCTCACGTGAGAGCCCTGGGTTTTATTTCTGGAGTGTCATTGCTGACAACCCAGAGCAGATCTGCCTGTAGAAAACAGAACTGATTTGTGCCTGGCCATGTCTACTATGGATTTATGAGATTTCACTGCCAAGAAAAATATAATTGTTTGAAACTTTAAGGTCAGTTGGACACAGAAGACCCAAATTTTTTAAAGACTGATGGCAGTGTTTCAGCAAAGCCCAGCAACAGGTGAAGCCCCTGTGCTCTGGATTTCAAAAGGAATTGATTTTATAAAGAGATTTTGCAGCTCTGGAATCACATTCTGCAGCTTGACTGAGGGAAAGTCTTGTTTCAAAAATGATACACACTTTTAAGATGTTAATTAGTAATTTAAAATCTTTCTCTAAGACTCAGTTTGAATGCTCGCCTTAAAAAACACGTAAGCCTTAAAAATATGTAAACTGTCATGGTGCACAGATGATTCCTTCTGAAATAATTTATTCCCTCCTCATTTGAGTCTGTGACTGTATTATGGCTCAACTTTTATCCCCTCTCAATTCAACAGATGTTTTTCAATTAAATCAAGAGACGTGAAATCAGTAGGTAAAATGAATAATTTATGAAGCCTACTGTGTGATTTTAAAATCACAGCGTTCCCAATTACGGGAGGATTTCAGGGAGGTTTCAAAGATTCTGACAACTTTGTGCTGAGCCAGGAGAGCAGAACACTTTTACATATTCCTTTAACCTGGCTGGGAAACCCGAGGGAAAATTGTGGATCCAAGGAATAGGCTGAGCTTTGCTGAGCCCAGGTGGAGCAGGAGGGAGCAGATCACGGGAGTTCAGCACGTCCTGGAGGAGAGCAGAGCTGCTCTGCCTGGTGCTGTGGGCTCAGGGATGATGAAGCAACGCTCAGGATCTGCCAGCAGACATAAATGCATCACCGTGCCACGTTGGGTAATTCGCGACATAAATTTGCATAATTTAATTAAAAGAAACTCGCGAGTGTATTCTCAGCAAAAAGAGAAGAATCGCCGTGTCTGGGGCCAAATATAGAACTGAGGCAAGGGTGCTGTCAACAAGTGGCACTGCCTTGTCTTGTATCATCTGTCAGTCCTTGAAACATGGCAACAATAAAACCAGAGTATTTCCATTATGTTCCCCATGCAATATTATCCAATTCTGACAGAAAACCCTTTAAAATCCTGTGTACAAACGTGACATAATAGCTTATGTTGCAATAATTCTCTTCACTGAAATATTATTTTGCATTTTCTCTCTCCTTTTATGCCCAAAGGACGGTGAACACCATTAATGCAGAGATTTCCTCTTCTGAGGGTCTCTCGTTTCTATTACTCATTTCATGAAATATTCTCAGGAAAAGAAGGTTGCTTTACATGAGGTGATATAAAATGACAGGGAACAAGTAAGGAATTTTTATGTTCTCATTGTTACAAGTTCAAGTAGGGTTCACCTAGGCACAGTAGAATTCTATCAGGTAGAACCCAAAGAGGATAATCAAAACAACTTATTCTGCAGAAATTATGATTTTTCAGCGTCAAGTGGTCAGGATTTGCTGTGGATGTGCTTGGTAACCCCTTGCTTAATTCCTGACCCACTCCTAGCCCAAGGCTTGCCACCCACTGAGGGATTTAAAGCTTTTAAAGGCCAGCTCCAAATGTGTCCTGGATCTGAACCAGCCTGTTCCCATCACAGGCTGGGTAAGAAAAGTTCCCTGAGGCAGATAAATACAGGAGAAACATATATTTTTACTGTTAGATAATTCACATTTCCCTCAAGCAATCACATCAGATTTTTTTTTTTTTTTTATTGTTATGGTTGTGGGGTAGGAAAATAATAAGGGGAAAATGAGGCTCTCAACACCAGATTAACAGCCATGTCTGAAATATAATTTAGAGTAATAAGCATGATTTTGGAAGGTTTCTCAGTGTCTTCTCCTGGAGTTTCAATTCATAAACCCTCCAATAAACACACAACCTGTAGAAGCTGTGCTTTAGTGCCCAGCTCGGTAACAAACCCTGCAGGGGCAGAGCTGTGCTCCCAGCTCCCAGCAGACACAATCCCTGCAGGGATTTTAACCCAATCCCCAATTTCCTGAGCACAGCCTGAGCCCCACCCAGCACTGCCCATTTCATCCTGAAAGCAGGATGAGAATTCTGCTGGCTCTGCTGGGAGAGCCACACCGCAGGGACAGCAAACAGTAAGTGACTCTTAAGCAGCTTTTAGAGCAATCATAGGTTAATTATAAAAGCATCTGTGTTAGGCTTTACCTCCTCAACACAACCTTTAATGCATTTAAAGCCCTTCCTATTTATATGAGCCCGTTTCCTCTTGATTGTAGAACGCTGCAGGCAGCCAAACTTTCCATTTACTCCTCCATTACTATCTTAGTGTGCCAAATACCTATTTTTGTATTTTATTTGATATTACTGCATCATGTATCATCTATGAAGAAATCAAGCTTGGTCGTATAAATACATTACTTTTTAAAACCACACTAAAAAGATTTTTTTTTTTTGAATGTTGAGGCAGAGAAATGTTCAACCTCTCGACCAATGAGCAACAAAAATTGTTGTATTTGCTGTTATCCTTCAGGCAGTATCTGGATTCTGCAGAGATAAATACTCAGGGTGGTAAGAATATTTAAAAAATTGACTAAATGGAAAATTCACCATCAGAATTTAGTTAAATTTCCACAGAGTTGGATACATGAAGAAACGAGAATTAATCACAAGTAACCTCACCAATACTACCATGCCTCCCAACAGAGTTGTTCATTGCAGTCATGAACAAAAAGTTTCTGTACCTAAACCATCTGATTTCTTTCCAGCATTTCATTCCATGTCATTGGAAAGATAACAGCTCTTAGAATAATTCATCACCAGACAGCTCTGCTGAGTTCTGGAAGAACTCATAAAATAAAAGGAAGGATCTTACAGTCCTTAAAAACACATGTGAAAATGAATATACTGCTGTGGCTAACAAAGCTTTGATATCCAGAGAGTGTGATTAAAGAATATTAAATATAGATATTATTTGTTTCCTGCTTTCTGGGCATTTGAGAAGAAATTTTCACCATGAGAATCTACAGCATAAACCTGTGGCATTTATCATACTACTGAACCCAGAAATTTGCAGGTACCTGCAATCATGAGCTGTTGAGGATGGAAAAATTAATTCTAACTTGTCATCCCTTATTAATTAACAGCTATATGGCCTTTATCCCAAACCCAAAAGTATTTTTGTGTGTTAACATTAAGATTAGCACTTTATTGGCACATCCAGCAGTTCAAAGGATGGCATGGTGATAAATTTAACTTGGCTGTAACACCATTAAAATAAGGGATAAAAGGAATGAGAGGAAATTCCAGCTGATTGCACTGGCATTGCTGAAGAACCAAAAAAACAAAAACCTTTTAAAAATGTTGATCTGTTAAACTGGAACCTTTCAGAGCACTGATTCATTGCCTGCAGAATCCCCCCTTTTCTCCTTGCCAGCCTCACTGGGCTTTGCACGGGGCTAACAGGAATTAAGGTAAAGTTTGGGACTGCCCCAGAAAATTCCCTGTTTTCACTGCTGCTGGCTCCGTGGCTCTGCAGGCACCCAGGGCTCTGAGCTGTAATTATTGGCCAGCTTGGCCTCTCTAATCTTTTTCTTTTCTGCCTCCCAGCTGTCAGCTCGTGGAAGTCATGGGTGGTTGCCTCCCAGAGATTGATGATGTTGCTGATAATGGGATGCATTGACTTGTGACTTCAATTTGGATCTTATCACTGGGGGGGAAAAAAACAAACAAATGGGAATCCAAGTTCTTATTTCCGTGTTTTCTGTCCCCCTTTTGTCTTTTAGATTCATAATGGTGGCTCCTCTGGTTTTTTTGATGTCTTCTTTCTCTAGCTGGCTCGCTTGTCCACCATAATCTTTTAAAAGGACTGAAAAGCCCCATAATTTATTCTCCAGAACTGACTTTTAATTCAAGATGTGTCTATGGTAGAGATATTCCAGTGTCTTTGGGCAGACTTTAAGCACCTCTGCACCTGAATAATTAAAGAAGAGAGGTTTCTGAGTTTCCTTTTTAATTCATAAGTGGAGGTTTTGCCTGAATAAATAAAACTGGACACTCAAAATCAAGAACAAAATGAGAAACACAGTTCAGACACTTTTCTCCAAATAGTACTGCTACTGCTTTGTACACTAAATTACCAATCCATTTGAGTTAATGTGAAAATTTTGGCTTTGCCTGAGACCCTGACCACATCTTTAAATTAAATGTGTGTAAAGGAGAGTTCTTTGAGTCAGAAAAGCAGAATGTTGTGCATGTTTTGTCCCCATGTTTCTGAGTTTTATCTGTGTAGCTCAGCAATGAAAATGAGATTTTATTGTTACCAGCACTTCCAAATCATCTCTGAGTTAATGGCAGTTGTGGCCTGCAGAAAAAAAAATATTTAAGTATCTCAACTTTCCTTTGATCTCTGTTGTAAACAAGCTTATTTACAACTTGGAGCTGAGGGAGAAGGATGTGGTTAATTTATTGACATTTTTTCCCATATTTGTTCTGCACACTTTTCTTTTTGACTGCATGTAAGAGTACAGGACTTCCCGGAGAAAAAGTATCTTGGTTTTATTTCTGGTCTCACTGGAACCAAGAAGTAAATCTCATTTCAAAGTCTCATTAAATTGCCATCTGGATTTCCAGACCAAAAAGGTTTGGAAACGTTGAGCTAAACTGCAGATAAGCGACCAAATTACTGGATGCTTCTCCAAGCTAAATCTGGGAATCAGTGAACTCTCTCTCCCGAATATTTTCTCCAGCGGTGTGTAAAACACAGAAGTATTTCATTTTCACATCACCAGTTATACTCACAGCGCTGGCAGGCCATAAAAAAGGGGGAAGGGGTGAATTTATGGAGGGAGAGGGACGGGGCTCTGCTGCAGCAGGAGAACATAAAAGCCAGAGGAGCATAAAGAAAGCAGGGAGCTGTCGGGAACACCATTCCCAAGTTTTTGTGGAAGTGAGCTGTGCCAGCATGGGACACCACCAGAGCTGGGTCCAGGATGAATAAAGGATTCTCAGATCATCAATGGTTTCTGAGCTTTATCCTAAAGTCTGCAGCTGACACAAAATGATGGGCACCCGTGACTGACAGAGCCTGCAGGTTTTAGCCACGTTTTTGGTGCTGTCTGGGATGTTCCTGCAGGGCCACTGCCTCTCTCCATGGTGTTGATCTCCTCTTGGGGCTGCAGGAAGGGATCCCTGTCCATAAAATACTCTGGGAACCCTGTGCAGTGCTGTATTTTTATGACTATTCTCATCCCCACCCTCTGCTCCCACGCTTATAACAAACTTGGCAATAAACATTTCCTTGGGACTTCAGGAGTATTTGGAAAATGCTTTAAAGGTGGGGATGAGAAAGAAAAGAGGAGATGGTTTCATGTTGGCATAGTGCACATTAGACAGTATCCTGCTCCAAACCTTTATGCTTTAAACTTGGGGATTTATTCCGTGGGAGATATCCATTGAAAAAATGGGAATACTTTATGCTTGGGGATTTATTCCATGGGAGGTCAAGATCCTGGACATCCATTGAAATCCATTAAAACACCAGGAATCCTTTATGCTTTAAACTTGGGGATTTATTCTATGGGAACCATCCACTGAAATCCATTAAAACAATGGGAATCCTTTACACTTTACACTTGGGGTTTATTCCATGGGAGGTCAAGATCCTGGACATCCATTGAAATCCATTGAGACAATGGAAATGCTGTTCTTGCCTTAAACAGAGCTGTGATTTCACCTTATCCTTACAAGCATCTCTCTCATTTTGCATTATTTAATCTTCAGGGTGTGGGGGTTTCAATGCAGGGTTTATTGAACCAAAGGAATATTTTGAGGATTAAAAAAAGGAAAAAAAAAAAGTGACTTTAAAATGATGATTTTGATGGACAGAAGAATTATCCAAAATGTATATTAAAGATATATATATTTTAAAAAATCCAATATATAATTATTACCCTACCAGAATTATATCTTTGCACTCCTTCCTTTCTGATGTAAAGACAAAATGCTAATCACTGCATTTTCAGTCCTTCCAGGTTTAAGAAAAGAAGCAAAAGACCATCCCATAACATATTCGGAGCAGATGACATTGATAATCAAAATTATTTTTCAATTAGCATACAAAGAGATTCAAATTTAGATTAATGTAACCCATTTCATGTTTTACAGGAAATATTGATGAAGCAGAACGAGAGTGGAAAGCAGGATTCCATCGCTGGAACAATTACATGTCAGACTGGAAAAATCAATTTAATGATTACACCAGCAAGAAGGAGCTGTGCAGTCTCTAATTAATATGTTTACTCTTTCCAGTTTGTCCCTAGAACTGTTCATCAGGCAAATACCCAGGTAGCTTCCCAACGTGTCGAGCACTAAATATGTCTTGCAGATTAAAAGGAAAAGTTACAGATACAATTCTGATTTCAGAGCTTTCATTCATATTTTACCTCCTCTCTCAATAAAAAAAAATAAAAATACAAGGCACCCACACCCTTTGAAGCTCCCCTGGGTTAAGTAGGACTGTAGAGATTAAAGGCTGGGGATTAATGATGTTCATATTCTTATAAATACTCCCTGCTTAAATTCCCCCTTCAGAGTAACAATGTGATCTCTCAGAGGGAAATGGATGTTTTTTTAAACAGAAATAGCAGTTTTACAGCATTGCCATGCAGAACATAATCAGATTTAATCTTTGACTGCAACACCACCACACTCAAGCCTTGTTTCAGACATAATTTCATCGACATAAACATAAAGATGCAATAACTTTGCTGGACACATCAGGCAGTATTTGCTTGTTAGACCAGAAAGTTTTAAGATTGCCATAAAAATGTGAATTTCAGCTTCTTTCTGGCCAAATCAGTAGGACAAAGCCATGGGAGGAGAGGACTTGAGCTGTGCTTTGAAAGCCTAAATCAAGTGCTGCAGTGAAATAAGTGGAAAACCCAACGCCTTTCCCACAATCCTCATTTTTCAAGGAGTTAAGAATTACAGACTCACTGAAATAATGATTTCACACCTTTCCAGCTCAGGCATCCTGGGAAATGTCCCTCCTATGGGGGGGCAAGCTCCAATTATGAATTTTTTGCCTCCTGGCTGAGGGACACCCCCCATTTTCTGGAACACAGGGACAGGTTTCTTCACCTGCAGAGGAGCCTCAGTCCCTGTGTCAGCCCCAAAAACTGCCAGGAGAGGGGGGTCTGGCCAGAAATCCCCTGGGGGCAAGGCTGGGGAGGGATCCCTGGTGGGAAGGACCCACAGGACCCTTGGGTGAGCCCCTGCCCTGTGAGCTGGCATCTCCCACTCTCCTTTCCACCTGCTTGAGCTGAACCTATAAAAAACTTCTCAAGAAACCCAAGGATAATGCTTCCTACTTCCCTGCTTCTGGATGGGGCTGGAATTTTTCTGCCTGAACACCACCTTAATTGGTTGCTTTTCACTGGCCCAACTGGGAAGAATAAATGCCAAGAATTTGATGAATGTAAGAAGTGTGTAAGAGCAACAAGCCATCTCGTAAATAAATTATCCTGAAGCTTTCTGTAAATGCAACAGCATCTCAGTGCATCTATTTTCTGTGCTAGTGATTGCAAAATGCCTCCTTGGATTGAGCTGAAGAACTCCAGATAATGAACTGAGAGTGTTCTCTTCCTGGCAATCAGTTTGACCACACAGGATCCCTGCACTGAAAGGATTTATTTATAAATGAAGGCCAAATTCTGCAAGAGAGGATGGCTTATCATCTTTCCAGTTATTTCTAAGAGAACACAATTATTTCCCTGACTACATTATGGAAAACCACCTTTTAGCACAGGATTTGCAAAGGCTGCAGTCAAATTCTGCACAGAGGAAAAAAAAAAATAAAAAAAATCTCATCAGTTTTGAAGATGCTGATCAAAACTTGAAACGCTCTGGGATCCAAGAGCCCTCTTTATGCAGCTCTACATGTTTATACCCAGGTAATCAGCCCATTACATAGGCTAGCATCGTATTTATCAAATATTCTCCAGGTTAATGATGAGATACTGAAAATAAACATAGAAGGATGAAGTTTTTGTCCATCCCTGAGCAGCTCAGGTTTATTTCTGGGCTGTTCTTCACGGGTATGTTGGGTGCTGCTCTGCCACAGTGAGCCTGGACAGCTCCAGCAAAGCAGAATTTATTTCTTTAGCCACCCTCTTCACAGCAATATTTCCTTATCCATCTGTCTGATCAGCCTGATCAATGGGGGGAAAATACCTGAGCCAATTAAAATGTAAAATAACCTCTGGAAAGGTGGTGAAGGAGTTTATAAAATATTTCGTTGCAAAGGTGGTTTTTGTTTGGGTGGAACAAAGGTTAAACCACTTTTTTGAAGGTTTTGTTGATTTTTTTGGTGTGGTTTGCTAGTTTTGTGTTTATTCACCTGCTGGGAAATAATATCTCCATTTATCATGCAAATGAAATCAATACATCATGTAGTCATTCATGGCTCATATCTGCAAAAAAAAAAAAATACAAAACAAAAGAACAAGGAAAGCCTGAAGTACTTGGATTTAAATGGTTAAGGTAATGAAGAGTGGAAAAAGGACTGTGATTGCTGAAAATTATGATTATGAATTAGAGAGATATCTCACCCAGGCCTTCCTGAAGATTAATGTTGTTAATTGATGTTTTATTTTCACCCCTGAGAGCCAAGAAATTCAGGTTTCTCTGTGAAACCTGAGAAAATGTATTCACTCTTGCTTTCCATTCTTGATACCCAAAGCAAGAATTCTGAATTTAGTCACAGAGCTGATGAAAGATCAGAACAGAATGAACTGCAGTGCCAACAAAAATGTTGGCATTAAACCAGGTGTCATTGAGTTTATAATCTCTCAGGTTTAATGACAGATATTTCACACTTATTTTAGATCCTGGCATTGGAGGACTGAAGTCAGACATTTCCTAGCAATTAAACCCACCATATTTTTATTTTTTTTTCACTTTTTAAACGTTTTGTCTGAAGGAATTTTTGTTAGATAAGCTTTCAGTAAAGCTCAGCATTATTTGTGTGAAATCCAATCTGTTCTCCTGCTGGAGTGTCAAAGTCAGAAGGAGTTGGGGTGCTCGTGGTGCCTGACCCAGGCCTGGTCTGCAGAGCTGGACCAGCAAATATTGAACATTTCTGGCTTCCAACAGAGTCCAAAATTACCCCCAGCACAACTTAGACCCTCCCAAAATTTCCAGGCTTCCTCCCAGCTGCAGATATTACCCCCCTACCTTGGCTTTTTGGAATGGGAATGGATGGATTGCCATCCCAAACCTTGGCCGTCACTCCGATGTTTTCAGACTAAAAAAGGCAAATTTCTGTGGAAGTGTAAGGCTGGGGTTTGGCCTTCTTTGGTCAGTGGAGGCTCAGTCTATTTATACAGCAGAGATTTCTGCTGTATAAACACACAGATATATTGTACCCAATTAATTCTTCACGAAGGGACAGCTCATCCCCAGCAGCTCAAGGCTGGAAAGGCACTTTTGCAACAGAAGGAATTTAACTATTATTTTTTTTTTAAACCAGAAAAAATATTATTTGAATTTTTTTTTTGAGAGGAAATTAGTTTATAAAAGGACAGGCCCTTCTAACATTCCTGTCCCAGCAGATCATTACCAAGTGGTTTGGCTTCCACGAAACACAAATGGATTCATGTGAGCACAGCACGGGCAGAGGAGGGATATAAATTTGTCTCTATCAACATCACAACGTCGTCTTCTGGGGCTTGATTATGTTTTATCATTTCTCCTGGCTCAGCACCAGTTCTGCACCATCAGCAGAGCTATTTAGAGGGACATAACAAACGTCACTGTGCTTGAGCTACACCTGCAGCATGTCCAGAGAGTGGAGAGCAGCCTGGGCTGCCACTGCCCCTGTGCTCCTCAGCTGGAGGGGGAAAACGTCACAAACGAGAAAATAAACACCCCCAAAATAAAACAGGAGAGGAAAACAAATATAAATAAGAAAGGAAAAATAAAAATTAGAAAATGGAACAAAACCTGCACTAAAACAACCAACCAGTCCCCTCCAAAATAAGGAACAAAATGAATGCTGTCACCCCAAAAAAGGGGAGGGGAAGGGAAGGGAAGGGAAGGGAAGGGAAGGGAAGGGAAGGGAAGGGAAGGGAATAAAGGGGA
>VXBS01007562.1:135190-199541 GCA_013400255.1 Sitta europaea
GAAGGGAAGGGAAGGGAAGGGCCCTGAATTACGGGGAAAGAATTAAAAGAAGACCTCACCCAAGAGCATCTGCCCCAGGATGATCAACCATGGAAGGTTCTCACACCATCCACTGAGGCACTAAGTGTCCCAGGGTCTCTGTTCCAACAACTCCAGCCAAAAATTCCTCCCCCTGAACTGCCAAATAAGTTCAGGAATTTGGCAGTGGTTCAGAGCTCGGGGTGAGGAATGAGCTGGACAGGTTTGGCTCAGGCTTGGGGGCTGCTCTGGAAGGTGCTGCTGCCAGCTGATTCCTTTCCCCCTGTCCTTTCTCTTCCAGCCCCTGGAATTCTGGGCTTTAGCCACATCCCCAGTGCCCTTGGCCAGGCAGAGGCTGAACCCAGCACCCATGGAACAGATCTGTGCAGCTGGAGGTGTTTGCCATGCCTGCTCCATCTGTTCCATGTGCTACAGGTGTGCTGATTTACTCCAGGTGAATTGGGAGCAAGAATCCTTAAGGAAAAAAAAAAAGTTTCTGGATGAGTTACAAGTATTTCTCTCTTTCTCCATGTTCTGTTTTTATTTATCCTCATCTACAGCTCTAGGTGGGTTTTCCATCCCTGCTGGATGAGCATAAAGAAACTTCTTAAAAAAAAAAAAAAGCTCTGGTAAAAAAAAAAATATAGAATTTTAATGAATTTGGATACTGCAGCTTTGGGATCTACAACAAGAATTTGGCAACAGGTTTAACATTTAACAACCTCGAGCCTGTGAGGTGGGAGGACCACAGGGTGTGTTTTTAGGGAATATGCATCCATGCACACAGATATCCATGGAAATACAGGTCCAGCAGCAGCTGCCTCCCAACCTTTGTCAGAGATGGAATTTTATCTGCTGCACTTTGGAAACTCAACCCAAATATCTTGGATTTGCTGCAGAATAAAACGCTCACAGAACTTTCTGATATAAATCAACACCTCAGCCAAACGAGGTATTCACAGATAAAAGTTCCAAAGCTTTTCCCTCGGATTTCAGCTGTTTTAGGTCCAACTTTTATGAACAAACATAATTAGCCATTTTGAAATGCTTGGCGAGACAAGATAATTCCTGCCTGACCCCTGCTGATTATCCTGGTTTAGCACGGGAACCTTGCAGCACTTTGTTGATAAACCAGATTAGCTGCACTCATCAAAACTGTAACTCGTGGACTTAATGACTGCAAGGCAGTGATGTGAATCTACAATTAGTGCAGGTGCAGAGTTTTGAGAGGCTTTTAATTGGATTGCAGGTGAGATTAACTAAAGGCTTCCAGGCATGCTGTAGGAAGTGCAGGGCTGGGGAGGCTTGAGCCACGTGATGGTTTGGGGAGAAACAGGAGAAAAAATGAAGTTTAATTCCTGCCCAGGGTCTTCTACACAAAGTGAACAATGATAGAAGTTCCCTCCCTGACAGCTTGAGGACACTCCCAGAGGCTGTGGGTGCTGTTTTTTGGGATTTACTGAATTTGGTCATTACAAGTATCACTTTTTAAAAACGCTGGCATTCTTTTTAGGGCTCTGGAGCTAGCCAGGAAATTATTATTGTACTAAATCATCATCGTATTGCAAATTATCCATCTATTCCCTCCAAATCCATATATTTGCCTGGAAAAGAACACCAGCACCTGGTCTTTCCAACCCTGTGCCATTTTAATATATGCCCTGGTTGCAGGAGTTAAAGTTTTAAACCATACCGTGTGGGAAAGGTGGAAGTCTGGGAATGTCGGGGATAATTTTTTTTTTTTTTTTAAATTAATAAACTCTTTATAAGTCCTCAGTTAGAGTGAGAAGTGCTAAAAGTGCGTAGGCAGAGAGGAGTTCTCACCACAGCTCTCAATCTTCCCAATGAAACATGAAATTCCTCCTTGCAGGATATTTAATCACCTCATCAGCCTCTCTGCAGCACAGCCTGTGCAGCACCTTCTCTTACAAAATAGTTACTTTTCAACTGCATTTTAATACTGATCCGATTTTATCATCTCAGGTGTGAGAAAATTAAGGTTTTCACCCAGAGCAAGCAACAAAAGATGTGACCGATCATTTATCCAGAATTGTTTAGAAAGGAATTCAAGAGACGTTATTCAGGAGTGTGAGAATAAGCTGAAATTACACATCCAAAGGGATACTTCTGAAATATTAAACTTTTCTCACTCACTAATTACAGAGATTTAAATTTTATAGGTACCATTAGCAGAAGTTACAACAGTCATTAAATAACCCGAACTATGCCTCATTTTTCATGACCTAAAGCAAATATATTTAAATTATTTTATTTTTTTAATTAAGAGTTATAACTGCAGGGGAAAAAAAATAGCTCCTATTTTATTTTTCGGCACATTTCTATCTAGACATTCATCCCATTTCATGTCTCATTTTCAGTGCTACAGTGACGAGCACACATAGAGTTTTCCCCATCTTTGTTCCTAAAAAGATCTCGACCCTGAAGCTCTCACTGCAGGTAGAATTCTGGTTGTAAAAATGATGATTACGAACCAAAAGCACAATTTTATCCACAAACACTCACTACTGCCTCCATTCCTTAAAACTTCTCTATCCATCTCTCTCTGGGAATGACACAGCACTCCCACTTCTTGATCACCGGGTGACTTTCAGTTAATTAGAATTTTGTCATTGCCTTCAGCGGAAGCACAAGAGCTCCTCTGAGTGACATCTTCAATCTTCCCCATCACTTAATAATCTGGGAGGTATTTACTATTTAACAAAAGGAATTCCGCGCCTCAGAACGTACAGATTCCTGTTAATGATGAGCTAAACGGGAGAGTAAAGACGTGAACAAATCGCGTTTATCTGCTCCTCTTTGCAAAGGAAAATCCATTAGGTGCTAACTACAAATGCCATTTCCTTTGCATATTCCACGCTGCTGTTATTTGTGAGTAAACGGACTCGGAAAAATGGAAGCAGAAACCAAAATTATCCTCTGCCAGTCCTTGGAAAATCCGGCAGCGCCTGCAGAATGCTCTGTTCCTCTCGGCAGATTTTGTGTCATTGTCCCATAAATCTGATCCACTGAGGCATTTCCCATCCTCATCCACACTCAGAGTAGATGTTATTTGAAATATTAAGACCAACACATCCAAAGATTCCTTTCTAGACAAGAAATCTCTGCAGGAGCTCCCAAGCCTGGGACTCGCTAGTCCAGAGTGCAGAGATCCCAGACAGAGCTCAGCCTGCGGGGAAAGGAATAAGAGAGCAGTGGAGGCTTTAACTCAACATTCCCCCCACCGCAGAGTAAACTCTGACATTTCTGTCCATTCAAGGTAAATGCCAAAATCCCCGAAAATCCCACTCGCTGTCGTTTCTCCACTCCAAGGAAGATTCCTTGACCACATTCCAGCCCCTGCAGCCTGAATTCCTCTTCTTCCCCACTGGCGTTGGTTACAAACTCCCCAAATCCAGCTCACAGTGAGCTCTGCAGTGAATTCATGGCATTTGACACTCATAACTCCGCTTTTATAAAAGCAGATTAGTGCATTAAAAACCTCCTTAATAACAGCTCTATCAAAGCAGACTTTGCCCAAAGCAATACAATTATTGGTCAATAATTCCTCTTTAGCTGTTTCTATTACCACCACTTTATTTCAACACTTGCCTTCTTACCCTTTGATCTGCTAATTATCTTTTTACCCTCTGATCCTCTCTACAATTCCCTGGCAATTTGATCCATTAATTACAGTGCCAACATTCCCCATTTTCCACAGAATGTGCAATTTTTGTGACCTTCTTCACCTTCCTTCACACAAACACTCGCCATCTTTCTCTGGGGTATAGCTGCTTCTGTAAATATATAGATAATGGCACAAAATGCTGTAATTAAAAGTGGTTTTACATTTTCCTTGCAGTTCTTTGGGCTTCATGAAAATGTCTTAATAGTTTGTCATTGGCTTAAATTTCAATGGAAATAGGTAGTCTGGTAAATTCTTTTGACTCTGTCTTTAATACCATAAACACTTGGATTTTTTTTTCCCGATTTTAAACATTGATTGCATTTCTATGCTGGGGATTCCACTAAAAACACAGTTTCTGCTATAGTTTGTGTAAATATTATACAAAGTATTTTCTGATATAAAGCTTTTCTCACTTCATGAGCACACGAGCCACAAATTGCTGAATATTCTGCATTGCCAATTTCCCACTCCCTTCTAAGCCAGATTCAGATTTTCAGTGTAACCTAAATAAATTCTAGAGAGGAAGAATTTTAGGAAGATAAACTCGAGCTTTTCACTCGTGCTATCCAGAAATGATGGTGCTATGGGAGGGGGGCATTTTTGGGATTGGGGAGAGAAAGTTTGGCAGCTGGAACAGAACCTCAGTGTTTGAAAGCTGGATTTAATGAATTTAGAGTAAAGGAATTTATGTAATGAATTTATTGTAACCAGGATACCCCATAAGAATTCCAAACAGTCTTTTTTTTTTTTCTGCCAGGAAGTCTCTGGCACTGTTGGGTTTCTCCAGAGTTTGTGCAAAAGAGGGACACTCCAAAGCTCCAGTGCCTCAGCTGGAGCTGTGGGAATTCTTCTGTGGATATTTACATTTTTAACCACGGATTTAGTTCAGAACTGAGGACCTGATAAATCCCCATCGATAAAATGCAGCAAAACACAGGCGTTGCAGTTAATTTTATTCCTTTTTGCTGTGCAAATGCTCACTTAGTCCTTTGGCCAAAGTTACCAGCTGCTTAAAGTGATGGCTTTGTGCTGTGTCCACTCAAATGAACTCAACAACGTCTCATTCCAGAGAAACCTGTGCAGACTTGCCAAGAACGATAATTAATGCAAGATTTTTCTTTTTGACAGCTTTTCTGCTTGGAAAATGATTGATTGGGCACTTCTTGTATAAATAATCTTTGCAGCTTTTAATACAGGGAATCCATTTTAATATTCACATTGCAAAAAACAAGAAATTCTCATTTTTCTGTTCTTTTCCAGTTCTTTTCAATCAGATTATTCTTATAAATATGAGGATTGGAAAAGCAAAATGTGTCCTGCAGAGCAGAGGTGTCTTCTATAATCCAAAGGAAAACCTGCAAAGGAATAAAATTCTTCTTTCACAATTTCTAACCAAAATTGTGCTTATTGAATACAGTCCTGTCTAATCATATTGACATATTCCTCCTATTTTTTTTTCCCTTTCAGACCTAGCTGGTAGCATATAATTTGCCATTTTTCACATTAGTTCTTAAATAGCTCACACTTCCTTGCATCACGAGGCACTTAACAGCTTCTCAGTAATCTGATTGTTCAATTGTCTGCAGCTTTCTCGACACAGAAAAAAGCCAAGTACAGGATCAGCCTGGAACACTTTGAAACACGGGAGGCCATTTCAGCGCAACTGAAGCAAGTAATGGAGAATTTGTAAAATAAAACACAAAGAAATGAGTTGTGGTTGGCAATAAACGCCTGCGCTGCTCCGGGGTGTTTCTCTTTGAGTTATGGGGCGCTGGTTGGGGACCAGGGCTGCTCTGCTTGGCTTCACTTTATGGTGCCCCAGCCAGGCATCTCAGCAGCTTCGGGCACCTGGAGTGACCCAAAGCCCCTGGAGAGCTCAGCCCTGATGGATGGCACCTCTCAGTCCTGCCAGCCACGGCTGCTGACACCACTGGTTTTCCTTCTTTTCCACCTCCCTGGTGCGGGAAAGCTTTTTGCTGCTTCCTTCAGATGTTCCAAGCTGAGCTGCAGCATCTCCAGCAGCCACCTCCAAGACCTGCTGAGCTGCACTGGTGGCCAAGTGTGGGACTGGTCAGCAGCTCTGCTTCTCCCAGGCTATCCCTGGGAAAGCCAGAGCAGAGAATGCAAGCAAACCTAAGAGCCAGTGTTTGGAAGAGTTTCCCCAACCTGACAAACGTCTTGTTGTGCTGAATTGTTTACCAAGACCATTTCTTTACCATTTCTTTCCCTCTGATGGATTCACTATATTCTCAGTCAGGTTCTGGACTGTAAAAGACATTATAAAAGTGCCCACACAATTGTATAAATGTCTTTTCTGCCTTCTGAGAAATTGTCATTGTTCGATGCCTCTCCTAGCCCGACAGCAACAGCCAAGCTGAAATGTTCAATAGGAAAAGAAAAAAACTCGTTTAGCAAGGAAATCTTCAGAGAGAAGAACAATTCCCTTCAATCAAACAGCTTTTTTATTTTGTGTGTGTGTGTATAGTAGTTATCCTGGTCAATATTTAGATTATTAAAATTCAGCAAGCTACACAATAGGAACACATACAATTTTTTTCTACATCAGAATCCAGAGTTCAGCTGATTGTGGCACTTTTTAATCTCCAGTTTCAATCCAAATTCACATAAGAAAAACACTTAGGTAATTTTCTTTTGTCATTAATTAATATCTCTCACTGAGTAATCTCTGTACTTTTCTTTTGAATCCCTGTAGCAAATTGCATCATGTAGGCTTCAGTTACTCGTGGATTTTTGACCCTTTCCTTTCTGTTTCTTGCTTTCCCTCTCTGTGTTGCCTGGGCTGTTATTCAATATTATGGAATTTTGAAAAATCAATTCTTCTCTATCCTTTTGCTTTATGATGAAAAAAAGACAAGGTGATTTTCCATAGAGGTTGCCAACCAGGGTGTCCCCATACACAGAATTCAGCTGCAATAATTTCTTCATCCTTTCTTAATTCTGCATTTCTTACCTCTCCAAGTAGTTTATAACTCTTAAAATTTCAGCCTAGAAGAGCTCTCCCTTTCCTCACCTCTTGTGTTTGTCCTTTGAGCTCTCAATAGCAATGAAACCTCAAGATTTAAGAAAACTTTATGGCTTTATTTTCTGTCATCTTCTGATTTAATTCTCTAAGATTTTTTTTGCTGACAACAGCTTCAATATTTTGCACCAAGAACCTCATCTAAAGGTGACTGAAGCCTGCAAGCCTTGCAGTTGGGGTTTGTGGGCTTTAAAGTGAACCCTAATTTGCCAGCTGAGCCAGCCCCAACCCTTCCAGCAGTGGATCCACGGGTCGTGCCTGGACTCAGGCACACACAAACTCCAGAACAATTAAGCATTTATTTATAGCTGGTGTTGAATGTATGAGTAAGCCACACACGCTCAGGAATTGCAACGCTTTGTTGACCATAACATCCCCTAGGAAGATTTAGGAAGGAGTGAGGTGCCAGCTTCACTTCTGCAGCAGTTGTCTCTCCTATTTCTGCTGGGAGAGGCACAGCCTTCAAACCTGCATTATCCCTGGAATATTTGCCTGTCTTTCCTCTCCTCTTTGCTCCCCGTGATATTTAAGCAAGAAGCTTTATTTGAGCAGCAGCTCTTTAACCTGATCGCAGGGAGGGGTTTTTCTCAAATTAATCAAAGTTGTGATTAATTAATACAAGCCCAGCCATGCTGCTGCCCCTGCCTGGAGAGGAGCTGACAGTTTGCCTTCTGATGAGGAGGGAGCACTCTCCAAACAGAGCTGGGGCTGCTCAGCCTGGAGCAGGGGAGGCTGAGCAGTGATCAGCTTTGAATCACCAGAGGGAGGGTGCCAAGGGGACAGAGCCAGGCTGGCTCCAGTGGTGCTCCAGGACAGGGGGCAGTGGGCAGAGCCTGAAACCCAGGAACATCAGGAAACACACATTTATATACATTTAAATACATTTACTGTGAGGGTGACCAAACATTTACTGTGAGAGTGACCAAACACACATTTACTGTGAGAGTGACCAAATATACATTTAATGTGAAGATGACCAAACACACATTTACTGTGAGGACCAAATACACATTTACTGTGATGGCCAAACACACACTTGCTCTAAGGATGGCCAAACACACATTTACTGTGAGGGTGACCAAATACATTTACTGTGGGGGTAACCAAATACACACTTACTGAGAGGGTAAACAAACACACATTTAGAGTGAGGGTGACCAAACATTTACTGTGAGAGTGACCAAACACACATTTAATGTAAGGGTGACCAAACTCACATTTACTGTGAGGGTAACCAAACACACATTCACTGTGGGAGTGTCCAAATACATTTACTGTGAGGATGATCAATCACATATTTACTGTGAGAGTGGCCAAACCAGCTGCCCAAGGAGGTTCTGGAGTCTCTGTTCTTGAAATTATTCAAAAGGTGTCTGGACACAATCATAGATTTATGAAATATTTTAGGTTGGAAGGCACTTTAAAGATCATCTCATTCCATTGAGTGACACCTGGGCAGGGGTGTCACTCACTGGACCCAGTTTCCTTAAGTCCCATCCAAGCTGACCTTGGCAACTGGCTCTGGGTGGTCCTGCTTGAGCAGAAGTGTTGGACCAAGTGGTCTGTGAAGTTTCCTTCCAACCTGAACCATCCTGAGATTCTGTGAATGCACCCATTAAAGTGAAGCACGTCAGACATGAAATGTGAGGATGTCAAGTGCCCCTGAGGCCAGCCTGGAATGAAAATGTGCTGCCAGGAGCAGTAAAAAATAATAAAATAAGTCATATTAAATTAGGTTCCCCACATCCAATGATGTTCCTAAACTGCCTAACACCCAAATATCATAATATTTAGATCAATTTTTTTATGTCTTTGCTCACTTAGGAAGCCTCTCTCCTTGCTCTTCTTTGCTCTCCTATTTCTGTAATAAGAAATAAGTGTTTCTTTGCCTGGCCAATTTTTTTGAGCTGAAAAATAAACCTGTAACTTGGGGCATGCTTGGAAGTGTTTACAGATGCTCAGTAACCCCGTGAAGACTCTCCTGTCCCTTTGAATTTAATGGAAGCTGACACCGAATCCAATGAAGTGCAAATTTCCCTCTCGATTTCGGGAGCTCTTTCCCTGGATGTATTATGGCTCTGATTCTTCACAGTGTCTGTAAACAGTGTTATAACACAGCCACCAACTCAGCCAGGGCACTGAGAACTCAGAGACCAAAACCTGCCACCAGCTGCCTCCAGTCCTCAGCTGGGGTGGATAATCTGGATTTAACACCCCTGAGAGCTGCCTTTTATTACTAATTGGTTTCATTTATTTTGGAGCAGTTTCCTATTAGAAAGGGTGTGTCCTCTGCTTTTAGGGACACACCAAATCCTTCATGCCCCATCCTTGGAAGTGTCCAGGGCCAGGCTGGGAGGGGCTTGGAGCAACCTCGGATATTGGAAGGGATGGAATGAGATGAACTTTAAAGCCCCTTCCAACCCAAATCATCCTATGGTGTCAATAATACATTATAAGATGCTGCAGAAGGGTCTCACAAACCAGAGAGAGCTCAGCAGCTCCATCCTCCTCCTGAGGATTCGTGTTAGCAGTGGTGGATGGTAACAAACCCCACGGTGGGACAATCCAGACTTCTCCCCATCCCACAAATGTGTGGCACTGCCAAGCCCAGGGTGCCAGCTGGGGAGCCTGTGGAGATCACCTGCTGGGCTAAGCCTTCAAAACATGGATTTTTGTTCATTCGTTTATTAATTTTTTCATCTTATGTGTGTGAGCAAATTACCATCAGCAGGGTCACTGCAACCCTGCATCCTGTGTGGGACAGAATATTTGGACAGCCCTGGCAGGGGAAGGTTTAGCTGGTTATCCTTCTAATCCTGCCTCAAGCAGGTGCCTGGAAGGAACTGGAGTCAGAGCTCTGATTTCTGTCCCCGCTGTGCTCCCAGGAGTGATGACAGAGTTATCCCGGGGCAGGGTGAGCGGGAAATGGAAGGGAAGGCAGAAATGCCATGCCTGGGTCACGTACCACAGAACTGCTCTGGCACAAACCAGTCCTGCCCAGGCTGGCACAGTGACAGACCTGTCCCTCGGCCAGCAAGAGAGCTGAGGGCTCTGAGAGAGGCAGGGGTGCCGTGCTGGCAGGGAGCAGGATCTCATCCCTGCCCATGTGCGAGCTGGCGCCTCTGCCAGGAGCACTGGGTGGCCTCTGCTCAACTCTTCTCCTGGTTTTAATTTCCACAAACATCCAAGCAGCAAAGCCCTCTTAAAATCAACTGAGAGCTCCCCCCGGAAATAAGTGCTTTGCTGGGAAAGGTTGGGCTTGAGCTGGAGCCCTTTGCTGCACAAAGTTCTGAGTCAGTATTTCAACTGAGCTGAGCAATTTGCCACCGTTTAATTGGAGGCACCTCCTCGTGCCTTCAGTTCCAAACAGTCCTGCACACATCAGGAATGCTGTGCTCATCCTGTGCCTTATTATGAAATTATAATGCTGCTCTCTAACCTTGCTGGAGGGAGAGTTCCGAGCTGAGGCAGGAGAGCTGGCCTCCCATACTGATGAACAGAGATTTTAAAGGAGATATCCCTGAACCTCCACCTGGGTGCAGGCAGCTGCAGTGGATTTCTCTTGGTTATCTTGAGAGAGCTGGAGTTTGTAGCTTTAAATATTACCAGCCCCAAAGTCTGCTCCGATTATTAGGAACTTAGTTCTTGGGGGTTTTATCTTATATGGCATTTCTTATGTTGCCTAATCACATTGTTTGCACATTTCAGCCCCAAAATGATGTAAAATTATGGATGCTCAAGCAGTCTCTGGGAAATATTTTGCCTCTTTGTTCACTTCTGATACAAATCTGCCAAAAACCCCCTTCAGCTCCACTAGTCAAAAAGCATTCAAATATAAAATTCAAGAACTGGGGCTTTTGAAAAGCCTAATCTGGCCTGAGCTGTTGGAGGCAAAATTTCCCCAGTGCAATAAACAGTGGGAACATTCCCTGTGAGCCTGATAAAACCTGCTGATGTCTGCAGGGAGTTGTGCTGCTGGAGAAATATTGCAACTACTCCATCACTGCTCGTGTTGCATATACAGAGCTGGAGCCAGCTTGGAAATGTTCAGGCAAGTTATTCCCAGTCTCGTTGACAATAACCACTTGTCTCATGTAAAATATCCACTCCTGCAGGCACAGCAGTTGCTTTTCCTAGGCTGGGATATTCAGGATGTCGTGTTGCCTGAGTGATTTCCAAACATGTGCAAGTGGAGGGAGAAGGAAAATCTATGGAAAGCTGTAAAAACATTGCGTGCAGTCCCTGAAGTCACTGAAATAATTCTGTGGAAATTATTCCCCCTTCCTTCGTGCAGTCCCAACCTTTCTATTTCAGTACTAAAAAAAAAAAAAAAAAATGTATTTGGAAAGCAGACTGGCATAATTACAGCACAGAGAAACTTGTGAGAAATGGCAAAACAGCACTAAAAAAAGCCACTGGGAATAACAAGCAAAGGCAAGGGAAAAAAAATGTTATTTGTACAAAGTTTGTGTGCAACAAATTCGGAAAGGAGAACTCTGCTGAGTAAATTCAGAGCTGTCCTGCTGGCCCGTGCTGTGCATTAGGCAGAGTTTAGTGAGGACACTCACAATGTGATCCATGATATTGGCTCAGTAACTGCTCTCTGGGTGTGTGAAATTCATGGAAGAGTTTAGATTTTTTCCAGAAGTCGGTTAAAATAATCCGGGTCACTGTCAGGGATGAGCACCATGGCAGAGTCAGGCCTGGCCATTGCAGAGGCGCTGGAAAGGTGCAGATCAGCAAAAGGGATTTAAAGATTTAAAATCCCGGGAGTCTGTACAGCTCCAGCTCTCCTTCCATGCTTCCCCTTACTTAAGCAGTAGGGAACACCAGAGAAGAGGAGAACTATCTTGCAGTGCTGGTAATGTGTGTAGCTGGTAATTCCCATGCCTTTTTCCAAGGATTTGCCCTGGCCCGCAGCAGAGGAGCCGCTCTCCTCTGTGTCACCAGTAACTCGAGCAGTTTCCTCGGAGTGTTCCAAGTGGAGCCCTGCGCTCCTCACCCCTCATTCCTGCTCCCTCCGTGTGTCCCTGGGAAGCAGCTGCAGCATTCCTGCTCCTGTCCCAGCCTTTGGCAAGGCACACCGAGACACGGGAATGGCACGTCCGGAGAGCAGCAGGCAGGAATCCGGGTGTGCTGTTTGATCAGCCCCTCTGGCAGCCCCCTGCTCCCACCCCGAGGAGGAGCGGGAGGAATGCAAATCCCCTTTATTCCTGCGGGGAGGAATGCTGTGCACACAGCTGGAACACGGCGGGTTCAGCCCCAGCCTCCCGAATTCCAGCGGCAGAGAGAGCAGTGAGTTCATTACTGCAGATGCTGTAAGCTGGGCTTTGCAATTAATTTTCCCTTTTTCTCACACAAAGCCTGGCTTACTTGACCTGTGTTGCACTGCAGTTTCTCTGACAGAAGCAGCACAGATAAGCCTCTCATCAGCAGTGGCCTTGGTTATCTGGGTCTGTTTGGGAACAGAAATGAGCTATCAGGATCTAAAAAAAAAAGAAAAAAAAAAGGTCTGCTTAATGTTAGGGCCCATGCCAAATTACGGCATGACGAAAGGGAAACATTTCTGATATGATTTTCTCTTTTTGAATAAACTAAAGCAGGAGAGATGAAAAGCTGTTTCATGAAGATAAATGCAGAAATGAAACTTTGCCGGCCATGAAGATCACGGAATAACAGAATCATTAAGGGTGGAAAAGCCCTTCAAGGGGGTGAAGTCCCAGCTGTGCCTGATCCCCACCCTGTCCCCAGCTCAGAGAGCACCAAGTGCCACGTCCAGCCCTTCCTTGGACCCCTCCAGGGATGGGCACTCCAAGCCTCCCTGCACAGGCTGTCCCAATGTTTATCAACCCTTTCCATGGAGAAATTCCTGCTGATTCCACCCTGAGCCTGCCCTGGCCCAGCCTGAGGCCGTTCACTCTGTCCTTCCCTGTTCCCTGGGATAAAATCCCAAATCCCCCCCAGCTGTCCCCTCCTGGCAGGAGTTGTGCAGAGCCTCAAGGTTCCCCCTGTTCCCTCTTTTCTCCAGGCTGAGCCCCTCCCCAGCTCCCCCAGGGATTCTCCATCCCCATCCCAGCTCCCTGAGCCTCTCCTGGGGCTCCAGACCCTTCCCCAGCTCCCTCAGCCTCTCCCCACAGGACCATGAAAAGTCTGAGCCCAAAACCTGATGTCTCTTTTGGCCCTGTGCTCTGTGCAGGGCTGGTTTTGAGAGGGTAAATATTGACCAAGCTGCAGAGAGAGGGGAGCAGAGCAAGGAGGGCTTTGCCTTTCAGATGTGCATCAAATTGAACTTTCCAGAACATTTTCCAGATGGGCACATTCCTTGCTGCTCACAAATTATCCCTGTGTTTCCTGGGCCCAATTCCCCTGGCAAATTCCTGTTTCCAGGCATCCTGAGAGATCTGTTCCTGTCTCCCCTTCACGCATTTCAGTTCCTATAAGATTTTTACATTACATATGAGATAACTGTAATCGGTGAAGGGAGAGTGAGATCAAGAGAAGAACGAGATTATTCTCTTTGCTTGTCAAAACAAACAGAAATAGCATTTCTTCTTCTCTGCAATGGCTGATAGGAACAGAAACACGGGAGAAATATTCATTTTTCTGCCTCTTGAAGCTGGATATGGTTCTTATGAGAAGTTCTCAGTGGCTTCTAGCTGGTAGAGGAGTTTGACCTAAAATATATTAGACTCACTTGTAACTATTAAAGGGAAAAAAAGAAAAAGCAGTGGCAGCAATAAAAATGCTGACAATAACATAGTGTCTTAGTCCACGGAGATTTGGCAATAATCAATACATGATGCCCTCTCTAAAAATAATTTGGCTTTTGGCAGCTTTAAAAGTTTTCCTCCCCATAGGTGGAGATCAGACAAGTAGGGAAAAACTCAGGGAAACTTTGAGAAATTACTGAAAGAGCAATAAATATTTAAATCTTGGAAATTCACTGAACACCTCCAGCTGGGCAGGAGCAGGTAATATTCCTGATCTGCAGCAGCATGGAAAATCAATAGCAGAGAGGCTGTGGCTGTTCCTGCTGCAAATGGAATGCTGGCTGCTTTATCTTCAGGCAAAAAGCAGAGTTTATTGCAAACACCATGGGCCTCCCTTTGTCTCAAGTAGGTGAATTAGGAGTGTGTCCACTGAACCTGAGGAAATGATCCCAGTTAGTGGGAAATCAGCTCCTGGTTTTGCAGGAATGAGGAGTCTCCAGTGTGTGTGTCCAACTCCAGCACCCCCCTTGAAGCACAGCACGACATCACTTCTGTCCTTCCCACAGGGTACAAAGGGTCAGAGGTGCTAAAATCCTCCAGTAAAGAGAATCACAGAGAAATCAAATATTTGGCTTCTTTCCTTACTATAATTTAATCAGTGTCCACAAAGCAGAGTTGTTTGAAGTATTTAGAATAATTTGTCAAAAATCGTTTCTTTTCATCCTGTGGAACCTCGATATAATCCTTGCTTTTGGAGCTCCAGAATCTTTTCCTCACAGAATTTTTTTCCTATGGCTCTTCACTTAAGATTTCAACTATCACGACAAGAACCATCCTAACACTCTCAGTCCATCTAAAATCAAATCCTGTACCAAAGGTTGAAGACCAAGTCCAAAACTTTGACAACTTGGAGCTCATTTTCTTCAGAATTACTCCCAAAATACCATGGTCATCCATGCCTGTGCCTGATTAACTCTGGATGGAGCATCCACATTTTGGGATCTCTCTTCCTTTAAAGAGCACAAAATTTTTAGGAATTTCCCTGCACCCTAAAAGAGCTCCTGTGAAGAGAAAAATTATTTTGTGAGAATGCAGGGCTTCAGAAATTGCCCAAAAACAGAGTTTGGTGCAGGGATCACAAGTGAAGAGATGGCTTTGTGTCTTCCTGTGTTTAAGAAGCAAAATATCATGTTTAAGTAAATAATGAGGATGAAAAAGAGAAAAATAAGGAAATTAATTAGGAGATTAAGACAAATATTTCTTAGTTTGATATTTGGTTTAGATTCCAAAATGACTGTAAAAAAGATGTGACTGTCAGATCCTATTAAATATGCCAATCTTTTTCATGGTAAGGTGGAACAGGAAAACTTTTAATATTCAGCAAATCTCCCGGTGGCTGTAGAGCATTCATGACTAATCAAAAGTTCCTTAATGAAGCATTTTTGTGAAGCTCTTCAGTGGTTAATCACAAAAACACAAAATACAGGGGAAAGCAGGATGTGGTGGCAACAACTGCAATCTGTGTGGTGGAGATGGTTCCACTGTGGGCCAGGCATCAGCACTTCTGCTTCAGATCCTGTTGTTTTACATTCACAGCCACTGTTTGTTTTCATCAGATAAATGTAAGTATCACAATCATGAAGCAGTAAAGGCAGCTTGGAATTTTCCATTTTTTTTAAAATTTTTTTTTTATTGCAAGAATTTTTTCCCCTTTTTTGCTGTCTCAGAGAATCAGCTTGGGAATTCTGACTGTGAGGAATTTTATCCTCTCCCTGACTAATGGCACTACTGGTTAGTAAAGATCTGAAAAGCTTTTATTAATGAAATATCTTTTATTGCACAGCTTTTATTCATTTTTCATGCACACATAAAAGACAGCAAAGAGGAAAAAATGCCACCAAAACCTATGAGCACACAGAAATAACCAGCAAAGCCTTAAAAAAAGATTGTTGAGGTAATAGAGATAACATTTTTAGACTGCAAGGATGGAAGGTGAAGAAACATAGATCCTTTGGGAAAGCAAAGATCCCTTTAAACCCTTTCCCACACTTCCTGTAGCACAATGAACTTTGGGTTGTAACATTATTTAGCTGTAACATAACTTACCCTGGCAGAAACACCAGCTCTGCTGTCTCAGGGGCCATATAATTCCTGGGATACTGCATCCAATAAATGTTTTGGGCCAGGTGTGGTTGTACCAAGCACAGAAGAGGAGCCATATGGATGCTCTGCAATCATCCTCTCCATGGCTGAGGTACAAGAAAACAGCTCCTTGTTCCTATCTGGATGTGTCCCCTATTTATTAAAGTGACCTGACAATACTCAGAAATAATACAGATCCTGGAGGGTTCTGGTATCAAAAAATCATGGAGTGGTTTGGGTTGAAAAGGAGTTTAAAAATCAGCCTGTTCCAACCTCCTGACACAGGCAGGGAATGTGGCTGAGCTTCCCTTTTCCCAACAAAAGTTCTTTACAAGGATTCTCCCTCGTGGCTCAATCCCAGTGCATTTAGGAGAAAATTTTTTTGGATTGCATCCTACTTGCAGCCCACCTCTCCCAAAGAGCCTGGGAGATTTACAGCCCTGTTGGGTGCCTAAAGTGCTCACAGCTCATTTGGGGGAGCAAATGAGGGGGCAAGCAATGCATGACCCCCCTGGGGATTGTGTGTTCCTGCTCAGGCAGGCTCAAGTAAAGAGAAATTAATTTGCCTGCAGTTATGGAAAGCAAAGAGAACAGCACCAGAGTTTATAAGGCCAAATACACCGAGTGGCTGCATGTAGACATTCCCCCAAAACTTCTACAGTGAGGTGTTTTATTGCCAGCTGAAGTGCAGGAGATCCCACAACTGCTGCTTTTAAAAGAGAGGTGGGAAGCACTTTGCCACCACTGTGCCAGGAATGTGGCCCATGGAGCCCTGCAGCCCGTGGTTCCCATCTTTGCAGGGAGCTGCTCGGGCTCTGGGGTGCAGGAGAGGCACGAGCTGCCCCTGGGAATGGATTCCAAACAGCTGGGATGGAGCAGGGCCATCCTCTGTGGGGTGCAGGTGCTGGGGACAGGAGCAAAGGGAGCTTGCCAAAGGGAGGGGGAGCTGAAATTTGGGATCTGCAGGCGGCCTGGGGGTTGAGCATCTCCTGCAGGTCCCTGGGAGAGCACCCCCAGCCTGGGTAACCTCCAGCCAAGCCTCTTTTGGTGCACTCACATGTAAAATCAAGGAGGTTTTTTGTGTTTCATTGCATTCAACTCAGTGTTTTGGTCATTCCTTGCATCTTTGTTGGGTGAAAAACAACCCCTGCCCTCGAGATGCTGTAAAATCTTGCAGTTGCCCATTTGACAACCTCCTTTTCCTTCTCCTGCTCATCAGTTTGCCTGCAGGTGTGCACCTATGGATCTGATCCAGTATCCCACACACTTTAAAAAATATATAATAAATCACAAAGGATTCCATAAATACACCCCTTTCATCCCACCTCCTTTTGAAAGAAGAAATGATGGGAATGAAGAGTGGGGAAAATAAAGTTCTGCAAGCAACCCAGAGCAAGAGGGAATAAATGAGAGCATAATCTCCTCCTGAATTTGAAAGTTCAACAAGAGGAACTGGTGCAAGAAATAGAAAAGAAATAGAAGGAGTAGAAGTAGGTCTCATTTAAAAGCACATTCCAGTCAAAAATACCTCCCAAGTTTCATGTCAGCCTTGTAGTTTTCCTCTAAAAAAAGAAATCAAGCAAGCAATAGTTATTTAATAACAAAGAGTGACCTATTTTGGAAGGAAAATTAATATGGAAGCGTTCTTCTGAGAATAGGAGCAGTTTTTGTGAAGTTTTCTCCACTATATTATGGACCAATTCTGTGATGAGTGTTTAATAATTCTTATTTTGAATCTCTTTGTGTATCTCAGAATCCAAACTAAATTTCTGGTATTTGGGCTGAAATCCACTTGATTATGTAGTAAGCATTAAATTCCTATGAAAAACATTTCCATATATTAATATAATACATTAATATATTATTTTTGGAACGAATTTCTGCACACACTTCCCTTTGAGAACTCAAGAAATGTTTGGGTTTAATAAAAAATGGTGCAGCTCCAATGGATTTAATCAGGCAGACTGAGGAGAGCTCCTGATTTAGCACGCCCAGATTTTGAGTGGTGACATCAGAGAGTCTGTCCAGTGAAAAACACTAAAAAAAAAAAAAATTAATAATGATTGACTTCTATAAAAGGCTGGTCTCATGGAATCTCCTAAGAGATTAATGACTGATTGGCTTTGTCAGATAATTAGCTGCTTTACCAAATTATTTGTGAGCTTTGCAGGAGAGACGCCAGCACCAAATATTATTCTCATCCATTGCTGGAGGTCGGCTGTTTTCCAAAATAGAAGTGCAATTAATCATTATTAACATAAAGAAGCTGCTGATATTGTTCATTAATAATTTGATTTTAATGTTAATAAAACAATCACTGCAGTGTTGATCTGCTGAGTGCAATATGGGGGATGTATTGTGCCTTGGATAAGCAATGGACATGATTTACCAATCTGTGTGCACAGAAAAGTGTTTGGGGGTAAAACTAACACGGTTAGAGAATGGAAAATGTTTTCCTGAGGTGAAATTTCCAGCATTTCCTTTACCTGCTCTCAGAAAACAAAGAACAGACAAAGATTCAGCTTTTTTTGGAAGTAAAGGATGGTTAGCAACAAGAAAAAGTGCAGCTGTGTTGTGTCTTTGCTGTCCAGTAATGCAGTGTTTCTCATAATAATTTAAAAACGTACCTAGGACTGTTTATAAGGGAGATCCTGAATAAAATGACTATTTGGGTTTGTTTGCCTTTACCTCTGCCTTTTTCCAGCAGTTGTTTCCTTCTTCCTGATTCCTGAGTACACAAATTCATCTCCTCCCTGGACAATCCCTCTCTTCGTCTCCAAGCAGGTTTCCTGAACACCAGTAATTTAAAAAATGAAATTAAAAACTGTTCCTGCGTGCTCCTGTCCTAATAAAACATTGCTGAAACACCTCCAGCCCCACTCCCACAGGGTGCTGAGGCAAAGTGAGCTCGGGTGGCTCCAGCGTTTCTCAGAACGTTTGCCACCCTTTTGTGGATCCCTGGCACTGCCCTGGCCCATCCTGTGGGATTTGATGAGAGCAAAGGGGGTGAAGCTGTGCTTCAAACACGGGCCCCTCCTCAAAGGCACAGACTCCGGAGGAGGCACGGATGGGGCTGGAGGTGCAGGAGAAGGAAGGAAAGGTGGAAACAGCAGACACTGAACTTTAATTTGGGTAGCTCAAAGTTCTGCTAAGGAGTTTCTTTCAATCTCGTGTTTTAAATTCCTCTTTTCCCTTCTTCTCCCCAGTCATGCTTGTTTCAGATAATCATGAAGTGGTTTTGGGTTGGAAGGGACCTTGAAGCCCATCCAGTGCCACCTCCCACTGTCCCAGGCTGCTCCAAACCCCAGTGTCCAACCCAGCCTTGGAACTGCCAGGGATCCAGGGGCAGCCACAGCCGCTCTGGGAATTCTATTCCAGACCCTCCTCATCCTCCCAGGGAATGATTCCTTCCCAGTATCCCATCTCAGCCTGCTCCCTCTCGGTTTGGAGCCAGTCCCCCTTGCCCTGTCACTCCATGCTCTCATTAATTGCCTCTCTAAATGACTGTATAATAAAGATAATCTAGCAAATCTGCAGATCCTAAAAACCTAGAGCAAGCAAAAAAAAAAAAAAAAAAAAGTGGGTGGGCTTTGTTTTAGCAGTTTATCCTTTCCTAATAGGGGTGAGAAATGGGATTTACCAGTTAAGCTGTTGTAGGCTCACCTTTGATTGCTGTGCTGCACATGACGTGGAAAGATTTGATCATTTTTTAGTGATCAGGTTTGTCAGAATCGTGGTGGGTGGGGGATCTGCAGTCTCCAGCCCAGTGCTGGTGAGAGCCAGAGATGCCAAAGGGCATCTGTTACACTCAGAGACAATGTTTGGGCTCAAAATAATTCCTGTGCTTCGTGCATAATCTCCTGACATGGAGAGGACTGGAAATTCAGAAGCCTCCATTCTCTTGCATTGTTCAGCCAAAAGATTCCTTAAAGCATGGTGGGTAAAAACACCACGACAAACCCATCAATATTCGCCAGAGTTTTATAACACTCTTCTAAAATAGAGAATTAAAAAAAAAATAAAAAAGGAAAATTAATTAGCTGATGGGCCAGATGAGGATTGCCACATAAATCTGTCTGTTTAAATCTCAGTGCTTGGGCAGCAGTGATTTCTGCTGCAAAATACAATCATATGTCACCCCGTGACATTTTGAGGAGTGTGGGATGGAAAGCAGCCTCTGTGCTTGTGCCAGCCTTTATTTCATGTGGGCCCATTTCTGAGGGTGCTCACTGTGGATTAAGCAGTGTTGACAGATAAATACTGATGCTTTATTTTCGTGGAGATTAGAGAGTGGCATGTTCCAAGGTCTGGTGGAGTAGATTACTTAATACACTATTACTTCTCATGGATTTTGATTATTATTCGGATTTTCCAGAGTCATCATCTTATGTCTGCTGTTCTCACCCTTCTGTCAGCTCTGGCAAAAACTGATAGCCAGGTGATTTGTCTGAATAAAATAAGTTTTTCACTTCCTAGGGTATCATTTCACTCCAGTCTCATGCTTATGAAAACCTGAGGAGTTTGGGTTGTGGTTTTGGGCCATGGAAGATGTTCTGGACTTTTTCCAAGAATGTGTAGTGAAGAGGGGCAGTTTGCAAGAGAACATTGTGCTTTTTTTATAGAATAGTTTGGATTGGAAGGGACTTTTACATCCCTCAAGTCCAAAGTCCTGCAAGCAACACCTTCAACAACAGTAGGTTCTCAGGAGCATCATCGTTGCCTTTTGTTTGGGTTTTCCCTTTCTGACCACACCCAAAAAGAGAAAAAAAAAAGCCAAAATACTGTGATAAAAGTATTTCCCATGTTCTCTTTGATGGAAGTGTTCACATTCTGAAGAAACCCTCCAGCTGAGATCCAGCTTCCAACCAAATGGATAAACATTGGTAATATTTTTATATGGTTAAGGAAGCACTGATAGAAATTTCCATAAGGAAAAAGATAAAGCTCTCAATCTGGGCTTGTGTCTTTGTTGTCATCACAAAAATTTCCCTTCCAATTCTGGGGGGACCAAGGCTGTGCAGCCACCTCTGTTGAACAGGCCCAGGCTCTCACAGGTGGCTGTGGAGGTGTTTGGCTATTTTACTTCCCCTGAGCTCAGTTAAATTGATGCTTTGTGGCGATTTTGTCCCTTCCATCCAAAACTTAGCATTCAAGGACTGTGCTGAAGGACTTGCCTCCAAACCAGAGAATTATAGAGAGCCAAAAAAATGGTAAATACAATAGCAGATGGTTTATATCAGCTTGACAGCATCGTTTCTGGCCAGCACCCAGAGTTACAAAGTTCTGAGCTGGAAGTTTGAGCTTTTGTTTGAAGTTGGGAGTGGAGGCTTAGGAGTGCTCCAAAGCTGATCCACACACTCATGGCTCTCCATGAGGTCAGAACAGTGCTCCAGGAAGGTCAGGGCCACAAAAATGACCCAACAAAGCAAAATCTAGTCACCCAAAGTGATAGGAACAATTCTGAAAATTAAAGATGTACAAAATAAAAGGAGTGGGCTGATCATGCAGAGATGCCCTGGGAACATTTATTTACACAGATCTCCTGAGGCAGGATGGGGAGAGACTCCAGCTGTGATCACGCTTTTGCAGAGATGATTTTCCCTTGCTCCCAGAGGATTAAAATACTTTAGACAGGCAACAAGTGTGAGTTGTTGGGGTTAGGAGTTTTTACAAGCACAGCCCACGAGCGTGTTAGATCGTTATGATTTATTGATGACCTGTCTGGTGGAGACCTGAAATTCTGACATTTCAGCTTGCCACTAATATAAAAACTAAACCCAGAATGCTCAGAAAGAACATAGGTCAAGGGAAAACAACCCCCTTTTCCAGCTGTCTGCACAGACAGGGCTTGTAAAGGCATTAAAAGGTTCTGAATCAGGCCCAGGCCAGCAATTCAAATTTACTGGTAGCTGTTACTGCAGCAGCCACAAACACAGCCTGGCTTCACTGGGCTTGCACATTTGTCATGCCCAGACTGAAAAATGTCCCTGAAATTCCTCAGCTGCCACAGGAGCACCATGTATCCCTTCCCTTCAGAAAGATGAGGTCATTAGGAACCAACAGAGCCTTCAGGAACTGGAGATTCCCCCATGCCCCGTGAGTTCCTTCATCCCCCCAAAGGGGTTTTTCTCTGCTCTGCAAATTCATAACACTCTTGTAAATGACATTTTGCTGTGCAGCTGAAGCAAGGTACAAAACCAGGATTTAATTTTCTGTTCCTCGTGGGAATCCATCAGGGCAGTCAGTCCGAGCTGGATGGTCCAGCAGAATTCCTGGGAAATGAGGATCCATCAGGTTCCCCAGACAGGAGGAACTTTGAAGGCACCTTCTGATTGTCCTGAGAGCTCCACTTTGCAGCCATGGGCTTGACAAATTCTTCACTTGATTTCAATTATGTGGGATTAAGATTCCTGTGGATGATGTGGTCAAAACACAAAGAAATTTTAAGCTACCTACAGAATAATTTTAAGATTTATCTTAGGAACTGATGGGCTTTAATCACAGAGTGCTGGTGATCTCTAAGTGAACCTTTGGCCTTTTTTTGACTTAGATAAATCAAATGCTGGATTTGGAATGTGGGCAGTCTCCAAGGTTCTCCTGATATCTTGGTGTCCAAAGGAAAATTGAGTTTCCAGAGCCTTCTGTGGGACACAGATACCCACATCCTCTGGAGAGAAGGGAATTTCCCCTTCTGCCAGGTTTGATCTTTGTCCTTGCACAGTGCATGGTACCAGGGGAGATTATCCTTCACTTAAATTCCCTGATAAACTGTTTTACCAGGAAGGATGGTAAAACCACTGGGGAGAAACTCAAGTTCAAGGGAATATATACAGAAAGGCAGTGGTTAATCTCAAATATAGGAGCAAAGTGGTTTTCCAGTGGAAAATTAGGAATTTGTCTTCATTTCTGAGACCCTGTGTTACTGAGTTACCTCATAAAAGTCTCATCAAAACTGAGGCCTGTACTGAAGGTTCAGTGAAGATGGAGGGACCAAAAAATGTCTGCACTATAATTCTGAAGAAATATATCTGCTTAATCCTTAGATCTCAGTGTTTATTTCTGATCAGGAAAATTCAATTTTCTAGAGTTGTTGCAAAAATTCCAAATTTAAAAGTCCTTTATTCCAAATAAACATTTTCTGCTGCTCCTTAGATTTCACCTACTACTTCACCTAATTTCACTTATCCTTTTTTTTTTTTTTTTTGGAAGTGCCTTAGGGTATAAATAAATAACAAGTCACTTGGGAATTAAAAATCTTTATATCTTCCATTGCAGGTATTGTTTTGCTCCCATTTCCTCCCCTGCAGCTTTTGAGGACTTGTATAAAACACAGCCAACATGATTCTATTAGCTTTCATTTTTCTTTTCTTTTTTCTTTTTTCTTTTTGAGAGGGATCAGTGAGTCAGGGAGTCTCTAACAAACATCTGCTTTAATTTATCATGTATACAACTCACCAGGACCTGAGCAGCCTTTTTTCCTGCCAGGTTTGGAGCAGCACGTGCTCCTGTGAAATCCATTGTTCTCCCAGGGAAGCAAAATGGTTTTCAAGTTCCTAACTGGGCCCAGATTCAGCTTGGAGCCAGAAAATCTCCAAACCTTTCTCTGAGATCCATTCCAGAGCCTGATTTGTACTTCACTCCTCTCTGGTGAGCAGTGAGCTTCTGAACTCTGGGCTAATACCAATTAAGAGGCATGGTCATCAGGGGAGCAGAGAATTAAAAACAAATTGAGCTTTTCCAAGCTGAAAATTCTTCCTGGGTGAGCCCAGAAGAAACCAAATTCGTCTTCCACTTCTCAGTAAGAGACCCCCTAAAATTCAGAGAAAACCAGCAAAATTAACATTTGCATAAATGTAACATTACTGGTTTCAATTTTAAAATGTAAATAAAGAACAAATTAGCTCTGACTGTTTGAAATAGGAATTGTCTGGAATTGTTGCCATTGCCAGGGTTTATTGACCCGTGCTCTGGAGCTGGAGTGGGAAATGACTGCTCAGGCTGTTAGAATAAGTTCTACACTGCAGGATTTGGGAATTCATTGTGTTTCGATTAATTCCAGCTCTGTAAAAACCTCTTTTCTTGTTTGCTTCATCCTTTTCTTCTTATTTTTATTTTTTACACTGAGACAGCAATTAATTTTTTAATCAAGATTCAGATAGAGTGTCATTACTGCTTCAGGTCTAATAATGAGCATTCTGTGATTCTCAGGGAAAGTGGGTGTTTGCTTGGCTTTTTGTTCTTTCCCATTCACACTTGCCAGGTTAATATTGTGTTTGCAGATTTGCATTTGGACCATATTAGTAGGCAATCTTGAAGCTAAAGAGCCAGAATATTTTGAATTCCAGTAATCCTCAACAGCTCCAAACACAATAGGCTTTCTCCCTCTACTTTAACTAATTACCTCTGTGCAGCACTCCAGGTGAATTTCAACACAAGCACTCTAATAATGTAATTAAAAATGTATAAAGGAATTAAAAATGAATTAAAAGGATACCCTGCAAAAACTTTCAAACCTGGACTAAATTAAATGACGAGACTTAAGCCCCTCTGTTTTAATCTGCAATTGGTAGATTAAGAATGCTGGGGTACCACCAGGACCTCCTGCAAAACAACACAGACTTCAAATTGAGCAGGAATAAAGGAATCTTCCAATCTCCTGGGTCTCATTCCCTCAAAGGCCACCTCTGTTTTGCAAATAGAAATGTTGTGCCAAGAAATCTTGCAACCAACAAGAATATTCCCTAATTAACAAACATTGGAAGGTGAGAGAGAAGCTGAGTTCCTGGGACCTCCTCTGGAAGGTGTCCCTGCCCATGGCAGGGGGTGGAAGAAGATGAGTTTTAAGGTCCCTTCCAACCCAAACCATTCCATGATCCCATGTTTCTCTGGTTCCTGAAGCTGTGGGTGAGTCCTGGGACAGGACAGGGCTCTGCTGCTGGTTTGGCCCCAGTTTGGGGGATTTTGGGTGCATTCAGGCAGGACCTGCTGACTCTGGCTCTCATGCAGCCAGCAGGATGCAGAGCTCCCTGAGAGCAGCTCCCAGCAAACCCAGCCCTGTCCATCCCTCCCATCACATCCAGCTGTCCTCCACACGGGCTCCAGCCCAGGCATGCCCCAAACTGGAGCAAAAGCATCAACCACAAAATCATCAAATCGTTAAGGTTGGAAAAGGCCTCCAAGATTCATTAAGTCCAACCTTTTCCTCAATTCCCCCCTGCCCACAAAACCACATCCCCAAAATACCCAGCTCATTCTCTTTGGAGATGGATTCAATGATCCTGGTGGGTCCTTTCCCACTCAGCATCTTCTGTGATCTGTGACCTCCTCTTCTTTCAACACTTCCAGGGATGCCGACTCCACCTCTGCCCTGAGGAGACTCCTCCAAAGCTTAACCAGTCCTCCAGTGAAAAAATGAAGCTTGAGCCCATCCTGCCACCTTCCAGGCAGTTTGCAGGAGCCAAGGCAGCCCTGGTTCATGCTGTGTCCTGGGGATGGCTTTGGGAAGAGCAGGCAGAGCACCCCAGGCTCTGCACACCCATGGGTGGAGGCATGGAGGTCACTGAGTCCTGGAGGCACCTTTGATGCCAGTGATGCCTTGTGGAGCTAGAACAGAGCTAGACAGAGTTAAGAATAAAATAATTATTTATTTAGGGGCCTTCAAGGCCACCCCCTGGCAGTGCCACAGCCGTGGCTCTGCCCTGATGGCTCCAAGGTGGAAGCAGAAGAAGGCTTGGACACCAGATTTTCACATATTTACATGTTTTAGTCCATTTGCATTCAGGAGTCAGCTGTCCAATTAACAGCCTCAAATTATGAAGTTTCATCCTCCTTGCTTGCCCACCCTCCTCTTTCACTTTGTTTGTGCTCTTGGCCTGAAGTTTAGAGAGATTGCCCTTGAGTCCCTAACTAAAATAAGATTATTGTGTCTTCACCACCCTGTGAGAAGATCTTAGCAACCCTTAATATAAAACTAAAAGCTGCACACCAATGCAGAATGGGAAAACTTAAAACTTGAGCCATCAATTTCCCCATTTCCCCCCTTTAGAGTCTCTATTCCAAATATGTGCTAACTAACACCAGGGGAGGCCATCAGGAGCCAGGTACCTGACACTGATTGCTGAGGACACCTGGCTGCACAGCAAAGGCTCTGCACAGCAAAATAATTAAATCAGGGCAGGTCAACTAAGCTAAAGTGTCTGTTTCTATAATCACAGCATTATCAAATGTACTCCTCAAGTAAACACAGCACTCAGCCCCCTTAAGGCTCCTTTAATCTGCAATAAGTCAGACAAGTCTATTTTGGACAAAACCCTAACAAGCTGTCTCTGAGCTGTGCCAGACTTCTGTCTCAGGGCTGTGCTCTCCCCTTCTGAGCTGTGAGGGGCTGCTTTCTGAACTGGGGACAGTAAATGACCCAATGCAGCATCACCACACGAAAAGCAAGGGTGCAGGCACTGGGAGGTACCAGGAGACTGGCAGTGATCACAAGCAAACATCTGCAATAAAACATCAAAGTCAAAATGCACTTGAAGTGATGTGTGCATGGAGAACAACATGGGCAATACTGACTGATATTTATCATTTTGGACATCTTCATTTTTCTGTTATTTCTCCCTTCCTTCAGGTATCTCCGTGGATCCATCTGTAATTTGGGGTTTTTTCCAGGTTTTTTTTTTTTTTTTCCCCTGCAGCAAGTTATTTACTCCTCCTTTTGAGAATTTTAATACATGAAATATCTCTACAAAAATCATATGCCTGAAAGTCTGGCAGAAGAAATAACCCAAGCATCATGTAAATAAGAGGGACTTAAAATATCCTGAAACCAGAAATTCCTTCTGAAGCCACTCAGGCTGTTTAAAAATAATGACAGCAATTGTAACACTGTATGGAGACATAGACACATATAAAGTCTTTCTTTAAGCTGTTTCCATTTCTTTATTTTAGTTTATAAATTAGTGGTTGGGAGGATTTGGGTGTTTGAGCTCAGGGTGCTGTCCCAGGAGGGTTTTCCTGGCTAAAGGCACCCCAAGGGAAATGCTTTCCCCAGGCTCCCTGAGACCAAGGGCAGTCCCTATCACCTCTGAAGAGTGGGAGCAGAAACCCTGCTAAATTCAGGGCTAGCTCTCTCAAAACAAAAGGGTGTTTTGTCACCAACTCCTTCTTTTTGTCTGCTGGGGTTTTTATTCGATGCAGGGTTCCCTACACGAGCTGAGGAAAAAAGGAGCATTAAAAACATGCCAAAACAGGCTGAGGGCAAGAATTTTAAGAGGCAAGTGCTTAAAGCCAACAGAAACTAATGGAGCTGTAGAGGGTAATTAATTACTCTGGACTGGGTCTGGGTCCCAATTTATTCAGGAGCTGGACAGAGGCAGATCCTGATTTCTCTCCTCTGGTTTCTCCTCTCACCTCTCACCTGGTGCAGGCTCAGAGAGTCTTCCTGGTTTTGGGGCTGGGACCTGGTTGGATTTGGAACACTGAGATATGTTTATACATAATCTCCTTTGGAGCAAGAGGGTGAGGGAATGTACAGAGATGCCAGCTTTACAATTCTGCCAGTCTGTGGTGGATCTGTTTGTGTGGAGTGATCCCAGTGTGGACTCACAACTTTCTCCCTCTCACAGCATTCCTGGGTGTTGATAATTGGCCCTTCCCACACAGCTTGTCCTGGTTGTGCCTTTGGAGTCTCCATGTCTTCTTCTATACTTCCAATTTGGATCCCTGCATAAACAAAATAAAATTAATTTAATAAACAGCAGGTTTGTCATCTGAGAGAATCCACCCCAGCAAGAGGAGCTATTCCTCTTGTTAAGTCCTTCCTGAGGAGAAAAATCCCATGGGTACTCCTAGAACTCTCCCTAATGTGATAAAATGATCCTGTCTCAGACTCGATTTTGTATTTTAGCAGGGAAGGAGAACTCCAGATGGGAAAGCATCGCTAAATTGCCTTTCTTAGAATAATGATGGGGATAATGAGGCCTGGCCTCACCTGGAGGAGAATGCCCCACTGCAGAGATGTCAGACAGGCAGCAGGGAGATCTTGGAGCAATTTTAGGTTATCTACACACAGACAGTGACCTTTGAAGGCTTTACCCACCGGGGAGAAGTTATGGAGCTGAGCTAGCAGGGAGAACACGTGAACCTGGAGAATGATTTCCTCTGGAAACAGCTCATCCATTATGGCAAAACAGACCCACCATGCTCCAGAACAGAATTCTGAGTCGTTCCCAGTTGCTAGGGAAGTTAAAAGTCAGCCTGCCACTCGTTAAAACCAAGATTTGTGGCACAGATCTCCACCAGCAGAAGGATGTGATTGTGCAGGCAGAACTGAACCTGCTTTGAAGATGAAGCCCAGGGTGGTGGGACAAGGTTTTACATAACCTTCTGTCCAGGTGTAAGACCTGGGATAAAGCCTGGAAGATCAAAAAGGGGTTGTGCACTGAGAGTTTTCCTGCAAATTCTATGAGGGATCCCTCTACTCCTATCTGATTTGGTGCAGAAATAGCAATTTTTGTGGTAAGGATTTCTATCCTAAAGCCAAGGACAAATGTTTATTAGTGGATGAGCTGAAAAGAAGGAAAACCCCCCAGGAGGGAAATCCCACTAAGGCTCTGCCTCACCAAACTGCCCCCATTGACAGTGCAGACATCTGCATTTGAGCTGATCACTGAAATTAATGACCACTAAGTGCTGCAACTTACAATTCCTTGACCTATTTTAAGGGTTTGGTTTAGGCTGACTGAACTGATCCTGCAGAAATAATGTTTCTTCCTGTCGTCTCCAAAGGTGCAGATAACAGAACATGCTGTGATACAGCACATGCTGGAGCTTTACAGCCTTGTTACAACACTCACCAGCCACAGACAGTTCAAGGTCAGGATTTTCCCAGAATATCTGTGAATTTCTCTAATTTGCTTGGTTTTAACGTGTTCCTTGCTGATGGGTGCTTACAGCCTTCATCTGGGTGCCTCAGATAATTTTGCTCCCATAAAAGTTCTAATCTGCCCAAATATTGTTGTGAATGTTAAATGCAAAAATAAAAAGGTTTTGAGGAAGATGTTCAGAATATTTTTGCAGTTGAAAAAAATAATTAGATCTACAAAAGGGTTTAAGGGGTGTAAGAACCAGCAGTTAAATAATTTGGGTAAAAGAAGATACTTGGATGTTCTAGAGAGGGAGAGGGAATAATAGGTACTTGCAGTAAGAGAAAACAAAATAATTCTAAGCATGAAATAGCAGAGAGACACATGGAGTTATATTACAAATATCTCCACAGATATAGAGACTGTGGAGATGTGAGAAGCTGAGGTAGAGAGAGACCTGAGAGGGATCAGAAGTAGAAATGTAAGTGGGATCTCTGTTCTTAGCTGTGATCAAATCTGGGCAATGTGTCTGGGCAAAGGAGCAGCAAAGGCAAAGAGCTGCAGGAGCCAGCTCAGCCAAACAGGAGGAAGGATAAACACAAAAAATAACCAGAGATGGAAGAAATCAGACTAAAGCAGAATTTCTAGAAAAAAAAAAATAAATTGTGAATGTCTGTATTTTTTCTTTATTTTTTAATGTGCATGTTGAATTTGAGGGTGTAATTTCTGGATGAGTTTAGATAACAGGAGTGGGTGGCAGACATGATCCTGACATGGAGAACTTCTTCCTTTCTCAGAGGGAACTTCTTCCTTTCATGATTTCCCCTCCCTGCTCACAGAGAACTCAGATGAGTCACGATTATGCAAAGATACAGCACTTGCTGCTTGCAACTTTTATTTGTACACCAGGCATCATTTGAACTTTATTGCTGCCATTTCTTTTCTATCTCTAATACCAGGCCTGCCCTCAAACCCCTCAGAACCCTTTAAAACACACAGTTCATTAGTTCTGTTTTGAAAAGCATTGTAAACACTGAAAACACATCTCAGACAGGGATGTCTGGGATTGATAATGAAATTATTGCTTGTTCTGGGGCAGAGGGAACCATAAAAGAGATATTAATGTGGAACTCGAGCCCTTGGATCCTGCAATGTGAGCAAAACTCTCGGACAAAGTGCCATTAATGGCATTAATGCATGGTTTCCATTTGAATGTCTCTGGTGAAGATCCTCAGAGCCATTCTGCTTATCCCACATCAGGATGTTTTACAATATTGTTCATCCCACACGAGGATGTTTTTCCCCCTTTTCAGCTTCGGGAGCGCTGCAGTCTGGATTGGATTACAACCCCAGAAGAGTGGTACCCCCCTGGTGGAACATCAGGAATTAATTTCTACCCCTTGCTGCATATTTTTCCTGAAGGTTTCTCCTCTCTGCTCTGTGTTTGCTGCCTGTGTTCCTGGCTCGGGGTACAAGGGAGGTACAGAACTAATTTAGGCCACGCTGAGTGAACAATCCAGGAGGGAATTCACTCATTACCTGAACACAGCATTTCCAAACTGCTGCTGCTTCACCTGTGCAAAATGCAGCCTTTGTGCTTTGTCATTTGGAGAATGAGCCTGAGACAAAATTAGCTTTAATTGCACTTGCTGCTAGCGAGGATTTTACTTTCTAATGTTCCTGGAGAAGTAGGAAAAGATTGGTAATGTGGCCAAGGTAAAAATCTATTTTTAGAGATGTATGAGCTGCAGATATAAACTCTCTCTATATATAAGATTGCACTTTTGTGCCTGTTTACCTCCCTAGGTATCTGTACTAATGGGTTTTTAGGCCATGAAGTATTTATAATGAAATTTAACAAAGAAATGGAGATCACAGAGAGATTAAGTTCCTACCATTTTTGTAAAAGCCAGAAGCTGGAGAAGAGGGAGGATTTCAGTGCTGGCACTGATAATAAAGATAATTTCACCCTTTATTGGACACCTGAGAATTCAGGTGGGTACCCCTGGGGTACTGCTGCAGGCCTTGGGCTGTGCTCCAGGAGAATTCCCACTCAGGAATGGTGGGATGGAGAACGTGACCCCCAGTGGCCTTGACTGACTGAGGAATTTCTTTAAATTCAAGTATTAAAGCCACTTGAAAATTCAACACACTTTATTGTGCTTGGCTGTTTTCTGCCTTGAAATAGCCTTAAGTAAACTGGTTAAATTATTATCATTTCAGTACTAAAATCTGGCTGGAGCAGTTTGGAAGCTTCTGGTTGCTTTTCCATGCACTTTTACAGCAGAGTGTGTCTTTATTTCAGTGAGGAGTGTTTAATGCTCCTTTTCACATCAGCACAGAAAGAAGTGGCTGGTCTCTACCCATGGTATTTAGTGCTATATTTCCAAATATTTTTCCCCCAGCTAATCAATGTGTCTGACAACAGTGTCAGACCAACCCAACTGGACGTCTCTGGCTTTGTGGGATGAGCAGTCCATGAGCTTGGACTCCCATTAACCTCCCAGGAATACCCAGATTTTCCTGCAGAGTCCTGCCAAATGGGAGAAACAATTATCCTCGTTTGATCCTTTGGTTATTATCTTGCTCTCTGCGTGGAGTAATTAACTCTAAGGTATCGTCCAAATGAATAAATTTCACGAGGCTTTCTGGAAAACCTCTCATTAGAAAAATGAGTTTGGTTGTCTCAGCTCATATGGCATCGATCAATGCTCTGCTTAGCAAAATAAATACAACTTGGGGAAAGTTGGGATCAATCTCTGCCCAGAAAAGATAAATGAGGCAGCAGCAGGGAGAGCCACTGTGAGCACATTTAAGTAATAAGCCCCAGCAGGACCTGCCATTGTTAGGGCAGACACCCTGAAGTGTCTTAATGTGATTATAATGTGGCTTCCTGAAAGAAACCAATTATAACTATCTTAGATAAAGCATTATTATCAATGTTCTGCGGGGCGAACCGCAAGCCAAACAATTAAAATTTTATTTTGCGACTTCCACGCACAGTTTTGGAAAGTGTTTCTAAAGTCCCTTTGCCAAAAGCACCTTTTTTTCTGGGTGCTAATAGTGAGAAGTAGAGCTGGTCCCCGGGCTTAGCACAGGCACAGAGGTCAGCACAACCCAGATTTCATTTCTGAACGCACTGTTAAAAATTTGTATGTAAATTCTTTTTTGCTCGGTTAGCTGGCTAACAAATTGAATGTTCCTCCCTGATAGCTTAAAAAGAGATTGAATGTATTTTGAAGGATATTTAGAGCTTGATTTCAAGATGCAAAACCCTCATTTGAATATATTAATTTTGTTTCTGAAGGTGCACTTGTGTCCTATTCTGTAGTGCCAGTGAGGGTGAAAATGGAGAAAGGTTGTGCATCACTTTCATTTAATGAACACTTAATCTCATGTAGAAATCTAATTTATTGTAGCTGAGGGTACAGCAGGTCCTTCCCTTGGTACAGACATGGTTTAACCTCCTTGTTGGAGACTTTGGGCAAAATGCAGCCTCAGCAGGTGACACAGGACTGGGGCAGTGCTGCCATCCAGCAGGGGCTGGGAATGCTGGAGAAACCAACTGGAACCTCACAAAGCCCCTCCCAGGCCCAGTGCTGACCTGCCCAGCGGGAGAAAGGCAAGGACACACCGGAGCAATCCCAGCAAAGGGCTCTGCAGATGCTGCAGGGGTGGGAGCAAGAGGCTGAGTGAGCTGGGGTGGTCCAGAGGTTCTTCTCAGGGTGCCCAGTGATGGCCCCCAGGCTCGAGGTGAAACCTGGAGCTGTGTTTCAGCCCAAGAGAAAGGGGCCAAGGCCAGCAGCAGGGTGGTGGAGTCTCCATCCCTGGAGATTTTCAAAGCCCAGCCCTTGCTGCAGCAGGGGTTGGGCTGGAGCATCTCCAGAGCTGCCTCCAAGCTCAGCCCCTCTGATGCTCCAAAACCCCAGAGTGCCCTCATTTCCATGGCAGTGACTGGAAAAATATTTTGTGTGAAATGTTCCCCCCTTTTTTTCCTCATGTCTGATGGTTTTGCTCTCAGTATCTGCAATGAAACAACAGCCTGTGACTTATTGAGTCTTCTCTTTCCCCCTGTAGTTCGTGCAGCTTTGCCTTTTCCTCCCTTCAAGGTCAATTTGGCCTATTTAAGATCTTGTCTATTTTGCAATACTTTTTTTATCTCTGTTGCTGAACAGATCATATATTCTTTAAAGAATAACCAAGTCAGGAATTCAATATCCACAAGCTTTATTCTGGTAATTTTGTTTAAACTGTATATTAAAACCTGTCACAAAAGCTTTAAAAATGCATCTGTGAATCATTTTTAGTTGAATATTTACTCTATGTGTTTATATTTTTAAAGATCTTTTCATTAAAGAAACCCAGGATGACTAAACACACTGGATTATTTTTTATTAATAAATTTTCAGAGCTTGCATTCCACAAAATTGCTGGGAGCCTTAACTCCTCCATCACCACCAACAGGGACCAGCTGAGCATTCATTTCCCCAGCCTGTGCAGATAAATTCAACCCACACCTGGTGCCTCAGGTATAAATATCTGCCCAAGGATGTTCTTGAAGTTGGCAGGCTCACAGCAGCAAAATGAAGCTGACACGAGTTCCAAATGACCGATGAGTTAAAATTTGGAGGAAATAATAAGACAACTTATTTGCAGAGCCCATGCAGGCTGCTGCTGAGGTTTTCCCCAGCAGGTTACTTATCAGCCTAATAGAAATGCTGACATGCACACCCTTAACTCCTGCATCGCCCGGGCACAGCTCGAATCCCATTGATTTGTGGCTCTTTCCTTGGATGAAGACATAAAGTGGATGTGTTTTCCAAAATATCCTCACTTCTTCTTTAGGACAAAGAGGCTGTCCCAGAGGTACCCGTGATTACATGATCCAAAGGGATTTTTATGGGGTTTTTGGTGCCTTCTTAATGACAGTGTGTCATATTTTACCCCAGCTGAACTGCAGCCCTGGGAATAATGACAGGATTTTCAGCTGGTGATACCCTGCCCTGACCTCCCAGCAAAATAGGCATTCCCAAATGTAAGCACTTTTAAACTTTACACTGCAATATCAGTATTTTTTTAAAATGAACTATGTTAATAATAATTATATAATAATTATGTTGTCTTGCAATTCTCAGTTCTCAAAATTAACAGACAACGTTTGCAGCAGTGGCTGTGTCACACTGCATTTACCCCTTAAGTTCTTGTTTTCCAAAAGAGATATTGAATCTCTTCCTTTTTTATTCTACTTCATTATGCTGAGAAAAGCAATCTGTTATATTGCAGAGTAAAAACAGGACAGAAGAGTAAATCTAACAATAACTTTATTTAAATATTCAGGGTTTTGCTGTTACTGAGAATTATTCATCAGAGCCTGGCTGGGTGGGGCTTGGAGCAGCCTGGGGTAGTGGGAGGCTCCCTGCCCCTGGGAAGGGATTGGAACAAGGTAATCTTTAAAGTTCCTTTCCAACCCAAACCATTCCATGATTCCAGGGGTGTAAGTGCAATTTTGGTGATGCTCTGTCAGTCTTGGCTTCCCTCAAGCTCTGTTTCACCTGGGTTCTGGGTAGGCAGCTCTTATTTTTATCCTGGGGCAGAAGAGTGGGGGCTCTACATTATTCCAATTATCCACAGAGATTTTGGCTGCAGGATGTGGCCCCACAGACACTTTTTAGTAGATATTGTTCAAATAAAAGTTTTTTAAAATATATCTTTTAATTAGGAGCTCCTCCACCTTCCCTAACCTGAGCTGTAGGGACCAGAAACAGATCCTGCACCAAAACCACGACAGGATTCCACAGCCATGACAGGATTCCTCTTCCCTTCCCAGGAAGGTTGTATGGAGAATTTTCAGCCACACCACGGGGATTTCTTGTGGCAGACTCAGCCCCTCACAAGCTGCTGGGACTGAATTTTGAGCAGAGGATCTATAATTCCAACACCTGAAAAACACTGGGTGCAGGAATTGGTGTGGAAACCTGGGTTTGGCAGGAAGGGTCTTGTCAGGAATTCAGTCTCATGATGGGTATTTACTACCCAGGTAGCAAAAGAAATGCTTCTGCATTGGGTTCAGGCTGTCATTTTGGGTTTCCTGAATTAAATGCATGATGGGAAGCCAAGAGATATTTTATAGGCAGCGTTGCTTTCTATAGCAAAGGGAGATTTTATAGTCGGTGTTACTTTCTGTAGCAAACATTTATGGGAGTCTGAAACTTGATACACAAATATTTGAACATTTTCCCACATCCGTATGGTGAATCACTTATATAAATACATTCTGCAGCCTTAGCAAGTAAGGATCCATTTCAGTCAATCTCCCTTTCAGAAAATCTCTGTCATTCTCTAATCAGCATTCTCTTCTTAGTTTTCATCTATATGTACATTGGGAAGTTCAGTCAATAACAAGTTCAGGAATGTAACTCGAAAATTATTTTCCAAAATAATTTTAAAACATTCTTCATCAAAACCAATAGTAATCAATTTGTCTTATGGACTTTTTTCATTAAACTGATTTTTATTTGTAAATTGCATTTTTGTTTGCTTCCCCTTTGAAAATGCTTGAAATGAGATGCTTAAGGGCAGTCAATAATTTAAAGCCGCAAAAAAAAAATTGTTCCACTCATCACTTTTCTAGGAATAAGATGATTAATTTCTTTTTTTGTTTGATTTGGTTTGATTTTTGCTAGTGAAGGTTGTTAAAGCTGACAGGTCTGGACCGACTGCAGCTCTGAGATGTTTCTGTTTGACAAGATCCGTGCTGAGGAGAGGAATCACATTTCAGGTGTTTGGGGATCAAAGGCAGGCAAGGCAATCACGCAAGCCCCAAATTGGATTGCTCTGGCATATTTTATTTATGTAAACACTGCTCAAGGAATCGAATCACTGGCGCTGAAACACCCGACTCAAAGGGCTACCTTGCGGAAATAACAGCAGATTATAGGGCTGGCAAAGGATAAAACTCCACACCTGCTCATTTGGTGGCAGTGAGGGAAGGAAACGAGTAATTCTGCAGGCTGAAAAGCAGTTCTCCAAAGATAGAAGTCATCAGCAGAAAGAAATGAACCTCTCAATTACCACGGCCGAGTGTGATTTGCTCTGGGAGGGCACAGAGGTTTGCTGTGATCCCCTTGTCAAAATAATCACAGTTTCCCCCGGCCTCTGGGCTTCCAGAGCTCCTTGGTGACAAGGTGAGGGGAGCCAGGCTGGAATTAGAAGGCAGAAATGCCAGAGGAGCTGCCTGAACAGGCTGGAGCTGGGGGAGGCTGCCCCAGCCTGGAACAACTCCACAGCCAGGGAGGTCTGGTGGTGCCTGCTCCCTCCATCCAGCCTGCAGCTTCTGCCACGTGCCCACATCACCATCACCCCAAAGAGATGGGAATCACCACAAACAGCTCGAAAACTGCAAGCTGGGGCTGTCTCCTTTAACCATAAACTCAAAAACCTGCAAGAAATGAAGCCTTGAAAATCACAAAGTGGGTACTCTCCTTTAATAATAAACTCAAAAACCTGCAGGCAATGATGCCTTGAAAATCACAAACTGAGTATTCTCCTCCAATAATAAACTCAAAAGCCTGCAGGCAATGATGCATTTTCCTGCCCTTGAGAGCAATTTTCCCCACAGCACTGTTTTTCAGGGACCCTGGGAGCACAAGTGACTCCCTAGCAGAGGTTCTCTGTGTTGAGGGATGGCAGAGTCTCAGAGGAGCCCTGATCCCACAATCAGCTCAGTTCCTACAACATTCTAAAACAGGGCTTCTGTGTCTGCTGGCTGCAGTGATGCTGCATATCATGGATGACAACACCTGATTATAGCTACCATCAGTGCCCTGCTCCAGAGGAACACCAGGAAATGCAGCCTCATTTTGCTGTTGTAACTTGGCAATAGCACATTTGGTGTTTTCATTGATGGCAGATTTATCTTTCCAGCAGAGACAAAATCTCTCTGTCCTAGGTACAGCCAACACCTTCATTTAGTCCACGAATTTCCTTCTTGGATCTCTGATGCTTTTTGGATTGAAGACTGGAAGATTTTTGGTGATGGCTAATTCATTGCTCACATTGCTATCAGAAAGTTGTGTGCAGCCTGGCACTATTTCAAAAAAACACCTGGGGCAGGGGGGAAGCAGATCTCAGTGGCCCAGAAGTGTGTGCCACAAAATCAGCTTTCCCCATAATTGCCAGTATCCCCCAGTACAGCACAAATGATCTACTAGTGCCTGCAGGAGCCCTTGGCCAGTTAAAGATTTTCTGATGTTGCAAGACTGGATGTCCTCATCCTGATTTTCTTCAGGATGGTCTCTCTGAAAATGTGTGTCTTGCTTAGACAAGATAATTAATTTATCTCTTTCCCTTCCTGGTGCACCCAGGGGCTGGTGAGGACAGCACAAACAGGTCCCTGCATGATGGGATTCCTCTTTTTATTTTTCATTTTTCTGTCTCCCACACAAACAGGAAAAGCACTGAATATGTACTGAAATGTTTCTCAGGGCGGGCTGGGGCAATATTTAATAATTTAGCCCATGGCACTGAGGCAGGGGTGGGAAGGCTCCCCCTGTGCAGGGTGACAGTGCCATGCAGGTGGGGACAGGGCTGGGCTGGGGCTCCAACCCCTCCTGACAGTGCTGAGGAGCTTTCCCCTGGAATCTAAGCACCAATTTGTTTGGAAATCTATCACTGTCACCCAGGAATTGCAAAGCAGCAGCAGCAGCCCCCGTCAGCGCTGACCCTGCAGGATTCTGTTCTTGCTGCTGGTGGAGGCAGATGTCTCACAGAGCACACATCAGCCTCCAGTTCAGAAATCTTCCCTCAAAATCCCTGTGAGAGCTCCCAGTTTTTATGTTTAGCTTCATTAAACAATTTAATGTATTCATAGAGGATGAGTGAGCAGCAGGTTGGGCAGTCGTCGGCCTGCACGATAGAAAAATCTGAATTAATTTCTTAATTAACAAAAAAAAAAAGGCAGAAGAAATGAGATCACAACAGGTTCTTTAGTCTGCTCTGCTTGATTTGAAAATATTTGGGGTGAGGAACTGTAACTGAGGTACAAATGCAGTGCTTTAACTCCTGGAGAAACCTCCCAGTGTGACAGCACGGCGTGTCCCTGGGGACAGCAGTGCCAAAGGAAAACCCAGCATTTGAATTGATGGTTTGGAGCTTTGCCTGTCATAATCAAAAGCCAGGAGCACAACCACTGTTTTTGTCAACAAGAAGTCTTTTTTTTTTTTTTTTTTCCTCCAGAGATTTCCAGGCTATTTTTTGCAGTTTTGAGTTTTTGATAGTTCAAATAAAGTTTGATAAACACCAAGGAGGAGTTTTCCAGAGGAGAGCAAAACCAGCCTGGCTCTTCCACGTGTTTCTGTTGAGTCCCAAGATCCAACTGCCTTTCCCACATTCCTGATGGTCATTGATGTCCAAGAAAAACTTCAAAAAGCCTTCTTAAAATTATGTCTGGGAGCTTTGCATGAGCATAAAAGCACACTGATAGGTACCACTGTAAAGTGAAATAAGCTCAATTTAATAGCTCAGGAATCAGCTGAAGGCCTCACTCTTGTTTTAGGGCATTCCTTTATCAATTACCCATTCACCTTCACACCCAGATTTAACTTAATTTAACCTAAATATTCTAGATTAACCTCATGAAATGCTTCTGCATATGTGTAACTTTCCTGCACTTTAAATATCTTTATTGCCAACAGTTATGCAACCTCAAGTATTTAAACTCTGCAGGAGTAAATTTGGACAGTCAGCAACATCAATATATCGACTTAGAGTTACATTTTAATAACATTGGGTGCATTAATATTGTCTTTAGTGATAACAATGTGGCCAAGAATAACATTTTTATTCCTTGCATGCAGCTTGGGAGTGTATATATAACACCACTCTCTTTTCTGATCTTTTTTCATAGCCAAGTTTCAAAGTCCTAATTACAGAGCCAGGGAAGGCAGAAGAGGGTTTTCTAATTCCAAGGCAACACCTGCAAAATTAATTGCACACCTAAAATATTCTTTCTTTCAACAACATGGATATTTACCATTGATTATTAAGAGATTTATATAAAACTGAAGAGTGATAATAATATTCAAACAATTTGTAGTTGCTCATCCGTCCGTCCATCCATCCATCCATCCATCCATCCATCCATCCATCCATCATCCATCCATCCATCCATCCATCATCCATCCATCCATCATCCACCCATCCATCTATCCATCATCCATCCATCCATCATCCATCCATCCATCATCCATCATCCATCCATCCATCCATCCATCCATCCATCCATCCATCCATCCATCCATCCATCCATCCATCCATCCATCCATCCATCCATCCATCCACCCTTTGTTAAGTCATTTTCTTCTCTATTCTACATCAGTTACCAGAGGCTAACAGGAAACAAAAATTCCCAGGCATTGCCAAGCCATTCAGGAAGGGTGGTCAGCACATCTGAAACACATTTACCATCTGGTGACTTTTTTCCTTGTTAAAAAGACAGCAGAGGAGGTAATTTGGAATGTATTTAATGCTTGAAATTGGGAAAAAATACAGTAAATTTGCAAATTTTTTTGTGTTTCAACGAGGCTTAAAGCGAAAGCCTTGAACTGGGCTCACAGCACTGATGTGAACTTTGGGTTGGGACATTTTATAGTTTACTCTGAGGGCTGATCCTGAAAGCACAGGTTGGGTGATTCATGTGGCCCTGCGAGGGATAAACCAACAAACATGGAAAAATAATAATGAAAGCAAATGTTGGCTTCTGGTCAATCTCCTGCCAGGAGCCTGGGGCTGGAATCAGCAGCAATCCAGCCTGGATTTTGTCCCCAAGCCCCCAGACACATCCATGGCACCTGCTCTGTATTCTCACCCAAATCCAGAGTGAGTAACAAAACCAACCAACACACACCCCCTCAATATTCAGTCACCTGCCACGGCTGGGAGGAGGAAAAATGATGGATTTTCCAGCTAAAGGCACCCAGAGCAGGAGCTGTGTGTGCAGCAAGGTGGGACACAAACACCAACCCCAGCTCCAGGATTTTGGAGTGGAATGAATGCAGGGTTCTTTTCACTGAACCGTTCAGACTTTGTGGTTTGAGGCGAGCAGGGCTGGCAGTTTGGGACAATATTCCCTCTGTTAGGTGGCCTCGAGTCCTTCAGCCTCAGGGCTTGAGATCCAGCTGGATTGTCCCTGTCACTCCTTCCCACTCCTGGTCTCCATCTGCATTCACCCACCTTTGTTCAGCAGACAAAAAAGAGACTTTCTCATCCCTTCAATGCAATATTGCCTTTCTCATTTTGCAGGGTTTTCCCTAAAACCCAGGATTTACAGGATTCTGTAAATTAGCAGGAAGGAGGCAACAGTTTCTGTGCATTTTCTCTGAAGCCAAATTTTTTAAAGATTCACCCCGCCATATATTAAAAAAGAAAGGTCTAGCTTAGCCCAAGAAATCTCTAATTAATGTGCAGTGGGTTAACTTCAAGTAATTCCAGGTTTAACAGTCCTATAAGCAATGCTGAGAAATTATAGTAGTTTTTTTTTTTTTTTCTTTTTACCAGTAGAAATGTGAAATAATAGCTGCTCTATAAAACCCCCTCATCCCCACCACTTCCCACCTCATTTGTTTAAAGCCTGGTGGTTTTATGGCTTGCCTGCACCTCTCCTGGAATGGGACTAATAAGAGGAAATGATGTGACTTGTCCACTGCTTCCAGCATAAAAAAATCCCCTCTTGTTCCTGCTGCAGCATCCACAACAGGCACATGCCTTTAAAAAATACAACAGCAAATTAATCAAGAGCAAACACGAGTCTCCTCTGCCTAAGGGGTCTGTGGGAGATGGTAAAGAATCAAAAGGAAGGCTACAGCTGATTTATATTTCTTTATGATGATCAAAGGCAAATGGACTCCAATTCAGCAAGGAATATAAATTCTGTGTGAAAACTCACTTTTTCTGCTGCATACAAAATTGAAAAGCCTTCTCCACTGAGCTATATCTAGTTTAAAATCCATTAGCTAATACTGCATGCCCTAAGGTTAGAAAAGGAGCAAAAAATCCAATGGTGGGCTAGACAGTTCAGAGAGGTTTTTATGCATCCCCCAAGTTTCATGGGTCTTTCTTGCTTCCTAGCTGGGGATTATTAGATTTTGAGAAATCCGACTTGTTTGAACAATTGTTTAAACAAGTTTCTTACACACAACAAGCTAATGAAGAATTTTCCTCTATTAAAAATAAATCAGCATCCTCAAAAAAAACCCAAACCTAACAACCCACCAACCCTGATGTGTGTGGTGGTTTTGGAGACCCCTGGATGGTGGCAGGGAGGAGGGACACCAACCCACCAACCCTGCCCTGATGTGTGTGGTGGTTTTGGAGACCCCTGGATGGTGGCAGGGAGGAGGGACACCAACCCACCAACCCTGCCCTGATGTGTGTGGTGGTTTTGGAGACCCCTGGATGGTGGCAGGGAGGAGGGACACCAACCCACCAACCCTGCCCTGATGTGTGTGGTGGTTTTGGAGACCCCTGGATGGTGGCAGGGAGGAGGGCAGCCCTGAGCCCCCATGGGATCCCAGCTGCAGGGGGTTGGGGATGGATCCACTGGCAGGATGCTGTGATCTTGTTCATGGCTTTCACTGGCATGGAGGTTTGGATGCTAGATTAAACAGCCTGTGACAGCCAGCACAGCTCCAGAGAAGCCAAAGAGTTCATTTTTAGACCTCAGTGGTTTTATAGTTTTTAGATTTTTGGGGACAGTGGAAGGATGCTACTAAACCTGATGATTAGGGAAAAATAAAACTGGTGAAATGGAAAGGTGCATCCTCCTCCAGTGCTGGATGGTGGTTTGGTTTAAAACTTTTATGACCAGGAAAACAAAGCCAAAATATTCCATAGAAGTTTCTACAAAGTTTCAAAAAGTCAAATAGTCTGTCCAATCTTTCACTATGTCACTTTTCTCTTCTCTTCTCTTCTCTTCTCTTCTCTTCTCTTCTCTTCTCTTCTCTTCTCTTCTCTTCTCTTCTCTTCTCTTCTCTTCTCTTCTCTTTTCCCATTTCTCTTTTCTCTTCTTTCAACTTTTCACTTTTCCTCCATATTCTATTTTCTTTTTGAAATTTCTGGGTTTTACCCTTTTAATTCTTTTCTGCTCAATTTAAACATCCCAACACCACAATTTTCTACCAACACTTTTTCCTAGGACCTCAGAGTCCTCTCTCCTTGCCAGCTTTACACCTTGTGCTACCCTGCAGCATCTTGCAAGGCAGTGTTCTACTCCAAAATATTTCTGCAGCTTTTGAGTGACATAATTTCTAAATGGTACAAAAACCATTCGAAGTGGGATAGGAATCATGGGAATATTTTTATCTAGCTTTTAAGCTCTTTAACAACAGAATTTGAAAAGGCTTTTCTCTAATTTTGTTTTACTACTAATAAAGGGATTATTTTGGTTTAGGGAGAAGAGGGCTATGGGGTTGTATGAGGCAACCTGGCAGAATGGGATTCAAATCTTGATTGTTTTTCACTATACACTGAAAATTGTGTGTTTGAGAATTAAAAGTGGAGGGAATTCATTGGACAAGAAATTATGCAGAATGAGGTCTTGGGACCTTCAAAATTAGAGCTTCACCTTCTAGGATGTGAATGTTTTTGCCATAAAACTCTCCCAGCACTGTTGCCAGTCCATCCTTTTCGAGGGTGACACTATCAGAAGTCACTGCACTGCCCTGATTCTGCCCCCACCAAAATCAATTGGGGTTTCACTTGGATTGCAAACAAAACAAAGAAAATTCTGGGATGCTCCTGAAAAATTTCATTTGCAACACATATGGAGGTTTCCAAGAATTGATCAGTGGATCAGAGACTTGATCTGCTTTGAAACCTTCAAGCCAAGCATCATCAAGGGAAATCCTTGTGGTGGAAGGATCCCTGCCCATGGTAGGGGTTTGGAAGGAGATGATCTTTGAGGTGCCTTCAAACCCAAACCATTCTCTTCAAACCTGAACCATTCTGTGACCCTGTGAAATTTATGAGCACAAATGCCTGACATGCTTAAAATTCCTGTGCAGGAAAAGCAGGGAAGCCATCCAGGCTGGACAACCACAGCCTTCAGCTCCAGGGTTCAGTTGCCAATTGCACTGTGCATATTTAATCAAGTGAACTATTGTTTCGAGTGCCTCATTTAAATTCCTCAATTAATTAAAAAAAAATCATAAATAACTCTTATAGAATTGTTCTGTCCCTGCCAAGAATAATTAAAACAATTTAGCAGAATGAACCTCCTAATTGTCCGTGTTCAGCATTCCTAATTCTCCATAAAGCTGGATGCTCCTGCAGGGAGCAAGTCACTGACACATCTCCTGTATTTTATATTTTTTGCAGGATGAAACTTGGAGCACTTTGCCCACATCTTCTCTGACCTTTCTGGGATTGTCTCAAACACTTTTCCAACAAATTAAACATTTTGGTTTTGCCCAGTCTGTGTTCATAACAGATCTATTTCTCCATGAGATATTTGTCAGTTCATCTTTTGCCTTTTTTGTGCTTTAGGAACAATGAAAATGGGAACAGTGACTGGGTGTGGGAAAATATCAAATAAAAATATAAATATCCCAAAAAATGAGATATTCAGAATGCTGGTCTCCCTTTCAAAATGCAAGATAATGTCTAATTTTCATGAGGAGCCCTGGAGTGCAGATCCCTGACTGCTTGGGTCGGGTGCCATCTGCCAATCCTTGGGGGAGCAATATCTGCAGGAATTATCCAATATCCAAGGAGGGAATTTCCCATAAGACCAGAGCTACTTTGCCTTCCTCTTAACCTCTGCCTTCTCAACTGGCTCCTGACAAGCCTGCAACTGTGCCTGTAAATAAAACATGAGCTCCCTGAGGTCGAGAGGGAAATTATTGATTGCAGGGACTTTGTGTCTGATCCTCATCCTGCTCCTTTCCAACCCCTTCCAAAAACGGCTCAAGCCACAAATCCCAGGAGCAGGAGCTGTGGTCAGCAAAGGGAACCACTCAAAGGGAAAAGCAGAGGGAACTCACCACCCTCTGAGGAGTTTGGACACATTGCCACCTTGTTTGCCCTACCCAGGGCAAAACTGCCATCATTATATTTAGATTATTTTAGAACAGCAATAATTCTGCTGTTCTAAAAGAATCTGGATATAATGATATTAAAAAAAAAATAATACAAGTCACATTTTAAAGAACACAGGACCTTGTCCCTTTATAAATTTTGTTGCTTATAGGTAACAATTTATTGAATACCTAAGATTTGATTTGTTTTTTTTTTTCATTTCTGATTTACTCTCAAAATTAGCAGCTTTCATCAGTCCAGACTTTCAACAGTTTCCATGGTGCAGAGGAATCCCTTAGCAAAATGGTAAGAAAAGACCTCAAAATGGTTTTTTGTATCATAAAATCAGGGTTCTTTTGGGTTTTGTTTTTAGTGCCCTTTTTTTTAATTATAAACTGGACATTTCTGCCTACAAACCCTTCAGCTTCCTCCAGGTAATTCAGCATCACATTCTGGGAAAAAAATAAGTGATTCAAGGGCATCATTTAGGAAAATGTCACACAACCAAGAGTCAAGTCCATCTCTCCTCCCTAAAACCTGATCAGCCAAAAATCCTTCCTTGTTTATGGAACCCCTACTTCCCAAAAATTCTGGAATGCCAGAGCAGAATCATCATTAAATCAGCCATGATTTAATCTTGATACCTCTTGTCCTGACACCACAAACAAGGTTCTTTCCCTTCTTCTCAAGAGCATAAAAAAAAAAATAGTGATTCAGCATGGTTGTTTTTTTAAACGTTTTTTTATTTTTTGCCTGCTTTAGTGAAGGGTAATGCAGATGATGAATGGGAACACTCAGTGGTAGAAGAGAAATGATTTGCACTTAGTGCTTGAAATGTGTGAGTCGTAGCACTGTATAAACACCAGAAAAAAAAAAAAATTAGATGAAATATAAAACACTGAGCCAGTGTTGCTGCTTTAACCTCTGTCAGACATCTCCCATATTTTTTGCCACTCGTGGAGCATTTGCAAACAGGTTTTCTGTGCACTAAGACCACCTTTGTTTTAAAACTGATATTACAAATCCATTAATTTAGGGAAAAAACTGACCTTATGACTTAAATCCTGTGTGTCATCTCATGATGGAAATGGTACAATTTGTAGGAGCTTTAAGCTGTTCATTTTTTTTTTTATTCTAAAGTCCATCCTCAAGGTGAAGCAAAACTTAACCTTGACCTGATAGTTCTAAGCCAGGCTATGGATTGGGAATGGAGATGTTTAAATGGTTTTAAACTGAGAGAGAGGAGGTTGGATGGGATATTGGGAAGGAATTCCTGGCTGGGAGGGTGGGCAGGGGCTGGGCTGGAATTCCCAGAGCAGCTGGGGCTGTCCCTGGATCCCTGGAGTGTCCAAGGCCAGGCTGGACACTGGGGCTGGGAGCGCCTGGGACAGTGGAGGTGACACCAGGACAGGGGTGGCACTGGGTGGGTTTCAGGTCCCTTCCAGCCCAAACCATTCCATGATTCCATGCAAATATGCTGCACACCCAGCAATGTGGAGATTCCACCAGCAATGTGGAGATTCCACCAGCCTTTTCCAAGAGAAACTGCCCCCCAAAGAGCACCCACCTCAAGGGAACTCCTGGCAGGGTTGATGGAGGTGTGTTCCAGGGGGAAACACCTCCAGGACACAAGGCAGGGATTTTATCATCAACCTTGGGATCCAGAGAGATCCTGAGCCCATCTCCTCCTGCAGCAAGCACTTCTAGCCCTTGCCACAGCCCCCCCAGGCATTAATCTGTAGTCTGGCTTCAGACCTGAAGTTTCTGATTTTCTAAAGTTCTAGTTTCTGATGTTTTGGTTTTCTGAAATTCCTTTCCCAGGAAAACTAAGAAAAACATCATGACTGTTTTTGTGACAGTATCTGTGTTGTTCATTCCTCCTGGGAGGAGGGATTTCTCTTGCTGTCCCTCTGGTTTGGCCAGTGTGGGTGAAGAGGTTTGTCTTTCTCTCCCCAATCACACTGGTCTGTGGAAAGTGGTTTATAAGGGGACATATTTTTAATAAAGACATCTTTTTACACAGCCTGGAAAGAAAATCACAAACAGAGTCTGTGCTGTGTGTTATCCTACAGCGACATTAATCCTTGAATTTACTCCCTGCTGATGTACAACCAGCTCACCCCCTCCAAGCACAAACCCCTCTTTCTGTTCTGACACACCCCAAAACACGTCCTGGTGTTGTTTTTATATTTATGTAGCTTTTGATAATATCATTTATTATCTATTATATATATTATTTGATAATATCATTTATTATATATTATCATTAGTCCCACTGTGGGGCATGGACCCATCCCATTGCTGCGTGGATGACAAATCCTGGAGAAAATCTTGGAGAAGATAAAAGCAGCAGCAGTTCCCCAGGTGTTTCTGGCTGCTTCTTGTTCCCAGGAAGATGCTGTGATTCCAGGGCCAGGGCTCAGAATCTCGCTGATTTTTATCCCCATTTCCCCATTTGCACATTTTTTTCTCCAAACCCCCGATGTGGTATTTTCTCAAGGGCTTTAACAGAGTGGATCCACCTGGGGAAATGTTGTAGGGAGAGAATTTAACGGCTCAGCCTTCAAACCAGGCTGCCTTTGTGTTGGGAGGGGGAGATGCAGATGTGCACACAGATACAACTTCACAAAGGGATGTAATCATTAATCCTTACAGAAAGTGTGGAATATTTCTAACAAAGCTCTTCCTGTGTCTCAGCTTTGCTATCAGTGAGGAGAATTTTTTGCTAGCTGTGTTATGTTTAATTCCCCTAATGATTAAAATGCATTTTTGCCTTCTTCTTCTTCTACTTCTCTTTTTTTAAATTTTATTTGAAAATGAGCCTCTAATACTTGCAAACTCTTAAACAGTTATGGATAAACCCATGAATCTGCAAACACTTGCAGATTTCCCCTGACAGCTTGAATTCCTATATTAAACCTCATCTGGTAACTGCAAGTGTCAAAATTATTCCTAGTGTGCTGAATCAGCCTAACTTTGTCATTGCATCCAAGAGAAGTGGAAAATTAAAGTGAATTTCTTTGCTTCACAGCTTGATACATGAAAACACATGTACAAATGAACAACACCTACAAAATTATAATTTTAAATTACATTAATTTAGTCCACTGGAGAGTTTTGTGTGTTACCAGGCAGGTAGAGACAGTCTTCCTCAGTAACCTCAATTATTTATTGACTTGTTTTCAATACCTTGAAAAAATTAATACCAGTGGTGGTAGGTCCAGGAATAACGTTGAATGTTTTCCTAAAATTTCTAGTGAGAAACAGTGAAATGTCAGAAGAGTGAAAGATGGGGAATTTCCTTTTCATGCCACCATGTGAATATTGGTAGTTCCTCTCTCCCAAGCTGTTAAAATTCCTTAAAATCTGACATGAGTGAAAGATATTAATGCACATTTAATTAATGCTTTTGGGGAATCACGAAGCTCAAAACAGTCAAATCTCAGATATTCCATTATTTGTGCTTCTGACATGATGTGTATATGCTAATATTTTATTCCCTGAACCATTTCATCTCCTCTCCTTATCTCTTTTTCCCAGTCTCTCAGATGAATGTGGGTGAAATAAAACACATTTTAAAGCATTATGGAGTTTCCACAATAATCTTCCTCTGACCATCCCTTGGGAGCCTTTTTTTTTTTTTTTTAGTGCATTCAGCAGCAGGGATAAGAAAGGAAAGAAAAAAACCATTTTTCAGTGTTATTTTTGAGCTTCTTTTCCCTTCCCTGCTCCCTGGAGCCAGTTTGTGCTTTGCCCTCTCTGTTCTTTCTCACTTCTGCCATTTGTCTTGGGCTCCCACCAGTGCACGGAGGCTGCCCTCTGATTCCAGCAGATTCCCTTCAGATCCAAGGAAATGGGGAAATCTCTGCTCCACAACTCGGGGCTTGCTGGGATTTAGGAATATTATTCCTGTCAACCCCTTCTTCTGATGCAGACTGGATATCAGTCACCTGGACCAAGGGTACTCCGGTGATTTTGGGGGGGAAATATCCTTCCATACTCCTTTGTTGTCGTTTGTGGAGTGGCTGGTCGTGTGGGAAATGGTTTGGAGAAGATTCTGATCATTCCCTTTGCGTCTCTGTGCCTCACAGAATAATCTCTGCTCGCTCTCTGTTGCCACCAGGCTCAGAGAGAACCCGAAGTTCTGAGCCCAGCAGCCCAGGTCCCCTGGCTGTTTCTTTTTCACGGCACTCCCAAGGGATGTGAAACACCAAACAGCACTCACCCCTCGGTTTTCCCTTGGTGACCCCCTCAGGATGAGCTCCTGCTGGAAGGGAATTGTGCTTTGGGCTCTGCATCAAACCCTCTTTGTCTCCATAATTTGTGCTTTTACATCCCAGCAGCCCAGCGAGCCGGCGAGGAGCCGCTTCCACCTGTTAGATTCTTAAAAAATTAAAAATATAAATATATATGTTTTTAGATNAGGCAATCAAAGCTTTTGAGGCAACTTTTTTTGGGGGAATGATTGCCTCAATTTCCACCCCTCAGGAGCCCCGGGGTGGCTCCCTGAGTGCTCTCACATCAGCAGGACACTCAATTAGGCTTTTTGTCTGGGGGGCTGGACTCGACACAGAGCTCTGCCCCGTCCAGCCACTTTCCCAAACTCCAGGTTCCTTTCAGCACTCCCGGGAGTGAGGTGGCCCTGGCAATCTGAAGGAAAAATTTCCCAAGAGCTTTTACAGTCCTGAAAATTCGCACCAGCTGAGATTTGACGGGGGAAAAAACCCCAAAAATCTTGACTTCCAGACAGAGGGAAAAAAATCAAAGACAAAAAACCCCACCCCACGATATTTTTCAAGCATTATAAAATCAAAAGATCGGTGAAGAGACTACATTAAGATGTTTTTAGAGGACCAATCCATGCTGCTTTTTATCTCCCCTCAAGTGCAGGCACACATCGAACGGATTTTACTCATCTGCTTGAGTCTCCTTCCCTTAAACCGGGCTCTTTTCTGCTCGTCTCGCCTCGAAGTTTAGAAGAGCAGACCACATTTCCTTGAGAACGCCATTTAAATATGTAAGAGTTTTATCAGCAGAAAGCCTTCATTATTGGAAAAACGCGAATACGAGCCGCTAAAGAGACTCGGAGCAAATGCAAGGAGGCGGGAGGTGAGGATTGCTGCCGCTCTGCTCTCAGGGATGCTGAAAGGCTGGGGAGCCTGGAGGAAATTTAAATCACCTTCTATCTTCGGCAGCAGGCGTGCTGGGTAGGGCTGGAGCAAAGGTGTGCAGCTTAAAAGCTCTGCAAAGCCCAGCAGAAATGGAACCACCTTTTCCTCCACCGTGTTTTTTTGGCTGCTTCTTTCCGCTTAATTTTATAGCCAGGCAAGGAAGATAATTCCTTGGATCTTCCCTGTCGTCTCACACAAACATTTTGGGTTTTGTTTAAACCCATCCTCATCTAACTCCGCTTACTCCGGGGTTTGCCTCGGGGCTTTGGAGGGGTTTGGGTTTTGTTGTTCTCCTGTTGTAATCAGAAGCGCAAACACATCTTAGATCCCGGCGGGCCGGGTTTGACACGGATTCACACACCCGGGAATTGGTTTGGAGCGTGACAAGGAGAAAAGTGAGATTTAGGGGAAAGGGATGAGCAGGAGCAGGGACTTTGTCCCCTCCATCTGCAAGGTCAAACAATTCCTTTAAAATATGCAACTTTTTCTCTTTATGAAAAAAAAAAAATAATTAAAACCAATTATGCCTACTGACTATAGAGGTTCCATATTCCATTATTGCCAATATTTCGATGTGGTGCAGCACTAAACTTAAATTTTTTTTTTCATAAAGTATAAATAATTAACATTGCTTTATTTCAACTACAACATCTGTTAGTTCAATTTTGCTGTTTTTTTTCCCTTTTTGCTACTTTTCAAGCTGCAGAGTCAGAGAAAAGAGCAATTAAATGATATAATGGGTTTAATTTCATAACCTGGGGTAATATCATGAAGAGTAAGAAAAAGAAAAATGAAGGTTGAACATCAGGACAGGAGGTAAAGAAGTATCATAAAAAAAACCTCCCTCTGGGTATCTCATCACTTGGGTGTCTTAAAACTAGTCTGGAAAATTGACTTTAATGTCTATTCTATAAAGAACCCTGAGACTTTGCACAGGGTGGGCTGGACAAACCTCATCCCATTGTTTTCCTGTTATTTGCTTTGCTGTTCCCTGAGACATGACCATGCAAGTTCTTTCTGTTTGAAACATGGAAAATATCTGTCTTCTTCACAATCATCATTTCCAGTCCCATCTGGCTGCTGTGCAGACCCCAAGGCATGAGCAAGCTCGAGGGGTGGCCTAAAGCCAGCAGAGAGTGCAGAAACCCCTCCCTGTCTCCAGCCTGGGGAGAACAGATTTCCAACACCCTCCTCCTGGAGCCTGCTGACTTCCAGAATAATCAGAATTTGTCTGGAAAACTTTTCCAACAAAAAGCTTTGCAATCACATCTCTGTCTTGGTCATAGCAAATGATACAGCAGCAGCTGCTTCCTCCCAATTAATTGCATTTAATGGTGCCCAGACTGGGGTGCAGAGGCAGCTCCTTCAGATGAAGATGTCAAAACTAATGGAGTGAACTATCACAAGGTGTGATTGACTCCTCAGCAAATATTTTTCTTTATTAGGCTGCTAATTAGATTACTTTCCAAATTCTCAGTTAATAAAAATATTAATATTTGATATTTATCTACTGCCAGGCACTAATGGCAGGTGTGCTAAAGCCAGCTCTGGTGGAGCTGTATTTTATCTGGGTTTATGAGCTCTGCTGCAGTCGGGGTGGGCTCAGTGCTGATTTCAGCACTGCCCTCTGTGGGAGTCATAACACCTCCAATTAGTGCTCCAGGGGGCCAGGAAAATCAGAGCCCTGATTATGCTGGGAGTGTTCTCACATGGAATTGTAGGGCTCTACAGCAACTGCTCTGAAACCACATGCAAAAAAAAAAAAATAAAAAAAAAATATATATGTATAAAATTTGAGAATGTGTGAAAGTCCCCGCTTTGCAGAGAAAATAAAGCAGCAGTGAAGGAAGAAATCAAAATATCCCATGTCCTGTGAGCCAGACCAGCACTCTGGGGGCAATTCTAACCCAGCAGTTTGCTCAGAAGTGTGTTTATAATGAGGTTCCTGACAGCGTTTGGTGCTGGACAATTGCCTGGCTGCAAATAAGAATATGGAGATAAAATCTGTGAGCAATGCTAAAATCTGTGAGCAATGCTGAACATCAGGATCTCCTCAGAGGTGCCCAAAGGGTGAAGTGGGCTGGCAGAGGTGAGGGCTGACTCAGGTTCTTAAACCTGGTTTCAATAAAATGCTAATAAAAAATTATTAATTATCAGAGAAAATTAAATAGAGGAAGGAAAATGAACAAATGGCACTTGCTTCTCTTATTTGTAAAATGAGACAGCAAAATCTTTACATTTTTTAGAAGGTTAAAAACTCCTGCCTTAAGCCTGAAAGCTGCAATGCAATCATTTTTTGTCACCTGTGTCATAGCTATGTCCACACAATTTTGTCCCCAAATCCTTATTCCAGTGTTGTCACATCTGTGAGCCCCTGGAGACGTCAGGAGAAAATGCTCTCCTGTTTTCCATCTCTCCAGGTTTGCTCTGAGGAGTTGGAGTAATCTGTCCTAAGAGCCTTCCCCCTCAGTCTGTCACTTGTCCCTTTCCTCAGACAACTCCTATTTATTTCCCTGTGGGAATGGCCTGAGTTGGATATTTGCACTTTCACTCTTGTAAAAGCTCCTGCAGGTATCACTGGTGGCTTTGCTTTGTTTTATTTTTTAATTTTTTAAAGGCAGATATTCAGGTAGCACAAGGAATTCTCCACATCTTCTGTTGATGTTGCTGATGAGCAATCCAAAAGTTCCCAAAATTCCTGGGAATGCCCTCGTTGGTCAGAGCCACACCAGAGCTGCAGAGCAAAAGAGAAATTGAGGCAAATAGCAAAAACAGAACACCAAAAGTGCTAAGGGTTTTTAACACTGCCTTATTTGAGTTTATCCAGCAAAATTTAGCCTAAAAAATGGCTCACTGAGCTGTCAGTAAAAGAAATATCTTGGTGTTGCTTGGGAATTTCAGAATTAGTGTCAGCAGCTAATAAACACTGAATTACACATGCTGACATCAAGCTCCATATAACATATATCAATTTTTGTGAGAAAAGTCTGCTTTAGATGGAAATTTCTCCTGCCTAGAACACTCCAGATCACATGGAGCTCATTAAAACACCATTTTTTAGGCTAATTTGCAGCTTGTGTAGGTCACCACAGCCTCATTTTCTCTTTCTTTATTGATAATCTGGTTTAGCTCTGAGTTCTCACCACAATTATCCCACTTCAACACAATACCCCATTATATTTCATTTTTCACCTTGCTAGGAATGTTGGAGAGATGATAATTCATTAATAATTATTACAACAGTACTAATTAATATAACACCACCAGCTGTATCCAAACACTTTTTTTTTTTTTTTAATCTAGAAAGAAGAGAATCTGGGTAAGAATCTTCCTGTTATAAGTGGTGATGGGAATATTTTCATAAAAATATTTTTTCACAGAGGTCTGCCTCGAGTTTGATGTGAAGCAAAGTGCTGGAAGAACAAAGAAAAAGAACCTGAGCAAGGTGGAAACCAGCCTTGGCAGTGGACCTATGCAAATATACCCTGGGAAAAAAAAGGGCTCCTAAGCTCTGAGAGAGGGAAAAGAGAAAAGATTTATTCATTTCAGCTCAAGCCAAGGCTGGGAATGTGTGTAGGTTTTCCTAGGTCAGTTGTTGGGCTTGTGGGTAAAGGTAAAGTTAAAGTTAAGTGCTCTGTGAGAAGTTAAACATATATATGTGAAATATTGGAATTTCTCCTCAGAAGACAATTTTAATGGCTATTTTGGTTTTGGATCCAAGCAGAACATTGATAATGCCAAGAAAATCAGATTATAATATCAAAATATAAAAATTCCAACTCTATCTCTTATAGGAACACACTTCACCTTCTATTCTCTCATGACATTTGTGCCAAGGGACACAATGCAGTGCCCACTGCCAGGGGCCTGCCATCCTGTTATCTCCTACGAAACATGATAACCTTTATTCTGAGATGAAGTTCATTAAAATGCACAGCTTAGCATTTTTAAACATCATTGTCTTTATCAAATTGTTGTCTGTCTGTGACAATGAAAGATTTTAGCACTGTGACACTGAGTTAAAAAAACCTATTTCAGTGTGCTACCCCAGCTGCACTGCTATGAAATAATGTTTTCCTTGATATTAAAAACAGTTGCTCCTGCTCAGCTCCTGGGTTATGTCATACCCTGGTGTGTTGTGTCATTCTGTACACTGGAGTTTTAACATTTTTCATGTCACATTTACAGCTGATGACCCCACACAATCATTTTTGGTGGTCGTGATGTTAAAGTTCAGCGACCTGCTGGCATTTGAGCCCTTGGCCATTTCCTCCCACCCACAATAACCTCATTGTGCCTCTCTCCAGTCACCCAGGGAGGAAGGTAAAGCAAGGACCACAGCTGCTGATAGAGCAGCCTGCTCTCTGTGGAGCTTTGGAAGGATTTGATTCTGCACAAAGCTGTATCCTCCCTGCACACATCCATAATTAATGGCAGTCAATTGCTCCTGGAGTTGTTCATGCCAAGGTTATTTTGGACAGCACTTTGGTTCAGAAAGCTCCAGCAGAGTGCTGTGAACACTCTTGGGTCACTGATGACAAGATTGCTGTATAATTCTAATACATTATCTTCCAAGCTGTCCCTTGATGTCTCCACCACAGCCCAAACACTGTCAGTGTCAAGTGCCTCTATTTACAAACAGTCCCTGCTGTCCCAAAGTTTAAACACATTCTACATGTCTGGATTTAATTTATTCCCCTGAATGAAACTCTTCAATAAAAGCTGCCCTTTAGATGGCACAAATACAGCATATCCAAAGGAGGTTTGGTGAGAGGGTTTCTGGATCATCCACCAAACCCACCCGAGCTCGGAGCTCATGGGGTGGGGTGTTGGAACCCTGGGCACAGAGGATTTCAGATTGCTGTGCTGGCAGGGAGTGACCCTCAAAGATTCATTGCACTGACCTGAGCCCATGGAAAAGCTTCCAAAACTGAGTGACAGCACNAGAGTGGGGATCCCCATCCCCAGGAGAGGTCAGGAGTTGGCAGAGCTGTGCAAGAAGGGCTCAAGGCCGTTCCTGCATCCCAGCTTTGGGATCTCCTGGGGCAGGGAGGAGGGCACCAACACCCAGGAGGGTCTGGAGGGTTCCAGAGCTGCCCCTTGTGTCCTGAGCACCACTGACCCCACAACTGCCCCACCACCCTACCTGGTGCTTCTGCCCAGCCCAGGAATGGGATATTCCCCTTAATGCTGCTGCCTGGATGCAGTAAAAATTGGAATGCCCGAGACCACGCCCTTTGTAGAGCCAGGCTGGAAAAATTACATTAGGAATAAAATAATTTCAGGATAATTTCCTAAGTGTTTTGTGCTGCCTGGATAAGATAATCCCAAAGGGAGCTTATTAGGACAATCTGGCTGTGTTTAAACAGTAAGGATGGCTAAAAGCTGGAGTAGGTTATGGAATTTCTTTTTTTTTGGAGAAGAAAAGGCTTTCAAATATGATTAAATAAACATCTACCAATATTGCTTTCAGGACAGGTGACCCTGGCTTGTGTTAGCAAGGACTGAATAGATGTGTCACATCTTTTCTTCCTTTTATTTACTCCTTGACAGTTAATTTTCATTTTTTATAATACCAGCTTTGACACTTAAATCAATTCCTGTAGGTTGTATTTTGAACCTTTTCACTAAGATGAAAAGGCAAATACACCTGATTTTCCCTGGCTGTACCATTAGTTTCTTGAAGTTGACTTGCAGGCTATTAGCTCAAGGGTACTTTTACAGTACAAAAAAAAAGTGAAATTTTCTAAATTCTTCAGAGTTCTAAAATGCAAGACAGCAAATATAGCCAGGACTATTAGATTTTCAACAGGAAGAATTAGGAACTTGCTTGCTAAAATATATAAGGAAAATGTACCTAATGGATTAAAAGGTAGTTTGGTTAAAGTATATTTGTGGAGTAGAGAAGAATTTGCTATGACAGCTGCAAATGTCAATAAAATTTGCAGACTTTGCCTTTTCCTGAGTGAAAAGTGATTCCATCCCACAGAATGATGGAATCATTAAGGCTGGAAAAGATCTCCAAGGTCATCAAGTCCAACCAAGACCTGGCACCCTCGTGCCCACTAAACCACACCACGAGGTTTTTTGAACATTTCCATGGACATTGAATGGCCAAATGCTTGCCACTGCTGTCCCTCACCATTGCCTGCTGAAATGCTTTTGACACCTCTGTGCATTCTCAGGGAACTTTCACGAATATTGTTGTATATAAAGAACTTTGAGATTTTTTTTTAAATGTTGCCAGTTTTCCAGATGCCCTTGCCCAGCAACTCACAGCTGATTGCTCCAGGGTTGCATTTCTGGATTAGTGTCTTCTTTCCTCAGGCTGAGAGATCCCAGTGTGTGCCTTTTGCATTCCAAACTACCTGGAAAGAAAGATTTAAATTCTGCACAAATTCAGAGGAGCTCTGAATAACTTGTACTTGCTGCTTTCCCACCTGCACATTTCAGTTACTGAGCCTTAGATAACAATGGAGACAACACTAAGAACATTTTTTCATTGCTAAAGTGAAGTGAAGGCTTGTCCTTCCCCAGTTTTCAGCAGAAAGCTCCCTGTCAGGATCAGGTGCTGCAGCACAGAACTGCAGTACCTGGGTGGAAGTGGGGATGGCACCAACCCAGAGATGATTCAAAGAGCCAGGATGTGCTGGGAATTGCATCTTCAGCACCTGTCCAATGCTCTTTTCCTCACCTCCAAATAAAAAACTCTTTTCCCTTTATGAAATCATGCTCTGCTTCCTCGGAGTTCTCTGCTCCTCAGTGCATCCCTAAAAAAATAAAAGGATGTGCCCAGTCCCCCACCACTCCTCCCAGCAGCTGGAGGAAAAATTGTTCTTCTTTTTCACAGTCCACACACACAACATTTTCAGGAACAACAAAATTAAACATATATATCTTAATTTTTATCTCTGGATATGGGACTTGCTAACAAAACCCAATTTTTTTTACCTTGCACACATTACTTTTCTGATTTGTTGATCAGACTTGTTCCTAGGGAAAAAAATTGCCTATTTTGCCTATTGCTTTTCCAAAAACACAGAGATAAATCCACTTGTATTGCTACTAAAATACTTTGCCAGTTGCATTTATTTAATCGGAAAAAAAAGGTGATTCAATTTGTGGAGAAAAAAAAGTTCAAGCTAATGATGTCAAAAAGTCATACTAAATGAAAAGTATTCACTTTTAAAAAATTGAATATTAACAACCTCAAAGTTTTTAGAAGCCCTGAACAAGTGGAGGATTTCATTTCACAAGCAAACCTCCAGTTTTACTTTTGACTCAAAGAGGTTTCAAATGCTTTTGTTAAAGCCAATCCAAAATGATTTCCCTCGATTTTTCAGAACAGGTAGCTAAATAAAAAATCAGCTCATACTATTCCAAGGTTATTTGAGGATTTCTTTGTGTTACTCTTGCGCTTCCAGTTTCATTCTCCTGGCTTGAGTAGCAGTTAATTATTTTCTCAAAAATCGAAGTAGACCTTAGCAACATGAAAGCAATAAAGAAATTCAATGGATTGCATTCACTCAACAGGGTAAAAATTTCTGAAGCCTGAAAAGTTCCTGCCCTGGAGAGTGAAAGGCCACTAATAACCCCTTGTCCTTGAGAGCAGCCCTGAAAAGAAAGAGGGAAAAGAACTCCTTTGCTGTGAAGTGGGGTTTCATTTTCCAGCTCCTGTAGATATTGCAGCAGACACAGGCAAGAAATAAAAGTGCTCCTGAACAAGTTAACAAGGTCTTTGCAGAAGAAAGCACACACCCTTCATTATCATCCTGATGTGAGGGACTTTTGGTCCTCCTCTTCTTCAGGAGTGAGACTCCAAGTCAAATAAAAATTCAGATTCACTGGTGTGGTTGGGGTATAAAAGGCAAAGAAAGAGCTGGTGTTGGTTTTATCTCCCTCCCCTCCAAGGCTGACATCCTTTGCTGCAAATATTGTAATATTTTGGTCATGGGGGAGGGTTGGGGTTTTTTCCCCATAGCTTTAGTGAGCTGCAGGTTGTCTTTAGCTGGTGAAGTTTGTGATTCATCCCTAACGAAGGCCTTGCTTTGCCTGGCACCCAGCCTGGGCTGAGGACTGGGAAATGACTTTGAGTGAGCAGAAGTGACATCCTGCATTTCACTAACTTATCACACCCTCCTTGATCCAGCGCCTTTTGTCATCTGGGGTCTCATCTTGAAGCCCTTAGTAAGGGGAAATTCTCTCTGACTTCAAAGCTCAGCAAAGCCTTTATGAATAAATCACCTGAGGTTTTGGTGTCACTGATCACAGATCCAAACTTCCCAGCCAGTGTGGAATCAGGAGTGTGCTACCAACCTTTGCTGCTTGACATCCCTAATTCCTGCTCCTGCTTGCTGTGCCCTCCCTAATTCTCTCTATCATCTCACTGCTTGCCTTCTCCAGATTCAGTAAACTCACAACAACCGGTTTAATCTCCCTATTTAAATATTTAAACCATTTGTCCTACCCAGGATTTTCCTCTTATTATAAAAAATTACAGTCACATTGTAAGTTAAAGAGGAAATAAATTCATTTAAGGGCTATTTTCCTTCTGTTGCAGCAGCATCTTGCTGTTGCTGACATAAATGGGTTTTATTGTCTGAGGTAGGAGGGAGATTCTTGTGGGTGTAATTGAGGGAGCCCAGGCAGTTTTCCCACTCAGAGCAGCTGAGGATGTTGTCCTCAATTTTTAAGCCATGGGAAACACTATTAGTGCCTGATGGAAATAACAAAGGGGATAATCAGATGTTGGGTTGTAGACAGGGAGAGAAAAGCCCAATGAGCTTTTATGAAAGCTTTGCTGAGATTTCTTCAGATGTATTCATAACAAAAGCAAATCACTTCATTAGAAGTGTTATTGCAGCAACTATCACACACCCTTCTTGAGCTGTTACAGTGCAATTATTTGAAGGCAAATGCACAGAGCTGCAAATTAACAAACTTCAATTATTGTTTTTAAACTTCAAGACTCTTCTCTGAGAAACAAAGCAAATTTTAGAGAAGCTGACGGATCATCTTCCCCACACTCCAAAATCAAAGCTGCTATCATTGAAATATTTACAAAATGAAAGCGATATACAGACATTTTTTTAGTGTTTCTCCCATCAACAGCAACTTTCAAATCTCCAGTTTAGCAGGTTTCTGTTTCCTCTCAATTAATTCTGGCTTTTCCCAAGAGATTCATCTTTTTTCTTTTGAAACTGAGGATGGATGTGTGTGTGCCTGGCCTTGAGATGAAGAGCCCAACATCAAAGTTCAGCCCCTGACCGTGCCACAGATTATTTCCTGTGAATTAAACGTGTCTTCCCTTACTCAGCTCCGTATCTGTGAAAGAGCTGCTGATAATTTTTCTTCCCCGTGTTTTATCTCTTTCATCCAGTGCATGAGATTGGCTGTCAGGATGTGTCCCATTAAGAAGCAGAGCACCCAGCACAAGAGAGCCTAAATTGCCATTCACACTTGCCAAAGCAGAAATATGAAGAGATTCAACATTAGATTAATAAATGTAATGTGTCCCAAAATGAGGGAAATCATCTCCACCGTAAGCATCTTTATTTTCCTTGGGAAACTTTACAGACACATCAGAGTAGCTGATGAGCAATAGAAGCAGTGCTAAAAGACCAATAAAATACAGGAAAGTCAACACAGACAGATGCCAGCAGGTCACCTTAGATGGTTTTGTGTAAATTAAAAAGAAATATGAAACAATTTACAGCTGGCCCTTCTGCAAGACAGTTCTTTGGAAAATTGATTAGTAATCTCACAGGCTACCCTTTTCTTTGCCTTAGTATTTTACAGCTTGCATCATCCATCTGCCACCCAAGCATCTAAGATCAGCAGCTACACAAATCAGCAGCTAGATAAGATCACAGCCCATTTTCTCATTTTGAAAAAGAAATGCAGAAAAAACTGGGGAATTTGGGGTTCTGGGTTGGTGCTGGATTTGGGGACAGACTGCACAAGGACTGAGGTGCTTCTCAAAGCTACAACGCCCTTGCACAGCAATGTCCCAAGGTCTGAGAACTCAATATATTAAAAAAAAAAATTACTCAGTTCCAGTTGCAAGCAAAGTACAAAATAAACTCTAACAGAGGCAATTTCCACTGTGAAATGTGAGCGAACACGTGTAAACAGTGATAGAAGTGCAGGCTTCGGTTTGTCTGAAATGAGATTCCTGAGGGCTCAATCCTGACCTTTGCTGTTTAAACAGATCCTATCCTGACCATATTTATAAATATATTCATGGCATATATATTCATACTGTTTATGTACTCAGAGAATGATCTTCCTGTCTCGGAGGCAGATCATCTGGCAGNAAACTCTAACAGAGGCAATTTCCACTGTGAAATGTGAGCGAACACGTGTAAACAGTGATAGAAGTGCAGGCTTCGGTTTGTCTGAAATGAGATTCCTGAGGGCTCAATCCTGACCTTTGCTGTTTAAACAGATCCTATCCTGACCATATTTATAAATATATTCATGGCATATATATTCATACTGTTTATGTACTCAGAGAATGATCTTCCTGTCTCGGAGGCAGATCATCTGGCAGTGTTAGCATCCTTCCTCCCAGCCAGAAAAACCCAACCAAGCTGTCAGAGCACAGAAGTTAACGTTATAAAAGATTAATACCGTCTTTATAAGGAATTGCTAATTAAAAACAACGTATACCCACTGCCTGGTGTATTTAAACACTCTTAATTCTTGAGTGTGCAGAGTGCTGGACTTCTCACCTTCAGCCCTGCCCTGATCCTCCCAAAAGCTGCAGGAGATGGGGCTGAGCTGTGGCTGCATCTGACACGTTCTCAGCTAGGTCCTAATCTGAGCTTGTGCAGAACAACCTCCTGCAGCCTTCAATTACCACTGCAGAACTCTGAAATTGGATCAGCGAGGGCTCTCCTGACGAGGAGAACATGAGGTGATTTTTATTGTACACAGCCAGCTCCGGAGTGCCAAGTTAGGCTGGAATCAGCTTTAATACTTATTTTTAATTATAACTTTGCAGCAAGGAGTGGGGATCGATAAAGCAGCCTCTTTTGTCTGAGATCCACAGGAGACAACGGCCATCATTCCTCTAGGGAGCATTTCACTACCAAAAAAAGAGAAGAAAAAACAGGTGGAAACCTGTGATTTGTCCTCTCGAAGAGGATGCAATGCATTTTCTCACTGCCCAGCAAATTTGACTCATTTTTTTAGGTAGCACAAGTCCTATCACCATCTTTTATTTTCTGTCACAAGCAGAGTGGTTGAGCAGAGTGGTTGGAGCAGTGACTTCTGAGCAGCCCCTCTCGCGTTTGCTTGAGCTGCAGCTGGGGTTGTGCCTGCACTGGCCATTTGTCACATTCATCCCATGAAAATCCCACACTCTGGAAACTCCTCTGCCTTCCAGGTGTGCTCCTCTGAGCTGCCTTTCCCCACCCAGCTGGGCATTTTCCACCCTCTTGTCAGGGCTTTGTGCACTCAGCCAGGCACAGCCTCTGGAAAGAGGAGGGCAGCAGCATCACCCAGGGGATTTTCAGCAGAATCCCAGGGGATTTTCAGCAGAACCACCCAGGGCAGGGCTGGAAGGAGATGCTGCTGCACCCTCTACAAGGGTCTGGGAATTGAATTGAAACTACCCAGCAATTATCTGTTCTTCCCTAGGGAAGGAGGGGGGAAATCCCTTTATTTCCATGAGAACTCTTGAGTGCTCTGCTCATTCCAGCCTGTAATGCAAAGATCTGGGAAGTTCTGGGAGAGGTGACCCAGAGCCACAGGAGTGACCCTCACACCTAAAGCAGGAAACACTCTCGGAGAATTAGAGCTGGCTATTTATTAATATATAATTAATTAGAGCTGTTCCTAATTATTAATCCTCCGATTTGTATTTTAAGGAACTGAACTACTGGAATACACAAAGGAAAAACACCTCTTTGGATGTGTGGATGTGTTGTGCAGGTGAGCTGTGCTTAAAACAAAGGAGAAAACACCAAAATCCTCTGTCCTGCTCTGCCCTCTCACTGCGGGGTTTATCCATNCTCCCTTAAAAAAAAAAAAAAAAAAAAAGATTAAAAAATAAAAACATATAATTATAATTTCAGAAAGAGCAACCCATATTTAAACTTTCAAATTAGTCTATAATTGGAATAAAAATCTTGATTAAGATTGCTAAAGAGAGACATTTTTCCCAAAGAAAATAGAATTACTGCTACAATACTCAAGGTTTGGGGATTTTTCTTTTTCTTTTTTTTTATTTTTTTTTTTTTATTAGCACTACTCATCACATTTTGAAGTTTTTTCTTTAGGCCAAGGTGATACTGGAAGATGCAGCTCAACAGCATAAGGAAAAAAAAATATATTTGCATTTTTTTTCTGGGATAAGAAGAGGTTGGGGTTTTCCCCCTTTTCTTTCTTTTCCAAATAACAAAAAACTACAAAAATTGATCCAAATGGCATTTTCATATTTTAGGTTACACTACATCAGACATTACCTTTTCCAAAGGTTAATAAATCAAGGGCTACCTAAAATAAAAGCAGGCAAACAAATCCAAAACCTCCATTGGATGAGCTTACTTCACAAAAAAATGTAATAAACACGTGAAATCTGATATAGCACAAGCAAAATCAAGATTCATAATTTATTCATGGCTTCATCAATAGTTCCAAGAGACTCCCAGCACAGACAGATTTGTTATGCCACATTAATATTTTATTGGGTTTTATGGAAGGGGGGAAAAAAATGAGCAGGGAAGATAAAATGATACAAATAACATTTAAAAGACAAAGAAAAGGGGGGAATTACTGAAGTTGGGGAGAAATGAGAGGGAAATGGTCAAATTGCACTGGGTGGGGTTGGGTGCCACCACAGCAGGGGTTCACACAGAACTCCCAGAGCTTCATTCTCCTTCTGCAGGGTCTAAGAAACTCCTCTGACAAATTTATATTCAGAGCAGGGGGTGGTTTAGGAAAAATGAATGGCCAGAGAGGAAAAAAAATGGTGAAGCTGAACTTGGTTAAACTTTTTCTCAAGAGAAACTTCAAGTGAATGCCCAGAGCTGCAATCCTGGAGCGCAGGGCTTTGCCTCTCCCTGCTGCATTTCAAACCATATTTTCCCTGAAAAGTGGGATTTTCCCTCAAATGCCCTCCCACCGAGGACGCTGTGTCAGCCAGACCTCGTCTGTCCTGCTCTCAGCACCTTCCAGTTTGAGCTCAGCTGGTGACACTGCAGCAGAACGTGTTCAAAACTGAAAGGTGTCCCTACTCCTGGAAGAATCACAATTCCTCACAGCTTCGATTTGGCTTTTTTTCACTTTTTTTTTCAAATTTTTTTTTNAAACCCAACCAAGCTGTCAGAGCACAGAAGTTAACGTTATAAAAGATTAATACCGTCTTTATAAGGAATTGCTAATTAAAAACAACGTATACCCACTGCCTGGTGTATTTAAACACTCTTAATTCTTGAGTGTGCAGAGTGCTGGACTTCTCACCTTCAGCCCTGCCCTGATCCTCCCAAAAGCTGCAGGAGATGGGGCTGAGCTGTGGCTGCATCTGACACGTTCTCAGCTAGGTCCTAATCTGAGCTTGTGCAGAACAACCTCCTGCAGCCTTCAATTACCACTGCAGAACTCTGAAATTGGATCAGCGAGGGCTCTCCTGACGAGGAGAACATGAGGTGATTTTTATTGTACACAGCCAGCTCCGGAGTGCCAAGTTAGGCTGGAATCAGCTTTAATACTTATTTTTAATTATAACTTTGCAGCAAGGAGTGGGGATCGATAAAGCAGCCTCTTTTGTCTGAGATCCACAGGAGACAACGGCCATCATTCCTCTAGGGAGCATTTCACTACCAAAAAAAGAGAAGAAAAAACAGGTGGAAACCTGTGATTTGTCCTCTCGAAGAGGATGCAATGCATTTTCTCACTGCCCAGCAAATTTGACTCATTTTTTTAGGTAGCACAAGTCCTATCACCATCTTTTATTTTCTGTCACAAGCAGAGTGGTTGAGCAGAGTGGTTGGAGCAGTGACTTCTGAGCAGCCCCTCTCGCGTTTGCTTGAGCTGCAGCTGGGGTTGTGCCTGCACTGGCCATTTGTCACATTCATCCCATGAAAATCCCACACTCTGGAAACTCCTCTGCCTTCCAGGTGTGCTCCTCTGAGCTGCCTTTCCCCACCCAGCTGGGCATTTTCCACCCTCTTGTCAGGGCTTTGTGCACTCAGCCAGGCACAGCCTCTGGAAAGAGGAGGGCAGCAGCATCACCCAGGGGATTTTCAGCAGAATCCCAGGGGATTTTCAGCAGAACCACCCAGGGCAGGGCTGGAAGGAGATGCTGCTGCACCCTCTACAAGGGTCTGGGAATTGAATTGAAACTACCCAGCAATTATCTGTTCTTCCCTAGGGAAGGAGGGGGGAAATCCCTTTATTTCCATGAGAACTCTTGAGTGCTCTGCTCATTCCAGCCTGTAATGCAAAGATCTGGGAAGTTCTGGGAGAGGTGACCCAGAGCCACAGGAGTGACCCTCACACCTAAAGCAGGAAACACTCTCGGAGAATTAGAGCTGGCTATTTATTAATATATAATTAATTAGAGCTGTTCCTAATTATTAATCCTCCGATTTGTATTTTAAGGAACTGAACTACTGGAATACACAAAGGAAAAACACCTCTTTGGATGTGTGGATGTGTTGTGCAGGTGAGCTGTGCTTAAAACAAAGGAGAAAACACCAAAATCCTCTGTCCTGCTCTGCCCTCTCACTGCGGGGTTTATCCATTCTTTCTGATCATTAATAATAATTATTAATGTGCTGAAAGGACTGTGAGCCAAACACTGAATTTTCCCTTAGAGCTCTGCTTAACCTTGTGAGTTTAGAGGACTTTTAGCAGGTGGCATTCCCTGAGAGTCAGATTGCCTCACCTTTCTCCTCATGGATTTCAGTTCCCCCTTGGCTGTCCCCTCTTTGGGTGGCCTTTGCACAACTTTTGGACTTGACATAATTTTAAGCATAAGGCAGAGTTTACCTGAGGAATATTTAATAAGAACAGCAATTATGAATTTATCATAATGCCAATGCAGCTTCAAATTTGAAAAGATCTGTCAGAACGTGTTTTAAAATTTTCAAATGCCAACATTGCATCATCATGGCATTTCTATATTAATTTTTGGAAGGATTTCAGGCGTCTTCCTTATTTTTTCCTATATGCAAATTGCTCTAAATACATAACACACTTTTTTTATTAAAATATTGGGAGATTTTGTTCTTCCAACTGAATTCCTGAGGTTCAGCTTATCAGCATTTTCACCTGCATTTCTGGAGCAGAGAATTTGATGCTCTGAACACTGTGTGGCCCACAGGGTTGAGTGAAAAAGCTTAAATAGGGATTTCTTAATTTCTGCCAGCAGCTCTGTTTGTTTGCAGCCTGGAAGTGATGGCTGTACATCAGGAATTTTTTTTTTTGTTTCATAGATTTAACTCCAAACTCTCTTTTGCTTCATCCCTTCAATGATCATTGGAAAATCCATGTTATAATAAACCCCATCTCTGATCAGATTATTTCAGGAATAAGATGGACAAACGAGCAGATCCTTTGTCAATAAACCAGGAAAACTCTCAGCAGTGCAGACATCTCCAGGAAAACTACTTCAGATTTATTTTGTCATCCAACTCCCTTAAAAAAAA
>VXBS01007562.1:200251-248431 GCA_013400255.1 Sitta europaea
TTTTTTTTTTTTTTTTTTTTTTTTTTTGGCAAAGAGCACAGTTGAGAAATGATGGATTATCATTTCTCCTCTGGACTCGAAGTCCGTGCAATGGCCAGAGGAAATAAGCAGTTTCTCCCAGAGTGGCAGAAAGCACATTGTTAAGGTGAAAGGAAAAGCAGGAGACAGAATTCAAGTGATTTGTCCCAGATGCCACGGCTGGAGAGCTGAGCTGGGGCTGGAGGTGCTTTGAGATGCTCCACTCCCCACACCATGGGTGGACACAAGGAGAACCCCGAGAAATGGAGGCTTGGTCAGTGAGGTTCAGCTCAAACCCCGATTCCTGGAGGCTGGGCTTGCTCCTGGTTTGTGCTCCCGTCAGGAATGGCATCCTGCAGGGCAGGGCAGGGCAATCCCCTTCTACTGGGGGGCAACCCTGGGGTCACTTTGGCACCCTCAGGACAAGAAGGACTTTGAGGGGCTGGAGCGTGGCCAGGGGAGGGAACAGAGCTGGGAAGGGAATGGAGAATCCCTGAGGGAGATGGGAAGGGATGGAGAATCCCTGAGGGAGCTGGGAAGAGACTGGAGAATTCCTGAGGGAGCTGGGAAGGGATGGAGAATTCCTGAGGGAGCTGGGAAGAGACTGGAGAATTCCTGAGGGAGCTGGGAAGGGATGGAGAATTCCTGAGGGAGCTGGGAAGAGACTGGAGAATTCCTGAGGGAGCTGGGAAGGGACTGGAGAATCCCTGAGGGAGCTGGGAAGGGATGGAGAATCCCTGGGGCAGCTGGGAAGGGATGGAGAATCCCAGATGGAGCTGGGAAGGCTCAGCCTGGAGCACAGGGGGCTCAGGGGGAATTTCTGGCTCTGCACAGCTCCTGCCAGGGGGGATTTGGGATCTTATCCCAGGGAACAGGGACAGGAGAGAGGGAACAGTCTCAGGCTGGGCCAGGGGAGGTTCAGGGTGGATATTTGGGAAAATTTTTCCTGGAAAGGGCTGTCCAGCCGTGGCCCAGCTGCTCAGGGCAGGGCTGCAGTCCCCATCAGGGGGTTTAAGGTCCCTTCCAGCCCAATCAGAGCCGTGATTCTCTGAATGTGACACACAGCACCCGCCCTCGCCCTGCAGAAAAGGCACCAAGAGAAGCAGAGCTCCATTTCCTTGGATTCTCTGGGACACCAGAAGCATCCCATATTTTCCTGTACCTCTTGACCAATTGCAACAGCAGCTCCCCAGCTCGTTCCTCTTCGGGGAGTTTCTGAACAAGCTCTCCAGCCAAAGCTTTGCAGTTCAATTTCTCCCAGAACACCAGGAAAAAACAAAAACCCACAAAAAAAAAAGAGCAGTCATTTGCTGGAATCATGAGCAGCTAATTTGCTGAGTTTAGTGGCAGGAAGCCTGAAGATAATCAATCCAGTTCTTCTCTACATATATGAATGCAAGGCAGCGTGCTGAGGAGGGCAAATTACACTGCTCAAAACAAGATGAGAAATCTTATCAGGTGAAACTGTGGATAAATCTTCACGGGCACACCACTTTCCTCAGAGTATCTCCAGGTCCTTGGGAGACTTTTTGAGTGTCTCACGTACTCAGAACCCAGCACAATTGGATAATTACTCTGATTTAGGATATGTTTATGTTTTTATCTAGAAGAGAGTTACATTTGCAGCCCAAATTTCCAGATTGCTGCAGTTATTCCTCCTCTGAGTTCAAGCACCTGGACATAACTAACTTTATATGGAAACATTTAACTGCTAAAAAATTCCTAATTCTTTACTGACTCTTTGTTTCTCTCTATGTAAAAAACTATTTTTTAACACTCTCTAGTACTTGCATTAAATGTATTATAGCATAATAAAATAAATATATAATGCAATATGGATTTTGGCCTTCTGTGCAGCTAAGAACTCTCTTTCCACCCCAGATTGCTCAGATCCATCAGTCAGCAGAGGAAGTTTTCTCTACCCAGCACATAGCTCAGACACTGAGACAGACAAAATAAATGTGAGCTGAGCTGGGCAATATAAAACTGCCTAAAATCCTTCTGGGGCTGTACAACTCCATAATTCTTCCGAGATTCACTGAGCAGTCATTTCTCTCTTCTTTCTCCTTCTCTAAGGTGGGTTTAACTGACAGGACCAAAACTCTTTGCCAGGAAGTAAAAAGGAGAAAACTCTGCTGTGAGTTTTACAGCTGGGTTGTAGCTGGGAATTTCACCAGCCCTCTGTAAAATCCCTTCATTGGCTTCTGAGCAGAAAAATATGGAAAAACAAACAAATACAGGAAAAACAAACAAATACAGGAAAAACAAACAAATACAGCTTCCCCACAGCTGATGTTTAGGGCTGTGCTGGGTCTGTCAAGTGAAATCCTGAGCAGGGAATTGATTCACAACTTCCCCCAGAACACCAGGGAGTTGTGACTCTCCAAGGTCTGGGAAAAGGAGATTTGGGGCAGTTTGTACTCTCTGGTGTCAGTACCTTGCTGTGTGAGGAGGCTTCTTCACAATGGTCCAGGAACTTGTTGGGAACCCAGAAATATCCCATCTTTTGTTGTTTTTCAAGTTCAGGCTTTATACTCTGCTGTGAACAGCAATTCATATGAAAGCAAGAACCATTCCTTGGTAAATTCCCCTGGTCAAATTTAGGCACCTACAAAGCGATGCTTTTGTTTTTCCCACATCAGGGATTTGTGTTCCTTGCTGGCACACAAAGCCAGGAGCGCCAAAGGAGAGGTGAGATCCTGAATTCAGGTGCTTGAATTCAGAAAATTTTGCAATGCTAACATGTGTTACTTTTTTCACTGAAAGGGTCAAGTGCGCTTTTAGAAATAAAACCTGAAATAAGCTTTGGTTGCAAAGTTTCAAACGAGCTCTTTTAAACAGAAAAACCAATGAACAGACTACTCAGCCTCATCTTTTCAAGTGCATATGTGAGATCACAGCATTAGGGCAGACTCAGAGAAAAATATCGTGGCCCACTGAACTCTGCACAGAAAAACAGAAAGGAAAACCAACATGATTCCAACTTCTGGCACAAATACACCTGTGCACCCAAACTGAAGAGTAAAAACTGGTGTACCAATGTTCTCCTCTCCAATTAGGGAATTGTGAATAATGCTGGCAATAAAAAAACTCCATAAAAGGGCCAGAAAATTGCATCCCCCCTAATAAAAGATGCCTCCTTTGGGGTCACATTTAGCTTTTGTGGGCTGACAAAGGGGATCAGTCTCCATGACATATTGTTAAGTGACTGTTCCTCTGATCCTGGAATGTCTTCTCCTCTCACATACATATTTCTGGCTTGTTAGGGAGGCAGCCTGACAGTACAAAGGGCTGGATGTATGTCTGTGCATTGTAAGCAGAGCCTGGCGACGCTCTGAGTCAGGATTTTATAATCAGATGCCGGGGCTGAGGAACCGCTTGTGTTCTGCAGCTTCCCCCAAAATAATAAAAAAGAAAAGTCTGAAGCAGCCCAGGATACAGGGAGGCTCCTTTGAGGGTTTTAAAATGCATGATTGGAAATATGTTCTGGGTGGGTTTTTTTCTGGGGTTTTTTTTGGTTTTGTCTTGTGTTCCTCAAAATCTGATCAAACGTTGAAGATGATCAAATTTACATGGGGAGGAAAGCGCAAACTTCCGCCATTATCTCCTTTTCTGCTTCCTTATAAACCCAAACTGGATGGCATCCAATTTCTCCTCGCAACTGCCTCTGGAAATGAAAGAGAGCCTGAATAGAGGAGGAGATGAGCTGCTTTAAATGCTTTTTCATAGTTCTCACTGCTATGAAAGCTTCATTAAAAGCTGCAGCTTGCTTGTTTTCGAACTCTTCCGAAGTAATAAGCATATAATTGTGCTGGAAACTTGGGAGGAGCGTGTCCCTGCAAGCCACTGCAGCAGCCTTCCCATTCAAGGTCCTTTTGCATTTTCTTGGGGATCAGTCATTCCCATCTGAAGGAAATTTAGGAGAAATATTGTTTTTTTTAAAGAGGACGTTGACGATTTGCAGTGTTGATGTGTCGACATAAATTACTTCCTCATGGGCTGTTGACTCTGAGGGTGTGTAGTGAGGCATAACAATTATTTTGACTTTTTTTTTTTTCTTTTTTATTTTTTTGGGGGGCTTCTTAACCCACATTCAAACTGTGTCAGGCACAGGCTCACTGCTGAGCCCTTTTTATATTTGTTTTGATTTCTTCAGATGGAGAAACGTGAGGAATGAGGAAGAAAATTTGTGCTGCCGGCATTTTTTTACAGTTTCACCTAAAAAATTCAGCTCCAGTGCTGAGATCCACATATGTTCTGACTGATTCCATGGGGTTTCTACTGATATCTCCTGTGGAGCAAAACCAACCTTGCTGCAGATGCTAATAAATGCTCTTTTGAAACAGCTGGAAGGGATTTTAGGAACATGGACAGATGAATTTCATAACACCGAGAGTGAGAACAACATTCAAAGCCCTTAAATCACCCTCCACAATGAAATCCTTCAGTGGCAAAAATCCACTTCATGGATTCCACAAATTCAATCCAATATTTACTCACGAAATTCCACACTGGAAGTCCTGGGCCAGGATGCAAGAAAACATAGATTTCCACATCAATTGAGGCTGGATCAGAATCTTTTCTGATTTGTCCCACAAATCACAGCCCCAAACCTGCCAGGATGAAACCCAGTGTTTAAGAAATACAGTACTGACAAGATTTTAGGCAATTCCCACCAAAAATGTAGGGAAAACTCTCGAGCTGAATTAGCAAAATAAAGCCTAATGGGAACAGTGGCAAAAACACTTAGAAAGTCATCTGTGGATTCTGTTAAAAGGAATTGACATTTATTTAGAATATACATTTCTGGGGAATATGTTTCCAAGCCATGCTTCATTGCTTTCTTCCAGTCTGCACATTTATTACCCCAAATAAAAACCACAGTGCCTGCCCAAAGAGTCACTTTGACTCCTTTCCATCTGGTTTCCAGTGTATTTGTATGATTCCAGTGAAAATTCCCTCCTAGTTTACAATGAAACAGAATGGATTCATAAATCATAAAACACAAAATTATGATTTAAATTTTTCTCCACAGAATCTTGATGGCAACATTTTCCAGCTTTCCCCAAGTTAACTCCACACCAGCATCCAGAAATAAGAAAGTGTATTTACATTTATCAATTCACTTTTACCAATTGAGAAAAAATAACTGGGTATTTCACAATAATTGAAGTAAAACTCACAGTGAAGCTGAAAGTAACTCCAGTTCTAACTGAAACAGTGAAAATTTCCTGGCACATAAAATAAATATGGGTAAAACCAGTGGAAAGTCATTGCTTTACTTTATTTTACTCCTTTTTTTTAATCAGTAAAGATACTGCCACATAAAACCCTATTTTGAAATTTTATTCTCCTACTGAGATGCTCTTCTGATAGAAATAATATTCCCAGAAACTCAAACCACTTTTACAGCACAAGCTTTACCACAACTCAGAGGAAAATGTCCCCAAAAGCCAAATCTAAATGGAGAGTTAAGCATGGAGGGTGATCCTAGAAGGAAATACTGAGTTAATTCTCCTCCCTCCCCATTTTTTTCCTCACAAATTCCTCACTTTCCAAGCAGTAAATCCCCCATGAGGTGCAACACTTGAGGTTCTAGGAGTAAATCCCAAATTTAGGACTCAATCCATGCTGTCCAGCCATGGAAGCCAACAGAGCTGGATGGAGAGATGGAAATGGACTCCTGAGCACAGATGTGACTCTTTTCCTTTTTAATTTCAAAACCCAGCCAGGAAATGAAGGAAATGTTTGCCTTGTTGTCTGTGTGCCACAATCCACGAGTTTTCATCAAAACCCTCAAATATTTTCAGGTAGAGTCATCTGCAGCCACTCCCAGAAGCAATTAACACAGCCTGGGTCTGTAAATGCTTCCTGCCCGTGTTTGTTTGTCCTGGGAGCTGCACAAATATTATTTGCAGGCTTCCTGGTAAAGCTGGGATTGCTTATCCCAGAATCCTGGAGCTGACTGAGCTTGGGGAATGCTGTTTGCAGCCAGGATATTTGGCTGTCAGGCACCACTGGGGTGGGAGGTGGGTAAATCTCTTACTTGACACTGCAAGGGGGAAGAGAGGAGAAGGATGCTCCAGCTTTGAGTGGCTGAGATGGTTTTCTTCTTCTTCTTAGAAAAAATTCCATGAAGGAAAGAGCCTTGAAGTGTGGCCCACTCAGGGTTGACCTACAGGGACAGGGTTAGCTGTTAGAAATTAAATAAAAGGAAAAACAGCAGTGGAATTTTAGAGTTTTAGGTGGAATTTTAGGGCATACAAGTGTCCTGAGGCATGTGAAAGTCCCAACCCTTCAATGCTCTCATAACCCTTCCTGCAGCAACAGTGGCATCCACAGTTTCAATACAAAACACCCTGAAAAAAGAAATCCAAGTGCTTCAAATCCTCCTGAGAAACAAAAAACAGCTCAAAATACGTGATCCCTTACCACAAGCTTACCAACATTTTTGGTTTTTGTTTTAATTTTTCATTATGGGCAGCAATTTCCCAGTTGCTTTTCCTGCCTCTCGCAGCAGAGGAGGGCACTGCAGAATGAGCACCTTGGCTTCTTGCTGAAATATTTATTAGGACAAGAAGCAACACACCACAATGTTCTGTGTCACACTCGATCCACCCCTGCAGGTCCAACCTGTGGGCAGCTCTTGCACCCAAGGACCAAATCAGCCAAAGGGCTGAGGGGCACTAATGCAAAGCAGCCCTGCCAGTGGCACACACAGCCTCCTGAAGAGGCTGACTGGCACATTTTTCCCTTGTGCTCTGCATTTTTTTGCTCTGTTTCGTGGGCTGAGTGGTTTGCAGAGCAGGAATTCGATGTGGCTACGTGTCACTTCAGGTGTTGGAGGTGCTTATGTGATTTATGTGTATTTTTGTGTAATGCTGGTGTTCCTGAGGAGCTTTTTCATTTCATTTGTTGCCTTGCAAATTCATATGAATTAGGCAATTATATAAGTTACTATTTTGACCAGAGGGAGAAAGGAACTTGATAGGACAGAGCAGTACAGAAAGCCAGGGCTTAAAAGTGTCCTGAGGCATGTGAAGGTCTTAACCCTTTAAATGCTCTCATAACTCTTCCTGCAGTGACACTGGCATCCACAGTTTCAATATAAAATACACGGGAAAAAGAAATTCAAGTGCTTCAAATCCTCCTTGCTCCCACTTGTCAGTCATGGCTCATTTTGAGGATTATTGAGAGAAAGAAGAAATTATTCTGTCCAGTATTTTTTTCCCCTCACAATGCTGCTGCACTGTGGGCTTGTAGAAGAGCTCACTCCACAGTGCAGCAGGCAGAGCCAAAATCGGACTTTATTAAGATGAAGTCATTGTCTGTAGGCAAAGCAAAGCCATGTGATATCTCCATCAGCGAGGCTTTCATATGCAGCTACTCAAAACCCTGGAATAAATGGAGCTGATTGAGGTGAGCCAGAGGCAATTCAGCCACCAGAGCCAAGCCAGGAGAGGATCAGAGAACGGAGCTCCCTCGTTAGCAGGGAGCTCCTCCGAGCTCACAGCCAGCTGCCAGGGGGAAATGAGGAGATCCAGAACTGAAAGACACTTTCTGAGCAGTCACAGGGTGCACAGGTCCAGCTTGCAGATGGAATGTCCCAGCCTGGGGAGCTGGAAACAGCTGAGGGGCATCAGGCAGTCCCAGGAGCTCCAGAGAGGGACAGTGTCCCCAGGAGGGGACTGGCAGCGCAGCAGAGCAGATGAGACAACATAAAAATAAAAATGGAGACAAAGAGGGATGCAGGGAAAGCAGCTCATCGTTATTCTCTTGTGAAATATCTGTGCTCGAGTTCCAGTCAGACAGGGGAGGGGCAGATTGTCATTTCAGACCTCCAGGCTAGGGGACAGAGCTGGGCCAATGTCCCAAGACAGCTGGCAAAGAATATGAGAAAGGGAAAGAGCATCTCTGTGGCACTCCTGCAGGTGGTGTAAATTAACATCTCTGTGCCTCCCAGCACTTCCACTCAAAGATCATGGAATTCTGCAATATCCTGGGTTGGAAAGGCCCCACAAGGATCATCCAGTGCAGCTCCTGGCTCTGCACAGACACCCCGACAATCCCACCCTGGGCATCCCTGGGAGTGGTGCCCAAACCCTCCTGGAGCTCCCTGGGGCTCTGCCCATTCCCTGAGGAGCCTGGGCAGTGCCAGCACCTCTGGGGGAAGAACCTTTTCCTGGTGAAAGACAAAAGTACCTCCTCGTGGGAGTGTTGGTGGGTGGAAATGCTTTGCCAGTGAAACAACTTTTAGAGCTTACTCCTCTGAGAGAGGTGAAGCCCTCACACAGCACGTGCTGAATTCCTGATGGATTCCATTCATGGGCTTCAGAACTCCAGGCTTGGGTCCCCAAAAATGTCCAGAGCCAAGCCTAAAAGCTGAGCTCCAAACCACCCTTAATACACACTGTTCTTGGGCAAGGTTTTTGGGTGAATGCCACCAGCAAAGCAGCACTTTATAATATCTACTGCAGATTGTAATGAATTCACTGCCAGGCTCCTCTCCACTAATCCTTCCTGTCCCAATCCAGTATAATCCAGTCTAACAGCTCCTTTTCTGGACACATGAAGCCCTTTTTAGCTGTGGTTATCTGCACATTACCAGATAATATTGGCTGAGCCCCTCTTTTCTTCCCACATCCAAGATTTTGTCATTAATGTAGAGAGTTGGAGTCCAATGTGTGATTCTCAGTCTCTTTTGTGTGCCCTGTCTGGGACAGTGTCCAAGCTGCAGCCATCCCAGGATTTACCATGTCCAGTGACAAAAGGAATCCACATCCTGAAATCAGACATTTCCAGGGTCTCTCTCTGGTGGCTGTGTGTGCCAAAGCTTGTCTTAGGAACCACATATCCCATCATGGTGAAATAACTCAAACAAAGACTGGAGTAAAACAAGTATTTGAAGCTATTTGAATGGGAGAGGTCATTGCACAGGGAGTGGAGGTGGTAAATTCCAATCTAGAGAGGGAAATGTGTGGAAAGCACCAGAAAAACCAGCAAAACCAGGGTTAAAGAGATGCTGGTTGTAATTGCTATGGAAGATGGAGGCCAAATGATATAAATATAAGATGACAGGACAATAAACAACTGAATGACAACCATGAAGTAATGAGGCAAAATATCCTGGCCAACATCATTGCAAACCCAGCTTTAGATTGATAACCAGGATATTTTTAGTATCACAGCTATTGGTGGTCATTTGCAACCTATGGTTTTGTTTTTTTTTTTATTGGATTGATGGGGACACTCTAAAGGAATTGTTGGTATTTTATGTGCTTTTAGAGAATTGAAAAAAGCAGTTTATGGATTAGCTTGAAATAAAAAACTTATGGCAGATGAGTTCAGCTGCTCATCAGCTCCTTGCACTCAATTATAATGCCCACAGTGAGTTGTGCTTTATAATTTCACTAATACATCAGAATTGGTTGATTTCCCTTCATTTTTAGTGCTAATTTTGAGCTTTTATTGGATTATTACAAAATCAAAGCACCCAAATTCCCACTATGTGTACGAAGTGATTTTATCCTCGATGAAGATATTAACATTGATTGGAAAAACTACATTTTTTCTTCAGCATCAAATGCTTTTAAAAGTCTAATAAAAAAGTGTGTCATTGACAACTGCAGTATCTAATCCACATATTGGGTAAAGAACATCTGTGCATGTTTTCAACCAGAAGAAAAGTTTTATTTTTCCTTATTATCTAATATTTCTCTTAAAACTGTGCAGGGGATTGAGAGGAGCCACATGTGACTGGGATTTAGGTGTTGTAATTTGGAAATGAGCTTTTTTTCATGATGAGGGATAGGTAGAAAAAACAGGTTTGTAGGGAAGGAAAGGAGAAGTCTGCAAATTTTGTCAGCTGGGTAGAAAACTTTCAAAGAACTTTGCTGTGCTGCTAATGAACTTTTTGGAGAGCTGAAAATGAAAGGAAGTTATTTGCCCCAACTGAGAATATTTTAGAAGAGGTGCTGGTGTAACAATGGGCAGAAAAATAGATTGATCAGGGAACAAGAAGGGAATTGGCAAAAATCACCCTGTGGTGACCCAGCTGGGGCAACTGATCCCTCCAGGGAGCTGGAATTTGAGAGTTCTGGAGTTGTGCAGCAATTTGTATGTCAGAAGCTGTAAAGTCACTTGAAAAGGAGTGACAGTTTCTCTGACTAAGCCAACTTGATTTTGATTTTCTCCACTGAGACTCTTCAGCCATTGGCCTTTTGTATTTTTTCATCAGTGAGGGCTTTTTCCTTAATTAGACACAATATTTTTTTAAAAAGCAGACCTATTCCTCCATTTCTCCATGTCAGGATTAGAGTTTTGGCTTCAAAAATCAAGTTTGATAATGACAGTCCAGGAAATATTTCTGAGAAGGTGAATCTGTTAAATCATTCTTTGACCCATTCTGGAGTAAGATCTCCAGTAGCAGAGATCTTCCAAAGAAGAGCCTTGGATAATCTTGTCTTTTTAGCTGGGTTTCTGCTAAACAGCCCTTAATCTTCTTTATCCTGACCTTTTCAGAACACAGGGATTACAAGGCTGACATGGAGACTTTAAATTCAAACACCACCTGAATTTTTGTGGATGCAGCAGGAAGTGAGGAAAGGGAATGTGTCCAACCAGGAACTTCCTCAGGGGGAGCCAAGGGTCACCAAAGATCCAAGAGAGAAACAGGCAGGGGTGAGTGAGTGAGGAGCCCCACCAGGACCAGAAAGGAGGAGCCTGCAGGACACCCGAGGTGTGAGCAGGTGGAGATCATGGAAGACCTTGAGATCAAATCATGGGATCACAAGCTGGTTTGGGTTGGAAGGTGTGGGAGCAGTGATGTGCCAGAACATGGGTTGTGGGACAGTGCTCAGGTGAGACCTCTGAGGTGAAGTTTTGAAGTTTTTTACATGGGGTGTGGGTGAAAGAGCCCAGCTCAGAGTCAGCTCAGAGCAGGCTGGAGAACAAAGAGAGCAAGAGAGAGAGAAGAGAGGAGAAGAGAAGAGAACAAAAAGGGGGAACAAAAAAAGAAGAGAAAGAGAAGAGAGGAGCAGAGAGCAGGAGAGCGAAGAGAGCGAGCTCTCCTTTTACAATATCTCTTTCTATGTTGAATATTCTACTTTCTCAGTAACCAATCTAGTATCAAATACAAATTTTCTACATTTACACACATCCTATAGGAATTGCTCCATTCCCATGTTTTACTACGTTCTAATCTCTAATTCTTAACAGGGGACATTTCCTGCCAGGGAAGAAGGGTCTGTTCTGGCTTTGGTATGTCTGCTTGTAAATCACATTCCTAACAAAGAGAGAAAGACCCTTGCTCAGCCAAAGCTGTTCTATAAACATTCAAACAAACACTGCTTTCGTTTCAATGTCTCTTCTAGTGTCTGCATTCTTAGCATCTTTGGCTAAACAGTCATATTTACAGGACTTTCTTGTTTCCTGACCTTTCAGGGTCACCCAGTGCCACCCCCTGAAGGGACATCTCCAACTGGACCAGGTTGTTCCAAGCCCCATCCAGCCTGGCCTTGGATATCTCCAGGGGTGAGGTATCTGCCACCTCTTTGGGCAGCCTGTGCCTGAGCTTTACCCACCTCATCTTTCTTAAATTTAATCTGGATCTACCCTCTTCTAGTTCAAAATCACCACCTCTTGCCTATCACAACAGGACCTACAAGCTTCTTGGGTAGAAGCTTAGAGGATAGTTCAGTGTTTAAAGAAATTATAATGAAATCTAAATTCTGTTTTTCCAGACTATGAGCTTGCTATTTTTGGACTGATTTTGTTTTATACCTCTGCAAGATTAATCTCCCTACAAAGTGGACAGAGAAGCCATGTGACTTTTTTGGATGCTGATAATCTCTTTATTTATCACCTTGATGCAGGGACTAGAAAACCAGAGCCTCTGATAAATTTCTCACTCACAGTGGTGGTGGCTAATGGTGGTTAATGTTTTCTCCTCCAGCTGCACATGTGCTGGTCTTGAGAGGTTACTAAATGATTTTTCAGGAAACACTGAATGATTTTTCAGGAAACTGCAATATTCTTTACAGTTGTCATGCTCATGCATAAGGATAAAGTGGCTAATCCAGCCTTTGCCAGCTGAGTAGAAGGGGGAGGAGGAGGAGAGGATCAGCAGCAACCCAAAAAGAGAAATTAAAATTAGAATTGGTCATTTTGGATAGAGCACCGTTTAGGAGAGCTTGCCCAAGGGTTTGCCTGCACTGAGCTGGGTTTGCAGTGGAGCCTGGCTTTGGTGGAACACAGTTATCAGCTGAGAGATGGGAGGGTTCAGTGCCCCCAGTGTTTGGGGAGATCCTCCAGGGGCTGTGACCTTAGCCTTGTAGAACACACTAATGAGCTCTCCCTTTCCCTCTTGTCTTGGGCAAACAAATTGCTGCCATGGCTTTCCCAGGTCATGGAAAAATCCCTGCAAACAGAGCTCCTGCTTTTGATTGGAAACATGCAGAGATATTTCAGCAGATACCCATTAATCCAACTTAAACTCAGTTTTATCTCTTCTTTAGTTAGTCAGTTGTTACAAAGTTCTACTTTTCTTTTCTATTTCTGTATCTGTCAGTAGTTAAAGGTGTACAGGGCTACAGTGTGGCAGGGGAAGGGCCTGACCACACTGAAGACATTCTTTTCCCCTATATCTCCCTCACTTGTAAAATTAATTTAATTTTCGAAGTGGGTGAGCAGCTATTTGAGATAGCACAGCCGGGGCTGAGTGCCTCTAAACCCAGCACTTCCAGAGGTCCAGCACTGCCAGCTTTATGGAGCTCAAAGCTGAGGAAAGAATGATTTGCTGCCTGCAGAGTCCATGGCAAAGCTGATTTGGGAGCCTTGGGAAGAGTCATGGGAAGGAAGAGCTGTAGGAGAATTTTCTGTCTCCAGCTTTTCTGAGTTTTGGCAGAATGAGCTGAGGAGTGAAAGCTGACAATACTTAAAGTGTGAAAGTGGTAGAATGACCTAAAATGTAAGGTCAAAATGTGTTAATTAGGTAACAATTAATGTTGAGTGACCTCTAGTGGTGCTTTCCTACAGTTTTTCCTCAAACTGGGATCCCTGACAGACCTGGAGTTTGGGATCTATATTTCAGAGCCCTCCCCCACCAATAGGATAAATAGTCTGTAAAAAATAGGGCTTGTTTTTCTGAGAAAACTTCTGATAAATTGAAAAAGAAAACCAAAATTGTTTTTTATAAACTGCTTTGTGCTAAAATCCTTTATTGTCACACCAGGCAGAGCAGCAAACTGGAACCTACCCCTCGACACAAGTTTTGATATAAATTATTTTTTATTGCCCCCACATTTGAGAAGGCTCCAGCTGTCAGGGGGTCACCTGTGAGTGCTTTGTGGTGATTCCATTTGCCACATTCCATTCTCCAGTTTCCATATCCCACGGGAAGGCAGGACAATCGTTGATTTGCCGAGTGGCCATCACACACACTGAGGTCTGAGCAAACACCAGTGGCTCTGCTTCTTTCCTGAGCCCCTCTCCCAGCATTCCCACACTCCTGGGATTCTCCCACTGGTGCTCATGCCATCAAACCTCTCATCCCCAAACCTGGTCCCCAGGGATGTGCCAAAGGATCTCCTGGAGGTGACCCCCTCTGATGAGAAGTGAGAGCAGGTGCTTCATTATTTATGATTACAAAAAAATAAATCCCATGAGGTGGCTCCTAAACAGGGCAGAATGAGCCATGTCTGGACCTATATGTGAGAGGATATATATATTAATTCCTAAACTTCTCAAAGGGATGCTGGGAGAGGCTGCAGCCAGCCAGGCTGATCTCAAGGCAATCCCTGGAATTCCACGGACATCTGGAGTTCATTCTGGTGGAAAGAAGGCTCAGGGAAGACCTGCTTGTTCTGAGCCTGACAGGAGCTTGTAGCCAGGAGGGGGTCAGGCTTTTGTCCCAGGGAACAAGGGACAGGACAGGGGAAATGGCCTCAAGTTACACCAGGGAAGGTGCAGGTGGATATTAGGAAAAAAGATATTCACTGAAAGAGGGGTTAAGCATTGGAACAGGCTCCCCAGGGAAGTGGTGGAGTCACCATCCCTGGAAGGGTTCAAAAACCAAGTACACATGGCACTGACACTCGGTATCTGTTAGTGGGTGTGATGATATTTGGTCAAGGGTTGCACTTGCTGGTCTTGGAGATCTTTTCCAGCCTTAAGGATTCTATGGGATCACCTGGAAAGGCCTTACAGCAGCTTCCCCTCAGACAAACCTGCTCCCCAAAGAGAGATGGACAGATATTAAATGACAGGCAGGTCAGAGGGTGTGCTCAGGCTGACTCTGGGCAGTGATGGGGATGGCAGGAGAGATCTGACCCGGCAGCACCTGCACACGAGCTCCAGGCAAAGGTGGGCAATAGGATTTTTTCCAATGTTCCAGAACACCAGTCAGGTTGATGCCTTAAGATTTTAGTGTTTATATTTTTCAGATTCTGTGCTGTTTTAGTGGGTAGTTTCAGGTTTCATATTCAGTGTTGCTGAGCTCTCTTCACAGAGCAGGGAGACAGAACAATTCCTTCTCCAGCTTGGGACCAAGGACAACTTCCACCCCAAGAACAAAACCAAGGGTGAAGTGAGAATTAAAAACCAGGATGGAGCTGCATACCCTGGAGCTGTGGTTGAACAATTAATTCTAATTTGCTGATGGACCAGAACTTATCACAGTGGGTGACCTCGTGGTCAGTTGTCCATTTTTGTGACCATTTTGGGTTCTCCTTGGGTGTGATCTGGCTGGACTCTTGTGCTGCCCAGGTGTGCCCAGTGAGGCCTTTTAATAAATTCCTTTTAATAAATCCCTGCTTTATGCTTTTGCTCTGTCTGGTCTCTGTTCCAGAAGGCATCAGGTAATAAATGAACCCCCTTAATTTCCCCTAAATTCTTACCTGGGGGTGAATTCTGAAGCTCACCCCGAGCAGAAATTCTGGCTGTTTGTTCTGGGTGAGTGAGGGGCAGCCAAACACCTCACAAGTAAAGATTTACTGTGCTCACAGTCACAGAAACACAACCCCCTGAACAGCCACAGGAAAATAATCCAGTTAGTCCTGCTGAGCACAGCTGCAGCCTTTACATTTTCACAGGTACTGCCCTCCAAACACGCAAAGAAAAAAGAAAAAAACCCAAATTCCTCCCTCAGAACACACCAGGCCTCACTGACATGGCGCCTTCCTGGAGGAGTTCATTTCCACAACATGGAAAAAGTCACTTTTTATTTGCATTTCTTCCATGCAGCAGCTGTTGATGAAGATTTTTAATGCCAGCTCAGCTGACTGATGGTTTCCTTCACACAAAGATGGGAGTCCGAAGTCACCGTTGGGATATATGACATAATTATTGTGCCTAATGGAAAAAACATTCATTTCCATGGCACTCCTAAATGATTGCTGCCTTACAGGCAAATGCTTTCGTATATTAAGGATTTGAAAATTGGGTGATTAGTAGAGTAAATCTTGAGTAGGGAGGGCAAGAAAAGCCTGTGTTTAGTCCATTACTTAATTCAGCACTGAACAACTTGCAAGAATTTAATCCTCTCTATACTTATTTCTTTTTCATGCGTGCCCTGCTCGTTTTGTGGGCTGAATATATTTGTTTCTTCCTTAATTAATATTCTTTTAGCTCTTTAATTTCATGAATAACAGAGACACCCAATAGACCTCTATGCACAGTGCAGGAAGTTTCACTAAAAATCAAAAAAAATTGATAATTTTAATCATCTTGAGGTGAAAGTATTTTTATAATTAAATCTAATACTGTAAGGTAAAAGATCACAGTAATGACTTTTAAAAGTATATGCTTATTAATTCTCAATTATTTCCTAATAGTCTTGCTTGGGTTTAATATCACTATTATTATTATTATTGTTATTGTTATTATTATATTTTATTTTTATTTTTATTATTTTTATTAACTCATTTGGCCCTCAGACAAAACTGTGATCCTTTCAAAACACACAAGAGACAGAAAATATCTCTGTAGCTTTATGGCAATGTAAAAGTAAGTGATTTGATTTATTCCTCTAGAATCTTGCTGCTCTGAACAGACTTTTAAATCTATTTTACTTTCAGTCAACAGTGAACTTTGGTGTGACATATGTGAGTTTGCACTTAATCCATTTTGTGGTGACCTGCTCCTTTATTGCTCTCTGCTCCAGCGTGGGAGAAGGATGGTTAAACCCCATCAGGAGCTGATGGAAACGCCTCAAATGAAATCTCATTTTTCAGAGCAAGGCAGGGCAGCTCTGAGAGCCAAATTTGTCTCTTGTCAAAGGAGAGAGAGGCACTGACTGCAGGCAGAAAGAGACCCCAGCAACTTAGACAAGGGTTTAACTTAAAAAAGGACATAGTCTGAATCTCTTGGTTGCACCTGGGTGATGATTTAAGTTTGCAATTGTGTTTGGATCCAAAATGAGAGCTTTCCATTAAAATAAACTTCAGCTTCTTCTCAGGCTGCCACTGCCTTCTCAGTCTGTTTTGTGGGGGTTGATGGTTATTTTTTAACTCATTGAAAAAACAGCACTGAATAATGGACTTTAAAAAATAAGCTCATAGATAAAAAGCCATTTATGGGACTTTCCAGATATATGAAAAGAGTGGAAGATTCCAAAACCTTCTTATTATGAACAGTGTTTTATGGGACTGCTGTCAAAAATGCATCTATGCAAAGGAATTTTTACTGGTAAGTAAAAATACAGTTTAAAGATTTATGCTGCACTTGCAGTGCTCAATCTTGGGTTTTCCATAGGCAGCAAGATGGATTCTGAAGTCCTTACAAAGCCTCTGCAAAACATCATGTGCCTACCACAAATTCCTGCTTAGAACAATTTAAGTTGCAAATAAGGAACCAGCCCAGAAGTTCTGCATTTTTGGCTTCCTTTAAATGACTGTCCTTGTTGTTATGGTAATTCTATGAAAAAGAGTCTCAGAAATCAATTTGTTGTTTGTGTCTAATTCCCCAAACTGAGAAAGAAGCTGCTGGGTGTTGGGTGGATGAAGGAACTGCCACTGGTGAAGCTGTCGAGCTCAATTTAAGCCTATCAAATATAACTGCATTTAAAAAATCAATAATCTGGGTCACACCATGTTCACAGGCTGGGAGGGAGTGAGGGTGTTAAAGGCATGCTGGGATCATCCCAAAGGTTACCACACAGCATTTGTCTCAGAAAATGGGAAGCACAAATCCCAGGAAGGGCAGGGTCTCTGGAGGTTCACTGCTAAAGGAGTTAAATCACAAAAATCAGACCAAACTCGGAGCCAGGTTGAGAAGCAGCACCATCATGCCAATGGGAGGAGTGAAAGTTGGATTTACCAAGCCAAAAACTGTGCTGAAGGCACAGTGGTGAGAATCTTTCCACTTGTTAGAGGTAGAATTGTGCAGAACCCAGGCAAAGGCACCGTGGAAAAGCAATAACAGGCGTTGGAAGAGTGGGACTGATTGCACAAGGAAATCAGGGCAGGTGCTGCTCTCTGTGTGCCCAGGAAAATCCCCAAACCACAAGATTTACCTCAGAAACTGGCAGAGCAAATAGACTTTCCCAAACTCTGCCTGTCCAAAGCCTGGCAGCACCGTAGGAGTCCAAATTTTAAAAACACACTAATTCTGACTGAACTCACACGTTCGTGCTTATTGAAGTGGGAGAGATTACCCTGGGGGGAGTCAGTTACCTGCAGGATTTCAAAGATGAATGGATTGAACCCTGCAGAGAATAAATAGTATTTTCTGGTTTTTTGGATGACATACTAATACCTGGGAGGAATTCAGACGAGTATTTACAAAACCTTGAGGAAATTCCAACATGTTATAAAGCTATGCTTTAAAGCGAACAAAAAGAAGATTGTAGGCATGAGATTTTTTTTTTTTTTTTCCCCAGCTCCCTAAAACCAAGCTCCTTGCCTAAGTTTCAGGAATAAAGGCTTTAAAAAGGGAAATAAAAACTATGGAGCATGCATAAGTGCCTCAATGTTACCCAACTTCTGTTGTTTTTATGCCTGTGAAAGGTTTCTTATGGAAGTTCCAAATTATCACTGCTAATTGTGTTGATGTTTTTCTGATAAAGGAAACATAAAATAGATGTGGATGGAGCATTGAAATAAGATTTTTTTGAGGAAAAAACCAAAAATCCTAAGAGCTCTATAGCATCCTATAATTTGAAGTCATTCAGGAGAACCTTGAAACCACAATTTCCTGAAGGAAAATGGGCTGTTGTCTCATAAGACTCTAGCACCCCCAAAAATTCCCAGTTATTTTCCTTTTGGATCGTTATCAAAATCTGAAAATGCTTCTACATCTTTAAAAGAAAGCTTACACTCCCATTTAGGAATTAATAAATTCTAGGAGCATCTCTTAAAATGAATCTTGATGCAGATAGAAAACCACTGGCAAAAAAGAGGGCTGACTAATTTAAATATTTTTGGGAGCAAGCAGTACTGGGGATCAATCTTTTTATTGTTTTTACTATTGTAAAATTCCCCATGGACCATGAAACATGTGTCCATCACATCCCTCTTTCCAGTCACCAACAAATTCAGCTGGGGACAGAGAAGAAAAGGTGATTTTCTGAGGAGAGGCCTGGATTTCTGTGTGTTTTTGGAACAGCCACATCACAGGAGATAGTCAAGCTCCAGTGCTTCACTGAGCAGCATCACCTGGGCAGGAGATGTTGTTTTCCAGGAGGAGCAGCTCCAAGGAGCTTGTGAATCTTTTTACCAGCAGAATTATCTCAGTAGCATCACAGAGAAATAAAAAAGGACTGAAAGAAGCTGGTTTTGGTGCAAGTTTTGATCAGGCTCCTCTGGAACCTCTAAGAACAAGGGCAGGATGTGTTTCTCCCTTTGTCAGAGGACTGCTCCTCTTGTGTGTGGTCACCTGGACTTGCAGCAGTGTTTTTATGGAGGATTTCTCTGAAAATCTCTTGCAAGGCCTTGCTCCCTGGACAGGGGCTGGGCACAGTTACAGGGATAAAGCAGGGATTTGTTAAAAGGCTTCAAAGGATTCACCTTGGGCAGTGCAGGAGCCTGGCCAGGGCTACAGCCAGGATGGGCCCAGGTCAGGAGTTTTCCCCTTTGCTCAGTTCTGCTCCATTTCCATGCTGGGGTCACTGTCCAATGCCAGCCCCAGGGGATGCAGTCCCACCCTCCCAGATTCTCCCCTCAGCTCCTGCTCTTGGCACTTTTTGGGGCCAGAGCTGCAGCAGTGCCCTTGGATCTGGGGCTGGAAAAGGATTGTTCTGTGCCCTTGGTTCTGGAAAAGGATTGTTCTGCCTGAGCTGTGAGGAGAACTCGCTGACACTTTCTGTGAAGTTCAGGGATCATCATTACAATGATCTTTCAGAATCTGAAAAATATGAAAGCTAAAACTTACAGCATGTGGGGTCACAGAGACCCCAGGAGCACTTGGTGTGATTCTACCTTGCCCCATCCAAGTGAGAGTCCCTTTGGTTATGTCCATTCTCTCCCCAGACTCGAGAGAAATGGAGTCCTGCATATTTGAGTACAAACTTGCGTCCTGTGCTCAGTAACAGGGAGGAAAAGAAAACATTATTGTCCTCAGTTAATTGCTTCTTTGTGACAGGCACACTTCAAAGGCACTTTAGTCTCGAGTGCATCTTAGCAGAGAAAAACCCATATTACCGATTTTAACCCCCACTATTTCCAGCCACGAATCTGAGTGCATTCCACACAATAGAATCTCCACATGTGGAAGTGGAATGTGAAATTAGTGTGGGGTTTGGTTGGGGTTGGGGTTTTTTTTGGTTTTGTTTTTTTGTTTTGTTTTTTAAAGTACTGTTTTAATGAGGTGTTTAGTTTAGCACATTTGGCTCCTCCGAATTACCTCAGGGGGATTCATATGTTAACGAACTCCACAGCTGTTGTTTGTGAAACCAGCCTAGCACAAGCAGAGCATGTTGTGCAAAGATTTAAATGCTCTGTTGGAGGGGTCACTGCACTCCTTTGTCTGCTGTCAGTTATTAATAATGAGCCTACTACTTAATTTTAAACACTGAGTTAATTTTTTTTTCGGCATAAAAAAAAAAAACAACCCAAACCGTTCCAGGTGGGTTCGGTTTGGGATTCAACGCCTGGGAAGCTGCAATCAAAGGATGACCTGATTTTGTGCAATTGCTGAAACGTTTCGGGGTGGGGACAACTGGTGATGAAGTTTCAGGCTTTGGAGGTGGCCTGAAGAGGCTGCATTGAGCAGGGAGAACGTTTGCAATGATAATTGTTTTATAAACATGCCCCGATATGCTTCAAAAGCTTTAATTCTGGATTTCTTAAATTAGGCTGGCTTTGCTCCTGGCAAGCAATAAACTGTTTTCATTTTAGATGTCACTTTACATTTAAGGAAATTAATAACTGGGAAAGAAAAAGAATCCTGTTTGCTAAGTAAGGGAAAAAAAATCTGTTTATTTCAAATATCCAGTTAAACCCACAGCTCTCCTCGTTGAACAAACCCTAGGTTTTTAAGGGCCAGAGTGAAGGAAATTATATGCTAGAAGAGTAATCCCAGTTCTTACCATCTCATCAGAAGCAGGATGTGCTCTGCTGCTCCTGAAGCCCACCTGGCCACGTCCCAGCGTTGGAAAATCCAGTGGGCAGCAGATTGTCCAGAAGGCTTGGGTTAGGGACTGCTGCTTCCCAGCCTGCTCCCACATAGCACATTCCATGGCATTCTGGCTCGTAGATCATGTCATCACTTCAATATTTGGGTCTGATTTCCTCCGTGTGCTTTATTACTGAAAATAAGGAACGATTTAACAATGAATCGTTAACATCAGAGCAGCCTCTGCTGGCTGGTGGAGATAGAGCTCTGATGCACAGCCCCTCGGGGGATTTCATTTGGATGGACTAGGCTTTATTCCCTCCCTCAAAGGTATCAGCATTTAAGTGGAAGGAATGATATTTTGCCTGGAATTTAGGCAGAATATAAAATAGATGTCCAACGGGAGCATTGCCAAATTCGAGCACTCCATATTGGATGAGATCAGGGCTTCTGTCAAACAAATGCAAATGTGGTGTGACTTTCTTGCACACAAAGCAAGAATTTCATCTGAGCCTCCATGACACGGCTCTGAAAACATAATTAAGCTCAGACAGCAGAATAAAACCTTTGCCTTCCTCAAGACAAGGAGGTTACTAATTATTGTAAAGTGGTTTTGTTGGTAAATCAAGTTTTTGGAAAGATTTGGCTTTGCTAGAAGAACCTTTATGAAAAGAGAATAATCCCTGTCGAGTGAAAATGCAATAAAGCTTTCCCCAAAATCCTTGTGTTGCTGTTTTACAGAGGAAAAACTGAGGCACAGTGTCCCTGAGAGCCAGTTCTCCCATTTATCTTGGGAACAACGTGGGATCGATGCACGCTCCCACTGGTTCAGAGTTAATTTTAAAGATTATGGGATGCTTTCCATCTGATGCCACCTGAGAGGGGTGGTTGGGATGACGTTTAATGTCACCTCCAGTGGCTGCTCAGCAAATGGTGCTCTGTCCTCGAGGCAGGGGGTGAAATCAGCCCTTCATTTAACACAGCCCATTGAAAACCAGCCATGCACAGGCTTCTCACTTAAAGCAGATGAGCTGGATGCAAAGGGATAAACTGGATTGCTGATATTGTGTTCACCCTCTGCCGTTTGCAAGCCCCATTTCCAAATGTCCATTGGATGGGGCTGGATGGAAAGGGGGGAGAATTTTGCATGATTTTTCTTGCTAACTCTGAAAAATGGAAGTGCAGTAAATGCAGCATGTGGGCCACTCTTCGGACACTGTGAACATTCAGTTCAAAAATATTTGTAACACAGTGAATAAGAGGCTGTTCCCTTGCTCAGCATGGAATTAGAATGACTGCCAGTCGGGAATGAAGTCACCTTCCATTTCAGGCTCTCTCAGAGAAAAAGGACAAGTTTTCCTGGGGATCTGGATGTGTCATGTGTGTTCCTGAGGAAATGTTAAGAAACTGAATATTTCAGGACGGTGGAAGGCTTGGAAATACATTTACACCAAACATTTCAGGAAGGTGGAAGGTTTAGGAGTACTTTTACACCCTCTTCTCCTTCATTCTGTGCATCCCAGCCCAAATCTTGTCCAGAGCAAAGCCCTTGTCCCCACTGTGACTTCAGTGCCTCCCAGGACATGTCAGGATTTCCAGAGGGAGCTAGGACTGGGAATGGGTTGGAAAGTAACACAGCACCCCAGTACTTCACCTTGTTCATTTATGGATTCCCCACAATGTCTATTAAAAGAGATTAGAAGTTCAGGAGAGGATGGATAATGGATGGATGGATGGATGGATGGATGGATGGATGGATGGATGGATGGATTGATGGATGGATGATGGATGGATGGATGGATGATGGATGGATGGATGGATGATGGATGGATGGATGATGGATGGATGGATGATGGATGGATGGATGATGGATGATGGATGGATGATGGATGGATGGATGGATGGATGGAGGATGGATGGATGGATGGATGGATGGATGGATTGATGGATGGATGATGGATGGATGGATGGATGATGGATGGATGGATGATGGATGGATGGATGGATGATGGATGGATGGATGCATGGATGCATGGATGCATGCACGGACAGATGGATGGATGCATGGATGCATGGATTCATGGTAGGTACTTGAGGTTCACCAATATTCCTAAAAGTAGAACCTCCTGACCAATATTTAATTAACAAAATTAGATGTTCATTTAATGATAATTCTGATTTTCTAGATGTTTCTCAGATATTTCTAATAATAAGAAACAATAAAAATCTCATGACATCTGAAGACATAGCAGGTCCTGTGTAAAGTAACTTTGTCAAGTCTTTTGGAAAGGATACAAACAGTGATAAAGGTGCAGACTCACCTCACTTGTGGCCGTTCCACAGACAGACATCTCCCCATTTATATAATCCCAATTTATATAACCCTCGTTAGACCCCTTTAAATCCTCCCTGACACATCCCCACTGATGCAGCGCCATTTCTGACAAAAGCCCAACTCTTTTCCTGTATCAAAATGCACTCATTGTGCAGTAATTCAATGACATGGCTCTTCCTCTTTATGAGCTCTGAAAATATCTCATTAAGAGTTTCACAAATTACCGCCATAACTTCTGCTGACGCGCCCGTTCCTCCTCGGCTCCAAATAAATCCGGTTGACAACTTAAAGGGAACAAAGCAGGGCTTTCCCAGGCTGTGATTCAGCACTCAAACACCTCAGTGCCATCTCAAGCTGGGAGGTTTGACGGCCCCAAGGTGTGAGGTGCCACTCCAGACAAGCTGGGATGGGAGCACCAGGGAAGCGTGGGGATGTTTTTCCTCCCCTCTCTCGGATCTACGGTTTCAGCACTCTTCACCATCTGGTGGAACACTTCAGAGAAGAAAACAGTTCTGCAATATCTAATTTTGCCATGTTTTTGGAACATCATTATAATGATCTTTGTGTCATTTAAGTGTGATTACTCGTCCTCCAAGGCTTTTCCTGTTTACGCTTAAATAGTACTGGAGCATGGCCAGATACGCTTGAAATGAAATGGTGCAAAATACTACATTTTTATCATAAAGGCTTAAAAGCAACATTTACAATTAGGGGACACAGCCTGCACTTTGCTTTCTGGTAGGTTTTTTTGTTTTGATCTCATTGTAGTAGTAGATAAATAAAATTAATTAAGCAAGTGTAATTGCCAGTTAAATTTTACAAAATCCCGAAGAAATGGAAGGCCTAATTCAAAGTGGCGGTAATGGTGTAAATAATTAAGTCAAATTGTTTTCATTTTCATGCTTCATATTGTTTCCTTCAGCGTGTAATGGTACAAGGCAAAGTGTACGCAGTGCTTGAACTAGACAAATAACAGATAAATTTATTCATAAACACTTTGTGGATTGTAATTAGAAGTTCACTGCTGCAGTGTCTATAGCACCAGTCTATTTTTTCTTTCAGTTTCTGTAAATATTTGCCTGGGTAAATTTGTGCTTTGAAGAATGGAGAGAGAAGGAGAACACACCACAAAAAGTGTTGCAAAATCATCTTTGCTTCTTGGTTTGAGTGGCACCCAGGGTCCCAGTGGTGTGCAAGGTCTGTGTCCTCAGCATGGCCCAGGTGTCCTCTGCCTTCAGCAGCTGGGAGCTGGGTGTGACGTGAGATTCCCTTCTTGCACTGCTTGGTGCCCTAAATAGAGCTTTTCCAACCAGGAGATACAAATTACCTGGCAGATCCTGCCAAAAAACCCACTGGATGTCAGGGCCCCAGCAGAGATTGCCTGGACACTGGGCTGGGCACAGGCAGTGATTGTGCAGGGTAAACTCACTGTGGGAGGAGAATGGCATCGTTCCTCTTCAGGGCTGGTGAACTTTTCCTCAATGAACTCGTTCCAGGGAGAGCTGGGATAATCCAGAATGAGTGGAAGCTCAGGAGATCCTTTGGGGCTCAGTGGCTCAGCTTTCAACACTGGGCAGTGACCCTGACAGGAGCACTTGGGGACAGCCCAGCAGCTCCTGGGTGAATCCCATTTGTGTACCCAACCCTCAGCTCATTCTCAGCACAGCACAAATTTATTAAAACAGCAGTTTGGAAAATTCAGAGACACAGAAGGTGAAACCTACTGGATCAATCTGCCCTCCAGCACACTCTCAATGCATTCCCATTGAGTGAAATCAGGGATTGTGCTTGGATTACCTGCACTCCCTGAGGTTTGAGGGACCTTGTTCTGCCCCAGTGCATCCACCTGAGTACCGTGGGTGCTGCCAAGCCATGGGATGAGTGGCAGAGAGACCATGGCACTGCTTGGAGCTGGAACGTGCCAGCACCTTGGCCACCTGAGCTCAGAGTGCAGCACCAGGCGCTGCAAACAAACCCCTGCACATCTCTGCACGGGGGTCAGAAACACTCCTCGGGTCTGCTGGCTCTTCCCACGTCCTTCCAGCTGGAGGGAGAGCTGAAAAACACCGTGGAGCTTTCGTTCACCTCTCGCTGCAGTGGAGCAGAGCTTCTGCATAGCACTACTGGCCTCTGCTGCCAGCATGGGAGAGGAGAGAGAGGGAGAGGGAGGGAGGCTTCCCACAGCTCTGCCTCTCCGGAGAGCCTCCTGATCCCTGAGTACGAGCTGCAGGAAAACCAATCTTTCATCTTCACCTTATTTTCATGCTTACAAATAAAGGTCAAGGCTCCCGTGCTGTAGCTGGCGCCGAGCGAGCTTTGAACAACCACCCTGAAATGTGATTGTAATTAGTTTCCTTTCAATCTTGATGTGAACAGTGATCTTAAAATGCCAGGACTGTAGCAGTGCATATGATTAACAAGCACACAGAAAGGCAGTCTATGGAAAAATATGGATAGAAATGAACAAAATGCAAATGTTGCACTGCTTTAAATTTTATTATCCTCCCAGCTCTTCATAAAATACTGTAGACATCGTTTGATTATATTTTTAGTCTAGGGAATTAATTTTTAACTAGGGAACTCGTTTCTGTCTTATGATTACTCTTCTCTGCAATGGCCTGTAGGTCTGAACTAAAAAAAATTCACAGTTTTTATTGCACTAATGATGCCCAGAACTCAAATTAATCTCACTTACGTGTGTGCCATGCCATGCAATATGTGCCAGAGCTGCAGGCAACCTGTGCATCTTTTCATACCAGTGATTTCTCCAGGAGCCAGGTGTAAAGCCTGGCCAGGGGTGAGGCTGTGTCCTGCTGGGGTCACTGCCTGGGACACTCCTTGGAGGCTGCTGGTTCTGTGCAGCCAGTGGAGGGGAAGGAAGAGCAGAGGCAGTGATATTTCCTGGTCACTCCTCTGGTTTCTCTTCACTGTCTCGAGGGTAACACAGCAGAGCCTGGGGAGGGTGGAGAGGAGTTCTGAGCACTGAGCTCTGCTCACATCCACTCACAGCCACCAGTCCAGCTCCTCTGTGCACCCAGGGATGAATGGGGGCTGCTCCCAGGGAGGCAGAAATTCCCTCACCCAGCCAAAAAGGACTTCAGGGCTGCTCCTCTGCTTGGAGCAGAAGGAATGGGGCAGGGAAACAGAGGAAATTACACAGGGAGTATTTTGCTTGAGGAACTACCAAGCTCTATTTCTTACCTGGGAAAGATTTCTTTTTTCCAGCTGCCAAGTAAATTCACTTTGTCAAAACACAGGTCTTTAAAAAAAAATCAGAAGACTAGAGCTAGAAGGCCACGGTGGAGGCACAGAGGAGATAAAACAGAGAAGCCTCTTCAGAGGAGGAATGTGGTTTAACACTCTGCAGGTAACTGTGGCTCTCCTACCCTCCAGGCTGACTGGTCCTGCAGCATCCTGACCCAGACATGCAGCCTTTTCTCGACCCTGACATTGCTGCCTGAGCCAAAGCTGCACTCCAACACCTACCCAAACCTTATTTATTCTCTTCTCCAAACAATTTCAACTCAGACACTCCTGTTTTAGACCAGCATGATACCTTGATACAGCTGAGAGAGCCCTTCCTCAGGGTTTGTGGTACCCAGCACCTTGAGAGCACAGCTCTGCTCAGTTACCTCATCCCACTGCCTTGGGCTCTCACTCTCCACGCTTAAATCCACTTCAAATGGAGTGCTGAAAATCCAATTGTTTGCTGTCAAAAAGTTTCCATTTTGTGATGAAAGATGTGACCTTTCTTTTTGGAGTGATTAGTAAACATGAGGTAAAATGCAGGAGCACGCCAGTGTTAACTTGATACTGCCACAGGCTCTGTGCATCAAATATTTCTGCTTTATTCTGAACGTCCTGTTAATGAGAAAAATATTCAAATCAAAGAAATGTGTTTCCTTCAATTCTCCTCACAGTGTAATTTGGAGCTCCAGAATAGCATGCTCAATTATGTCTGTTTTATTCCTAAATTAGGGGGGAAAAAACATCAGAAAATTATTCAGTAAACCTCTTACAACTGTTAAGCAACATCCAGTATTAATTGTTTAATCACTCTTTTATTATTTTTCATCAGGTATGATGTGAATAACGCTCTTGCTCAAAGGATTTCTTCCACAAAGCACTTGGAACACCAAAATCCAAAGGCACAATGCCTTGGGAGATGGGCAGAAACCACTCCTTAAAAACTGCTGGAGTGGCCAGGATCAAGAAGCAGCATTTTTTCATGTGTTCTGGCACTTCATGGAATGTCTGGTCAAGGCTCACCCCCAGCTGATGTGTAACATGGCATGATGCAGCAGGGGTGATTTCATGTGACATGGGCAGGGAGCTCGCCCAGGGGTGTTTGGGGGCCAGGCCTGCTTCCCAAATTTCCCCAGAGCCATGAGGAATTAATTCCTCAATTATAAGACATGCATCTAGTATCAGCTAAGATGGCACATACCAAAGGATGCAGATGGTCAGTGTTGTTCCTTTCTTCTTCCTTGCACGGCTGGAATTTTCCAGATTGACTCTGTGATGGTAGCATTATCCATAGGTTGGGGAGTAGGAAAAGCTTCTTGCCCAGAGGTGCTGGCACTGCCCAGGCTCTCCAGGGAATGGGCAGAGCCCCTGGGAGCTCCAGAAGGGTTTGGGCACCAGGGATGCGCAGGGTGGGATTTTTGGGGTTCTGTGCAGGGCCAGGATGATCCTTGGGAGTCCCTTCCAACTCAGGATATTCCATGATTCTAGAACAGCATTTTTCCCCAACATCCCTAGTGCAGAGCACTGAGACCACACGCAGGAGGCTGTGGCTGTTTCAGCCACGAAACGAGCCCGTGCATTCCCCAGGTACACCCTCCATCATCAGCACTGCTGCCATTTACTGCCACTGCCAGAAAATGCATCTGGACAAAGGCTGTGAACTGCTGATGGGAGACTGAACGAGAAGAGGCTTGAAAATTCCCTCTGTGAAGGGTGGGAGGACAAAGGACCATGGATTCTCTGAACTGCTGGCACAATACAAACTTTTTTTCTGTCATCTAGAGGTTTCTTTTCAGAATCCTGCTCAGTATTGGTTGTCTTGTTCCTCATAAGGAGGAGAAGCTTCAAGTCCACGTGTAAATTTGTTCACACTTCAACAGCCAGATTTTCCTGGACTACCTTCACCAGCACCTCTGAAACCCTCTTTAACAATTAAACACTCTTTTAGGATGTCTCATCCTAATTTCTGCCAGGACAAATGGTGCCCAAACACACCACACTTCTATAGCTGTCCAAGTTCTGCCCTATGGGTTTGAAATTGCCATCTAGGTCAGGACTGACATTTATAAAAATCCATCTGCACCTCAGCTTCCTGGCTTATATTTGATTATTTGTCTCCATGAACATGCACTTATTTCCTAAACCTGTTTTTAGAAGTATTACCATAAAACTGTTCCTTCAAGAGCAATAACAAGGTCTCCATATTTTCAAGTCCATCAAAAAGACTTTGTCACACTGCAAAATAGAGGTGTCTTCAGAGATAAGCCTGTTCCTCCCTAAAATAGTCCCTCTCTAAACATAAATAAAGATTCCAAACACCTTCTCGCGTAGTTCACAATTCCGCTCATATAAAAACTGTTTACAGCAATTCCATCAGCTGTCAGTTGATAGCAATTCTGTACCAAGTATGTGATTAATCCCTCATGTGAAAGTCACGAGCTGTGTCAAAATAAATGACAACCAACCCGTCTCACTGCTCACAGCAGGGGAGGAAATGCTGAGACAGAGGAGCCGGGCACAGCAAACCCATCGACGGGACGAGGAGCAGGCACAGAACAAGGAACTTCCAGATTTCCCCTGGAATTCACATCCACCTGTCAGCCTCATTTGGGACCACGCTCCCTGATTCGAGCTGATGGCAAGGATCTGAGTCAAACAAGTGAATATTTTTGCTAAATGTTGTCTGTCACATCCTGTTACTCGGCGCTGGTTGCCCGCCACACGCCCGCGATGTGGTGTAACACAGCATGGTGCAGCAGGCATGATTTCATGTGACATGACAGAGCAACACTGCTGCAGCTTTGGGAATAAACACCTGCTTTTAGCAGTGATTTCAGCTGCTGGAAGTGGTTTCCTAAAAGAGCTAACCCAGGTCCTGCTACGTTGCACTTTGCTCTTTATATATCTCTAATTATCTTCCATAATACTTTGGTCATTTTCTTTTATTCCATAAGCCATGTTCCCTTGTAGGGTTGGGTTTTCATGGTTTTTCTTTAAATAGAAGTTAAAAATAAACTTACAAAAACTGGGAGAAAAGGAACTGCTCTAAACCATGATGGAGACACATGGGAAAAGTTTTTATTATGGAAGGAAAACCCTGACTCTATTAACAGCAAAGAACATATTTACCCACAGGTAAAAATAATAACAGGAACAAAGTTTAGAAGTCTTGTTCTTCCTTCAGAAACTTCAGCAGAATGTTATAAGTGAAATCTGGGTAAAAATCTTCTCTCCTTGGAGAAATACGGACACAGAAAAGGCAAACATTTAACTGTTGATTTTGTACTTGCAGATGTAGGTTTTATGAATGGGAACATTTGCAATTAGAAAAAAAAGCCAAGGTTTGGGTGACCCTTTCTAGAATTTTGCTTCATTATCCTTGACCTGACTGACAGAAATATTAGCAGTGGGGAATAAAACTGCCGGTTTGGTTATTTAAAAACTGAAGTAATTTATTCATCTTGAATAGATTCTCTCCTTCCAAAAATCCTTCCATCTGCATGTGAATGCATGAGAGCTAATTAAATTGGCAGCCATGGCTCCGTACTTCTCATTTGGAGGACCTTCATCTCAAGCTAGAAGAGCTTCATCCTCCAGGACCTTGTTAGAGAAGAGGGAAAGGGAATCAAACACAAGTGTAAAGTTCAAAACAGAGATGGGTTTCAGAACAAAAAACACAAAATAATTGAATTTGGATCATCTTGGTCTTCTCAAAGGGAACAAAACTGGTCCCATGAAGCTCCAGAGGTGGTTTCTGCATGCTGGAGCTGGCAGAGGGGTTTGGAATGTTCTTTGTGTACCTGGCACTTGTGATGGAAAAGCCACAACTGTCACTGGGTCCTTGCCCAGGACAAGATGCCACTTTGCTGTGTGGCAGGCAAGCCTAGAATTAAATTTCAGAGAGGGATCACAAACCTTGCCCCTTGATAGGACAAATGGAAACGGCCCCAAATTGCACCAAAGGAGAGGGGTGGGATATTGGGAAAAATTTCTTCAGAAAAAGGGTCATCCAGCCAGGGAACTGGTGGAATAATAATCCCTGGCAGGATTTAAAAGATGTGCTGAACTGGTATTTGGGGACAGGGGTCAGTGGTGGGGAGTGGTGGGACTTCTTGATGGGTCTTTGCTAATATAAAAAATTCCCTGATTCCGTAATTCCGTGATTCTGTGAAATGCTGGCTGGGCTTCTGGTCAGCAAGGAGGAGAGGAGCTTGAACCCCGCCAGGAGGGAGAAAAAGGCTGATTATTGCAGCAAACGTGTCCTGCCACGGGGGCTGTGCTGCTGTGTCACCCTGTGGTGGCCCTGGGGACCCCGGGGTCCCTCCCTGGGCACCGGGAGCCCCGGCAGGCAGCGGGAGCTCCGTGCTCCTTATTGGAAACAGGAGCCACCCTGGGCTGCGTTTGCTCCAAATTCAAAGCACCTTTTGACCTTCAGTAAAAATTAAACACTCGGAGGGATTGGGCAAAGCAGATTTTAATTTATAATAAATCAAGGCCGCCTCTCTTTGTACCAAGGCCCCGAAGAGCTCCCGCGAGCTGGCAATGTATTTTAATGTATTTATTTGATGATGCATTCGTTCTTTCATTCATTCATCTATTCAGTCATTCATTCAGACACTTGTTCATTCATCCCTGTCCTTTTGCAGGAAGAGAACATAAGCCAGCAGTGGCATACTTCTTCACTGTCCTGATTTACAGCCACGGCTCTGAGTTGGTATCAATAAATCTCTTTGGTCCTCCTCAATCCAGCATTATCCCTCATTAGTGACTGGGATTTAAAAAAAGGATTAAAAATAATATCAGATTATAGGTAGATGGGTAGATATGTGTATTGGTTGCAGTGCTTTGATTAAAGTGCTGGGTTGCTGATGGGTTTTTTTCTCTTTTATTTAAGATCTCGCATATTCACAGTTCTCTGGACCTTGCAATTATTTTCACAAACAGTCCCTGATGTTTTATTAACTGGCCCAATAATTTTTTCTATCAGTGAGGGATAATAAGGTCCCCACTGCCTTCCCAGTGGTTGCTGATGTTGAGGGGAGCTCTGCTGAGCCTGGCTCTCACTTCTACTTTCTTTGCCTGTGGGAGATCTTTTGGTGTTTTATGGCCCAGGGAAATATTTATTTAAAAATATTTAAAAATAATCTTTGTGGGGCCATCCCAGCTCTGGTTGTGAGACTGTGTGGGTTGTGTCTAGAATTGCTTCCCCATCACTGCTCTTCTCAGCCCAAACATGCACATTTTATCTGCTTCTGAGTATGCCTTAAACATGGGAATATTTTCTCTGAGGAGCACTGAACTGAAGGGGAACTACTCTTCGAGTTGGGATTACTCACCCTCTAATAGCTGCTGGAACAATTTTTCTCCCATATCTCTGAAATACCCTTAATTAATCTTGCCAGCAACTTGCAACATAATTGTGTCCCTAAATTGTTAACCTTGAAAAATATTTGACAGTGTATTACCCTCTCAGAAACTTGTTATCACGGGGAATAGAGTAAATCCATAAATATCCTGGTTTCTCTCGAAACTCCCAGAATAATTCTTTGTTCTTTCTTTTTCCTTTTGTCCCATTTATTTTATTTTTGACCTGGTGGCAGGAGATGCAGGAGAGAAAGAGGGCATGTTAGAAAAACACAAACCAACATCAGTGTGGAAGAAAGGGTGGTTATATATTATGCATAACATAGTGGGTTTTATACAAAGGAGCTGTCCCTTGCATTTCTTTCTCATTTGCATGTCTTCAGGGCACCAGAGGACAGAGACACAGGATGGCACCAGCTGCCATCTGCAATCGGGTCACAACTGGTCCCTGGTAAACAAAACAGACAAAAAGACAACCCTGCAGTCCAGGGAGTGCAGAGCCCGAGCTGGCCCATCCACACAGCTGCTGCTGCCCGACTAAACAGCTCCTGCTGATGCCTCAAGTTTCAGCTTTCCTGTTTCCACACTCTGCCCTGCACTGGTGACTCTGAACTCCACAGAAAGTGTCAGTGAGTTCTGCTCCCAGCTCANGCAGGGAATGCCAATGTCACCCACTGAGTGCCACATTCACTGGGGCTGAAACCCCAGAGAGGTGAAGCACTGCCCTGCCACCAGTGCTCTTTTTATAGCCATGGCCCTCCTGGAGAACTGGGGAGCTTCAGTTAAAGTTATTAACATTCCTTCTGTTGGTTCCAAGCTCGGGAGCTCTGTGTTTAACAGCCTGGCATCCACTGCTGGTAACAGTGGTGAGCCTCTCCCAGGCCTGTCTGCTGTTCTTACTACGCTGCCATTTGAAATCATCAGGAAAAAAAAATAATCAGGAGCTTAAAAAAGCTAAAGCAGACAGACTGCTTCAGATTATTTCAGTACGTGTGCTCGCTGCACCCGCCAAATGTTCCTGTTAAAACCATAGTCTGATTTTCCCCCTGAAAATCAGGTTATAAACAAAAGGATTAGACAGAGACCAACCCAGGCAGAGAATTTAGATCTGGGTTCAAAAATGAGCTGGAAATGATGGAAACGCTTCGGTTTGAGGCCTTCTCTATTTTAATAATTGCTCTTTCTAAATATACGTATCCTTTATGTATTTTTATATCAGGGATTAACTGTATATCTTGGGAGAAAACAGAAAAGGAGATCATTATTTTACAATTCAATTTGAAGGTTGGGATCAGTAGGGAGAGCAAGCACAGCTGCATTTCTTATAATTTTCCCATTAGAATATACTAATTTCCACACTGCTGCTCCCTCGTTTTTGGTGTATTTGTAGGTATTACTCTCATTTTCGGATTTAGCAGCACAGAAACTTGAAAAGAAGGAGTCTGGTTTCCACTAAAGGAACTTTCTCACTTAATTCAAACACTTGTTGAGTTTGTATTTGCTAATCTTCACATAAAATTAAAAAAAAATGGCTAAATGACATTATAACATGTTTGTGATGTTGTAACATGTATTCCCAAAAAAAACCCAACCCAATATATATTTATAGAACTGTACCTAAAAGGGTTCCAAGAGAGATTTTGGGCATAGGCCTGGAGGGACAGGACAAGGAGGGCAATGATTCCTATTGACAGAGGGCAGGGTTAAGGGATATTGGGAAGGAATTCCTCCCTGGGAGGGTGGGCAGGCCCTGGAACAGAATTCCCAGAGCACCTGGGCTGCCCCTGGATCCCTGGGAGTGTCCAAGGCCGGGCTGGAGCAGCCTGGGATGGTGGGAGGTGTCCCTTTGGAAGAGCTGGATTTCCTCCTCGAAGGGAAGATTTGCTTGGCTCACTGCTTTTCACACATTAGAACACTTTAAAAGAGGTTTTCACTTCTCACTCACAAATGGGACTAACATGGAAATGAAAAACCACTAGAAAAGCTTCCCAGATATTTTTACTCATTTAAATCAGCTTGTTCTAACGAGAGCAATTCCATCAGCAGCACAAGACCAATCCTATCAATTTATTTACCACTGGAATCTCTTTATCCAAGGGATCTGTCACTCTGCCACTCCAGCTCCTCTGGGAGGGTTTAGGGTTTTGCACAGAGTTCTGTTTGTCCTACGTGTGCCACAGCTGCCTCCTGAAGCAGCAGCAAAAGGAAAAGCTTTGGGGAATTCCCAACAATAAAGTTGACATCTCTTTCCTGGTTAGCATTCAGCCTCACTGTAATATTTAGCAGATATTTTCCCTTCTCCCAGTTTTCAATAGGCTGCATTTATCAGCATGGAGTAGCAATCACCATGTATTTGCTTATGTATTTATAAAAGTCAGCTGTGTGCTTCCACATTATTTCAATTCTTCCTTTAAAACCCCTTTGCTTTGTTTGTCTCCAGCAGGAAAATTCTGGGTACATTTGCTGTGCAATAAATCCATGAGTATTAGCACAGGTATTTCATTAATAGCTAAAGTGAATTATTTATGTAGCCCCTTGTTCCATCCCCAGATTTATTTAATATTGGTATTAGAGTATTAGATGAGTTATCTTTAAAAAAAAAAAATAAAAAATTGTTATTTGTATCTCTGCACATAAAATGACAATTTCCTACTGGGAGATAAATTCTAATACCACTGGATTCCTGAGAAAATCACATATTCTGCAAAGCTCTGAAGGTGATCTGAGATCATTATGCTGTGAATGGACAGCAGCTCTAAAACTGTAAGGAAAGACCATTCTGAGCAAAATGACAGAGCAACCACGATTTATCCTGAGTGGCCAAATCACTGATGTGATTGTTTTGTCCCTCCAGCAATATTTTTCCAAAGGAAAAAATGCAAAAAATGCCCTATCCTTGAGCTAAGCCTTGACAATTTAATTCTGAGAAGTCACAATTTGATTTTTTTAGTGCTGCTTTTCTCATCCAGTTGGTTGCAGCTCCAAAGGGTCGTGAAAGGCAATTAGAAGACACAAGGCACTTAAAATCTTATTATCTCCCAAAATAAAATAAAAAGCCCAACTCCTACTCCCCCATTCCACTTATGGCACAATCCCCCAAAGTCACACCCACGACCTTCCCAAACACCCCCAGCTGCACCTCAGAATTGGGAATTCTGGTCACAGATTGGAGGGGAATTTATTTTACTGGAAAGGGAAGGGGGTCTTAAAAAATTACACAGGAAATAAAGGCCCACTTGACTGGAAAGAGTGAAAAATGTTGGAGTAGTCATTCAACAAATGTGCAAATTATGCATTAATTTATCTCCTCTCCTTATCTCATTGGCTTGTCTCATCAAATAGTTAAAATACTGTGCTTCCAGACGTTGATATCAAGCCACAAATTATTTTTGAAAAATAATATCCAGTAGAGAAGAGCACTTTGGCACTTGCCTGGACCCCACTGTCTCCAACTTAATGGGCATTAACTGTCCCAGCTGAGTTTCTGGAATAAAATCCATTGATCTGTGTCAGTCAGGATCTTGAAAACTGAAGACCTGAGGTTTCAAATCCCAATCTGCTCATATGCATTAAAATAAGCTGGAAGTCTTCTCTGGGCTTGGGCTCAGGCTCTGACAACACCAACTCCAATTAAAATTCATTCAAGTAAACCTCAAAATAAAACTGAATATTTCCCTGGCAAAATAAAAAAAATGAGATGATGATTTTGATATTATTATTATTTTCATTTATCATTATTATTGTTGTTATTACTATAGTTAATATTATTGCTATATAATCCTCTCTCTCTGTTCAGTGGAATATCCATCCTGCAGCAGCAGTTGGGGATTTCTATTTTACAAATCAAACACCAACTGCAGGGAAATAGAGCTGGTGAGAGCTCAGGAAAATGATTCAGAGTTGAATGGACTCATTCAGGATGTTTTCCCTGTTTGCTGGCACATATGGAACACGTGGAGATCAGCTGAGCTACAATTATGAGAGGACATCAAGAATGGTCTAAAATCCCCTGGGGCAAACACCCCAAGGAGGGGAAGGATCCTTTTGGGGGCTACAAGATGGATAAATGGGATTAGAGGGGAAATGGGATTGAATATTAAAAATTTTTTCCCAGCTAAACTGAAATAGTCCCCAGGGGAAGGAACAGAAATGGGGCACAGTTTGGTGTCTCTAATGCTGGAAACACAGAGTGGAGAACAGTTTTACATCTGCCCAGAGGTGTGAGGGCATCCTAAACCAGCCTCACTGAACCCCTGGCCTTCCCCAGAGCCTGAGTCATTCACAAGGAGTGTGGACCACATCCCTGACTCCTACACTGTGACACCTCCTTGGCAGATCACAGCAGGTGGGCAGAATTAATGAGGCGCCATCATTAAATTTAAATTAGTTCCTCTTTCTCAGATATAGAAAATTCCCACACACCAAGTGGGGTTAAAACAACAAGAGTATATTTGTTAATGTTCCTCAAGAAATGCTTCTCTGCAGAGGCCAGAGTCATAATTAAAACTACTTAATCCAATCCCTTGAGATCTTTCTGTACATGTCTCATGTCCCAAAGCAATTAGAAATATCAACTTATTTAAAGTGGATCTGTCTGCAGGAAAGCTGGACTGGTTTTCCTGCACAGCTCCCAGTGGGACAGGCTGAGTCTGACTCCAACTGTGTCAGCTCAAACAGGGGCAGGGAGAGCTTTGGTGTCACAGGGGTGGGCGAGCTGGAGGAGGAACCTCCCACTCTGGTGACTTGTCCACAGCCTAAGGAACAGCAGAATAAAGTCTATTTAAAAAGTCTATTAAAGTTTATTAAACCCTCAGTCCTGCCTTTGAACAGGATCAGCCTGTGTTCTCGATCCCCAAAATCCAAATTCAGCCCTGTCACTCTGTGCTGCTGTGCTCAGCCACAAACCCTGAGCCAAAGCCTTGCACCCCTTCTCCTGCTGCCAGCTGAGGTGACATTTCCCAGTGGCTCTAACACTGCAGCCCTCTCCAATTCCCTGGTTTGGGGCTGACTTCATTAGCAGCTTCCCAGCACAGCGTTTTTCCGAGTCAATAATTCCATTTCCATTTTAACAGCAGGATTGCAAGCCTTGACATTGGGCTGCGTGGAAACAAAGCTTCAAAAATCCTGGGATCTCTCACCACCTCCACCTGCATGTCCAGGGGGAGAAGCACAAAGCAGCTCTTCATGAACCAGGCATCAGCCTCTGTAGAAGGCCAGGGAAGATGAAATTTAACTTGGTCACGACCCCAGAAGATTGTTCTTATTATTACATTCTTCTCTTCTCTCTTCTCTCTCACCCTTCTGCCTCTCCAGAGAGACCAAAGTGTCCCCAGACAGGAGCAGCACAGAAGAGCAGGTGGGATTTGGCACAGCCACACTTCTGGATTAAAGGGGAGCAGGAACAGTCTCAAATTCAGGTGACACTAAGAAAAACCAGAGGCAGCAGAGACAAAAACTATGGAGCAACAAATATGAATTTTGCCAAGGAGAGGCCCTCACCAGAGGCACAGCCAACAGCAGCTTCAAAGTTTCCCTGCTCAAATCAAAACTCCCACAATCTTCCAGTGAGGCCAAGGATAAAACATCAGCCCCAGCAAATCACATTAGTTCTGTTGTTATTAAATCTTAGGAAGTTTGAAATGTCTGAAGGCCCAATCCACATAGGTGTTTGTTTACAGGTATGAATAATAAATGGTAGATAATGTAAATTATGTATAGACCACCAATCCTTCCCAGGCAAAGTGAATTACTGAGCTCTGTACCAGCTCCTATCAGACCTGCTGATGTCAACACTGGCAACGCCTTGTCCTTGCACTGGAGGACATTCCATGAGAATTGGGCTCCCAGCTGGTCCAAAAGGACTGAAGGACAATTTATGGGGTAAAAAGAAACTTGACAAAGCCTTGAGGAAGGCTGAAGATTTGCTGCAGTGCTGTATCCAAAGGAAAGTAAACACACATGGCTTCGTTACACAGCTCACTGCTCCCAGCCAGGGAGATGCAGTCCCTATTCCCTGGCCACATTCTCCATCTCATCAGCACTTTCTGTCCAGGAAAGCCAATAAAATAAGAATGTGTGTTGCCAAGGTGAAGTTTCAAGAGTTACAATTTTAAATTTCCTATTAGGGATAAGGTAAGATTTACGAGTGATATACTGATTTATAAATATGTTTAGACAGTGAGTATTTCTGGCTTTAGGCTGGAATCACAAAGCTCAGTTTAAAGAAAGATTTTTAAAGGTTTTGTGGTACATAAAATAAATCCAACTTATACTTTCAAAGATCAGTCTGACTGTATAAAAGATGATGACAGCGACAAGTGGGAAAAAATGTTTCTTATATCCACAATGCTCCATTATTTTCTCATTAACTTGAGTTTTAAAGGGAATCATATTAGTGCCTCCAGAGGATGAGCTATATAAACAAGAGCTACAAATTTATCTGTGCATTAAAACAAATGCTATGGTAACAGGTTTGATTGCTTTGGCTGCAGTTTCAAAACCTAAAGGGTGTATTAGCCCGAGATAATCTCACCCTTGGGTCCTTCTGTATATTGGATCTCCTACCTCTAATCCTGGGAGACACAGCCTGGCTAATAATGCTCCCCCTGCCTTTGGTTGTCACAGCTGAAACCTGCCTCTTCCAGCTCCACTTTGCCTAATTCATTTTATTTTTGTCATTCAGAATCATTAGTTTATGGCTGGAGAAGGTGTGAAGGTTTATTTCCTTGGGCAGCAGGGCAGATTTCCTGCAGCTGGTGGAGCAGGGACAGTGGCAGCCTTGGAGGCCAGAGATGGATGATCAGGGCACTGGGTGAGCCAGGCTGGACTCCACCAGGGAGCTCTCAACAGTCCATGGGCTCAGAATTCCCTGGATTGGAAGGGGCACACAAGGCTCACCAAACCCAGCTCCTGGCTCTGCACCCCCTGAATCCCAGAGTTGTCCAAAAACCTCTCAAAGGCCGAGCTGCAAACCACCCAACACAATATTCCTTTGGAATCCTCTTGGCATTCCAAGCCTTGCTGAGGTCCCTCCCAGCCCACCAGGGCACAGCCACCCTCAGGGCTGCTCGGGCTCTGCTGTCTTTCCAACCATCTGTGAGGAACTCTCATGGGGCTGGTCTTCTCTCAAGAAGCTGTATTTTAAATCCTTCGTTTGAAGCCCTATGGATGCAGATTTACTGGATCCAGGATGATTTTATCCTACTTCTGTAATTTCTGCATCATCACAGCAACACCTTTGAGAATCCCATCAAAATCTGAGCTGCAGGTGGTGAGGGATCCTCGGCTTTGGCTGGTGGATCAACAGTTTGGAGAGGTGCACGTGGATCAGGACACAGCATCTTTGCACTGCAGGTGGGGTGATGCCTGAAAGGCTCACATCCCCATAAAGCAAAAATCTGGGAAGCTGAAGGAGATCTCCACTCTCCAGGCCTGAGCTTTCCTGCAGCCAAACCCTTCTCAGAAGAACCTCTCAGCACATCCCTTCCACGTTGAACAGGTCAACAGCTGCTTTTCCTGCTTTTCCTGCTTTTTTCCACTCATCCACAGCTGCCCTCACCGTGTTTACTGCAACACCATTATTCCCTGCTAGTGATTTTCCTGGACGAGCTGCAGCATGCTGGCACTGGGGAGTGATTTACAGGTGACACCTGATTAAAAGAAAACATCTCTGCTTTTCAACCCCTGCAACAAATCCTGAGGGTTAGCAAAGACCCCCCAAGGTCTCAGCCAGCTCGGATGGCTTTTATATTCTCTCCCCAGGATAAATTGCTTCTGAGCATGCCTTCACCTGTCACTTCTGCTGAGGCACTTCTGAATGTCACAAACTCCTACATCTTCAAGCCAGCTGTTGAGAGGATCCCTATTATTATCACGACGTTGTCAGCGACAATAACAACAGTTAATAAGTGATGATAGGGACATAAATGTCTGGTTCCTGTGTACAGCTTGTCATCTGCAGTCAAATCTAACACTGCTAAAGGAGTCTTTGGAGCGAGTGCTGAAGAAAGGGATCTCTTCTGGGAGAGGGCTCTGCTAAAAAGGCATCCATGTTTAATTCCACTTAATCTTTTCCAACATAAATGCGCTCATAAAAAAATCAGCCTGAGCCTGTACATGTGTGCATTAAGGATTTCTGAATTTAAAAGGCCTGTCCTAGCCTTCAGCAGGGTGGGAATGGAGGCTTGGACACACTGGCGTGGGCACTGCTACCAAAATCTCGCTTGGGGACACAATCAGGAGTTTGGACTCTTTAATTCAGAGGCAAACAACACAAAAAAGGTAATTCCTGTGCATGTTGCCTCTGCTCTGAACACAAGATCACATTTTTGCAGGACTTTGTTGCATTGTGGTGAATTTTCTCTCTGTTTTGTATGGGTTAGGGCCAGAGACTCGCTGATATTTGCCTCAGCAAATTGTTTGTGGAGTGGATTTTCTGCACCTCCCATGCAGAAAAAAATTAAAAGTGGGCATGAAAAGGAGTTGCTTGTCACTCCTGAGGGAGACACAACCCTGCACTCTGCCTCACCCCTGCTCCTGGCCTTTACAGCTCTGCAAATATCCCTTGCAGGAAATCTCCCTCCCTCACACACACCGTGTGTATTTTGTCTCTTACAACATATTAAACAGGCCATGTAAGAAAAGTGCATGAATTATTGATCCTGTACAGGGGAGAACAGAGGGAACAGAGAGAATATCCCACGATGTGGTGCAGCCAGCACACATTTCAGTGGGATGCCAGGTGAAGGGAATCCCGTGGTCCGTGGCTCTGGGCACTTCAGGTGGATCTCAGGCACTTTCTCACTCAGGTTTTGAGCCTAAGCTGATAAAAAAAAAAAAAAGCTGCTGCAAATTATTTAAGTGAGAAGTTCAGCTCTGTCTTTAAATGGAAACTGAAATTCCTTCCTTGTAAATCCAAGCCACGGGGAGATCCAGGTTTCCTGCTTTGTTTTGACTTTTTGTAGGATTCATTGACTGGTTCATTTTTTCCCAGTAAATTATTCCTTTGGGCTGGGAGGGGAATCCTTTGTCTTCCACATCAGTCTGGATTTTCCCACCTCAGATCATTTCATCAGAGCTCACTCCTGCATTGACTTGAAGGCTTTGCACCTAAACATTGCCTCCAACTGACCACAGGTGAATGATCAAGCAAGGCAAAAAGTCAAGGAAAGCAATAATTCTGTCCACTTGGGAAAAAAATGGCAACTGCAAGATATGGAGCTTCCTCTTTCTGTATCCTTTTCTACCTTTTCCTACCTCTTCAGAGCTCCTTTTTTTTTGTGTGTGTGGACCAAGGTCAAAGCCCATTTTGTCCAACAGCGCAGATTTTTGTGCTTTGTTTTGTGTCAACTTCATGTTATCAGTTCTTTTCCTTTGATTGAAGTGGAACATCAAACTGAAAATCACTCCTTCATCTCTTACACTTGTGAGTCAGGGCGAGAAATCTTTACACTTTTTAGGAAATAATTGGGCAGTGCTGCAACAGGACCTCCTGAGAAAATCATGGCAACAGCCTGTCATGGGCTTTGAGAGCAGAAAGGAGAAAATTGTTTCATGAAAGCCTTTAAGCAGTTGTATCTGCAGCCTTCAGGTGAGCGAATTTCATGTGGGCAGCGAGGAATAAATCAAGCTCTTACATAATTTTTTCCAGTCTGTATTGTTCCTGTCCCGAGCTCTACAATTTTGCAGCTCATTCGGAGCGTTGCAAAACTCCAATGTTATTTTTAGCCCCTAAGAAGTAGCTTCTACATAAATAGTTGTTGCTAATGTATTATAAACTAGGATTAGCTTAATTAGGGACTTCACAGGAAAGTAATGACTATTTAAGCCCTGAAAACAAGCTAATTATTTTGTATCACATCGTTGCTAACGCTGTCCCCAGTTCTTCTTAAGGTGCCTGTTCAAAAAAGATGTATGGCAGACATGCTAATTAACAGATTTCTTGCCATCATGTTACCAGTTTTTGTAATATATTAAAATTCCTCTTTTATGTAACTCTCCAGATACATTTATATATATACACGTTGCTGCTCAGGTTATTTGACAGCCCAATTTAGTGCTTTCTTAAGGTTGCATCACCATCAAAGTTGCTGCTAGAGCTGCACAAGATCCAACAGTGATTTCTCCTCCTCTCCTCTGCTGAAAAAGCCAAAATTTTCAGCATTTCTGCCACAAATTTTCGTAGATTCCTTCTATGTGTACTACTTCATCACAATCCATTTGAAAGTGTTAAAGAAATCCAAATTAATAAGGAGAATCTGAGGATCTGAGCTTTCAAGGCAAGACCCTTTTAACAGCATCTGGATCATCCCTTCCCAGCTGTCCTTTTCCTGCCACTCCACCTGTTGGGATTTATGTTAAAAACCAGGAGTTAGGGAAGGCAAGCCCATAAAATCCACACATTTTAGAGAATGCAATGAAATTTAATTTATGGCACCTTTCTGTAACTAATGTTTGAAATAATATGGAATATCCAGCATTTAATTCTCATCACTCTATTCCCTTTTTTTTTGCAGCTGTCCATTGTCTTTTCTTTAAAACCACCTTTTACTTTTCAATTCTCTGTTCTCACCTTTCACATTCAATGTTTTTTTTGCTGTGGCAGCCTCTGCACATCCCATTCCTTCAACTTCCCATGCATTCCCACACATCATATCCATATTCCAAGATCCCACTGGTGGGGTTGCAATTAATGACTCAATTTATCCTGCCACACCAACTCTCACAACGTGACAACAAAAGGTTCCTGCTTAGAGTCCTGATTTCCATAAAAGAGCACTGGAACTGAAGCAGATGAATTCTCAGCCCTGCTTTTAACTGGCTCTGGCTCATCCTGAATTTCCCATGGTGTGGAAATCCTGCCTTGAAAAGAGAATAAAATGGATAAATGCAGAAATCCAGAATACACGGTTTCAGTAAACACAGATATCTCTATTTCAGCCTGAGGAATGCAATCCCACAGAGCAAGGGGCTGACAGGAAATGATCACACTTGATCCAGCATCCAGGCAGTGGCTGCTGCTAGGGATTAAAATCCAAATTATTGATCAAGCATCCAGGCAGTGGCTGCTGCTAGGGATTAAAATCCAAATTATTGATCAAGCATCCAGGCAGTGGCTGCTGTTAGGGATTGTCAAATCTGAATTATTGAGCTGGGGCTTTTCACAGGAACCCAGGGAATGAAGACCCTCCACTGAGGACAGAACATTCCAGCTCTGCAGCCTCCCTGCTCCAGCTTTTTCTCCCTCTGAAACTTCCCATGGTGTCATCTGATCTCATCGTGGCTCAGTAACGCTGGCTGCAGGAGAAACCTGCCACAGAAAATGAGAGTTCCTACATCTGGCTCCTGCTGGAAATGCTCATGAATTACAGCCCCAGGCAGCACCAGGCATCTCTGCTCTGTGCAAAGGCTCTGAAGGGAGAGAAATTCCATTTTTATTTTCATTTCGTATCAGGGGTGTCCTCAGGATTGTCCCAATCACTTCAATGAATATTAAAGGTAGTGGGGGATCACAAAGAAATCTTTCTTTCCCTTCTCAGAGCCAGGCAGCCACAACACCTCCTGTGGCACGGTGAGCACAGGGACAGCCCTTCTTTTGTGTCCTGGGGTCAAGTCTTGAGGAAAATTTACCCTGAGCTCAAGTCTTGAGGGTAAATTTACCCCTGAGCTGAATTCTTGCAGGTAAATTTACCCCTGAGCTCAATTCTTGAGGTAAATTTACCCCTGAGCTCAAGTCTTGCAGGTAAATTCACCCCTGAGCTGAATTTTTGCAGGTAAATTCACCCCCCAGATAAATTCCACCTTGCAGGTGAGAGCCCCTTGGTGGAGCTCTTCTGCAGGACACTCCTATTTCCCTGACATTCCCTTCAGCTGAGTGTCACTGTCATTTTTTGTTGTCCTGACCAGATGATCATTCATTTTGTGCTCAATATTTTGACCCCAAAGCAGCTTGGCCATGGACCCTCCTCAGGTGCTCCTACTCCATGAAACAATTCATTTTTTTGAGGTCTTTTATTGAAATTTTTGTCTCAAGGGCATAGTGGGAGTTAAATATTTCCTTTTTATAACTGCACATTTCACATGCTGGAAGCAATTTCTGGATTATATCCCCGGTACCATATTCTGCACCAGAACTGCAACTTTGTGATGGAAATTAATTACATTTTCAGTAAGCCTGAATTAGAGATGATCCAAAAAAAAAAAAAAAAGAAATCAGTTTAAACGTGGTTTTTGAAGGGAAAAAAAAAATGTGGTGCTGTGATCTCTTTTGTAAAATAACTCTTCATGTCACCACAAAAGTTTGTTCTCTGCTTAAAAGTCCTGCATGGCAAAACCATGGCTCCAGAATGTGGCCTTTCAAAGAAATGTTACATGAGATGAAAAATATCACATCAGCTTTCAGAAGAGAAATCTGAAAAGAACTTGGAAAAATAAAAGCATTTCCAAGTCAAATATTTGAGATGAAGTGTTACCCATGGGAGCTTTCTTCATAAATACATAAAAGCAGCTTTTGGGGAATGCCCATAATTGCTGCATTACATATTCCTGCACTTGGCAAACTGATGCTTGAGTTTGAAAATAAATCAATTTGGGCTTTTGCAAGCGAGAGGGAGAGGCAGAAAATATGTTTGTGTTGGGCTGCAGTAATTATTGGAGTAAATCAGCAGCTTTGGGGGCTTTAATTGGGAAGGGCTTTTGCCCCCAAGCACAACTGCACCCCAAAACCAGGACAAACAGACACGAGGAAGGCAATCCCATGGGTTTGGAGGTGCTGCTGAGCCATACTGTTGGGCAAGGTGAAAGTTTAACAGGGCAATTTTACAAATCTGAATGCTTAGCAGAAATGCCTCTAGAAATGAAGCAAGTTTTGATATAGAAGAACAAAAGATGTCTGAAAATAAAGATTGCTGAGCTGCTGGTCACTGGACAGATGTTGGGATGAGCTGGGAAGAGATTTTATGACAAAGAGCAAAGGATAAATTGTCTACAAACCAAAGCATGTTTGTACCAAGTAAGGATAAATCTCAAAAAGCACAGGCAAACAGAAAACATGTTTTTACTAAGGAGAATTTTCCACTTCAGAAAATTCAGAAAAATAGAAAAAAACCAAGTTTTAAGCTTAAAATACAACGTGCTAACTCCTGTGATTGGTCAGTTCCTGCCATAATCTGGGAATATCAGCACTATGATATTATAATCTATAATACTATATATATAATACTATAATATCAGTAGTTATGATGGGCTGTAGGGAATGGTAAAGGGATTGTGTGTGATGGGATTGGTTGTTATGTATTAAGATATTTAGCAAAGAAAAATACATAATATATAATAAAATATGTAAAGCACTGAACTAGAACCAGAGATGGTTTTAGGCATGCCTATAAACTGTAGTTTTACAGGTGTTTATAGGTGTGGCTCTGCACCCACGACCCGAGATTGCTGTGGCTTCTTCTCTGCCACAAACACATTTTTGAAGAGCTGCCTGGAGTCTGGTCTCAGGCACTTACACATGCCTTGCCCGGGGTATATCTGGGTCTGTACACAGATTTATAGCTCTGTATATCCTGGCTCAAGGTGATCCAGGAGTGGAACTGGAGCCGCCCGCCAGCCCCGAGCAGCCAGGCAGGGCACGGGTGGGAGGGAAGGGCAGGAGAACAAAGGAGCCAGGGAGGCAGGGGCTGGTGCTGGGGAGGAGCAGGGCTGGCTGGGCAGCGCTGGAGAGCAGCAGAACAAAGGCCAGGGAGCACAGCACGCACAGAGCAGCAGCGACTTCAAAGCAAAGCCTCTCCTCTCATCCTGCCAGCCCTGTGCAGCCCTGCCAAGGGCAGCTGATGGATCCTGCCCTGCCCAGCTCCCCCTGCACAGCTCCCTCCTGCTCCTGCAGCAGCACGGTGCTGCTCCTCACCTGGCTCACCTGGGCTGCCCCAATTCCACGTGGGATATCGGAATAGCGGGCTCTGAGAGGGGTTAGGGAGAGTCAACCCTGCCACTGCTTCCCCTCAGGAGCTACAGCTGCTGTGAGGCGTGTGGGGGCTTTAGGGGCTCCTCCTGGCATCCTGGAAATATTCCCTGGATTCAGCACATGGATCTGACCTGTCCTGTGCAAGGCTCCTGGAGTGCACATCCTGGAAATATCCACTGGATTTATCACATGGATGCTGACTTGTCCTGTGCAAGGCTCTTAGAGAACTAATCCTGGAAATATCCTGTGGATTTATCAACTTGGTGCTGACCTGTCTGTGCAAGGTTCCTGGAGTGCACATCCTGGAAATATCCACTGGATTCAGCACATGGATCTGACCTGTCCTGTGCAAGGAGTGCTCAGAATTTTCCCCATTAATCCTGCACACCTGAGGAATGGTCCCCCTTTAAGTTGGTCTGCAGTTTAAAGACAATTAAACCTTTAATGTTTTGCTTTAAACAAAAGCCTTGCTTTTGACCTTGCTGCTGTTTCTGCATTGAGTCACACAGGCAAATTCCAAACAGAAAGAAAAAAAAAAAAAAAATAGTTCCCTGCTTTTATTGTTAGAGTTTGAAATCCAGTCAATAGGTTTTTGTTTTAAATTATGCCCTGCAAGACTTTGTAACAATTCTGCCCTCTTCCTTCTAAATCTCCCCAGTTTTGCCAATTCCCTCCCAGGCTGGTGTGGCTCACTCTGGTGCAGATGCCAGGAGTTTCTGCTCAGTGTTAAGGTTTCTTATTAAATCTTCCAAAAATTACATGCAGGGTCGTGTCTTAGGGAGAATTCTGGGAATCCTAGGAAGAAATTTTAAAAGCTGCTGCTAACAATAACTGTTGACAACCAGCACAACTCATTGTATGTTTGTTTACAGTTTTATACATATATGTGAACTTTCAAACTCATTTATTTGCTTTAGTGACATGAATAACCAAGGGCATGATTTATAATGATTTGTCATCTGGTATTAGGTTATAAAAACTTTAATTAATTTTTCATTAGCCACAGTTAATGATGGGCTTGTTAAGCATCTTGAGGTGAAGCCAAGAGCTATTAGTGGCATTAAGGACCACTTTCAAGAAAATTACTCCTTTTATAATCCCCAAAATGAGATATAATATTATTTTCCCCTGTCAGAAAACTGGTTTAAGCTATATAGATATATTAAAATCTATACAGAAGACAAACTTTGAGGCAAACTGATCATATAATAACAATTATTGACCAATTTTTCCAACAATTAAAATGAGATCAGACTTCTTGAGGATACTTAAAAACCAACACGTTGGTTTATCATGTAGCAAAGAACTGAACTAGAATAAGTGAGTATTTGCAGGAATTTGCTGCCACAAGACTTCTGCTTATTGTCTTGACTGTTTATCTAATGAAAAGATAAATTAGGGTTCAAAATATGGTTTGAAAATATAATTTGATTGAAAAATTCCTTTGTTCTGCTCTGGGGCCTGTGCTGGGTGGGAAGGCTGAGCATGGCAGTGGTTGTTGGGGAAGGATCCACGACTCAGAGAACTTGCAGAAGGATAAGAGATACCTGTGAGTAATCAACATGGAAAAATGTGGGGGGAAAAATAGAAATTCAAATTATTTTCCTAGCAAGCTTTCTTTTGATTTCCAGAAAAAGGGAATACATTAAAAATGAAAATCTTAAAAATAAGTGTCTAAACATAGAGTGCTGCAAGATGAATAGTTTTATTTTAAACAGGTGGGAGGACCAGGCCTATAGAAATCACTGGGAAACGTGCACAGAAACTCCAAACCTGTGGGCTTGAAAGGAGCTCAGAAATCTCAATTTTAGCAAGCCTGGACCATAATCTACATGTGCTAGAAATGCATTTATCTGCAGTAAAGAGCTGTATGAGGGAATGGGGGTATGGCTGTGGCTGCCCCAGCCCTGGAAATGCCCAAGGCCAGGGGAATGGGGCTTGGAGCATCCTGGTGTTATAAATTCATATTATAAAGTTGGCTTTTCACAAATATTACAATGACTGCTATGTGTATGATGTTGAAAAACCCTGCTGTGTTAATACAGTTTCTTTTATTTCTGCTGTTAACAAAACTTACAAATAGTAATGCGATAAATATATTTTGGGGGGGCTATAACGTGGTAATGTAAAAAGGATTTTGTAACTAACTCAGAGGATGGTAATGAGGAAATTATTCCCATTCTTGGACTGTCCTATCTGATGAAGATGATGATAGGACACCAGAACCTCAGGGGAGGAGTTTATTGATCATCCATTATCAGAGAATCTGCAACAGACTGGGACCACAGAGAGAAATAAAATGGAATGAAGAGGGGCAGTTGGGGGGCACTCAAAGGAATTTTTAAATGATGCATGAGGGCTATGAATATGCAACACTTGGGTGCATTTAAAGAAGCATTTTTTGGATTGTCAGGTGTGCTCTGGGCTGAATGCCAAACACACCCAGCCGTGTATTTTTGCTTTATTGTCTTGTCCTTACTGCCTTTTATTAAACCTTTTAAATTTTACCAGGAATCTGAACCTTGTTTTTCCCCCTGGGATGGTGGAAGGCGGATGATTGGATGGTGCCTTCCAACCCAAACCCTTCTCTGAGCCTATTCTAGGATTCTGTGATATTCCCAAGATTGGGAATCTGTCCTGCACAGAGCTGTGCTGGTACCCAGCAGGGTTTTTAAAATTATTATTTATATATATATTTTTATATTTA
>VXBS01007562.1:267721-338958 GCA_013400255.1 Sitta europaea
GAGCCCCGCGGGACCGCGACCGCCCGCCGCCCTGCGCCGTGGGCTTCGTGGACTGCCTGTACGGCACCGTGCCCAAGCTGAAGGAACTGCACGTCCACCCCCCCGGCATGCAATACCCGGACCTGCAGCAGGACGCCAGGCTGAAGGAGACCCTGCTCTTCGCGGCCGGCAAGGGCTTCCCGGACCACCAAACCCCCACAAGCGAATACCTCGAGTTAAGGGCCAAACTCCAAACCAAGCCGGATTACCTCGAAGTCCTGGAGAAGACCACGTACCGGTTCTGACCGCCGCCCCGCCGCCCGCCCGGCCCCGCCGCCCGCGAGCAGAGGATACAGCTGTGCGCTCTGCCCCGCCAGATGTGCGCGCTGCGGGGCAGGGCCCTTCTCAGATCAGTAATCGACGAAGTGCCTTCGCAGACTTTTGCCAGCAGATGTTAATCAATCATTATTTTTTATACTGAAACTGAGACTTTGACTGTGCCATGTCTAAAGGTATATTATTATTATATTATTATTATTATTATTATCGGGGATCTTTGTATTGATCCTGATTAAGTAAATTCTATGTGTGTCTCTCTTTCTTTTTTCTTTTCTATTTTCTTTTATTTTCTTTATTCTTGTTGTTTCTTTTGTTCGTTGCCTCTTTTTTTTTCCCTTCCTTTTTTTTTTTTTTCTTTTTTAGTTGGCAGTAAACTTCCATGATATTTTCCCTTGGAGGGGAGGGGGAGGGAAGATGGCATTTTCTGGCCTGCTTTCTTCTTGCCCATCATGGCACAGATTCTGTACATTTATTTAAAAGAGAAAAAAAAATAATGCAAAGAAGCAAACGAGCGCAGTTTGCTGCATGCCTGGAAACTGCAAGAGGGAAGGGAGGGGAGGGTCTTGCTCGAATGTCTCACTCGTGTCTCTCTCCCTCCCTCGCACGCACACTCCTCACCCTCACCCTCCGCGCACCCCCCGCCAGCCCGGCCCCTCCAGGGGGGCTCGGGGGCCGCGGGGGGAATCCCGGGGACCGGGGGAAGCCCCCCGGAGCCGAGCAGCCCAAAGGATGTCACCACGTGGCGCACACACCTAGGGGATGCTCAGTGACACTTCATCATGACGCCATGGTTTTTTGGAGGACATCCGCACTTTTCCTAATAAAAGCGACATGCAATTATACAGAGAAAGAAGAAAAAAAAAAAAATCAAAAGCTAATGGGCACCTCTCACTAACAGCTTTGTAGGAAGCACTTTTAATGTTTTCTCTCATGCACCCATACACGCACACATGCACACACACACAAAGGTACAACAATGTGCATATATTTATTCTGTAATTTCAAGTGAATATAAATTGTAAAGGTAATGTTTAATCATTGTACAGTGATGCGTCTGGTATAGCTTTCCTAATAAAACGTTTTGAAAAAAAATGCATATATATATATATATATATACACACCCAAATATATATATATATATAGGAATACAAAGCTTGAACCTGAAACTTCAGCTTTCCCCCCAGAGATTTCCTTCCCCCCCATAACCTTGAACGCTATTTTATTAATAACAGTTCGATGCACTGTGATGTTAACAGAGAAAAAAAACCCCTGTACAGCGTTTCTGGCCAAGATACCACCCGAGACTGTCACAAATCCGATTGGCGATCTGTATCCCTGCCGCACTGGCCTGACAGTTAAAAAGCTCGGCAAAACTGGCAGCGCATCCCGCCGGAGCGCTGGTACCCGGCCTGCTGGAGGCACCGGGAGGCATCGCAGGGATGCTACCGGTGCTGGCAGCGGGGTGAGCGCTCACTGAGCTCCCCCCCCTCCGGAGCGGGGATTTAAACCGCATTCCCAGTTTGGCACGGGGGGATGAGGCGGTCTGGGGAAGCGAAGCACCCAGCGGCCGCGCCGCCCCTCTCCCGCTGCGCCCGGAGCCACCCCAAAGACCGTGGCGTTTCTGCCCGGGCCGCTCCCGGTTGGTATCTTGTCCGCGTTGGTGTCTTGTGGCCGGCGGGGTCCGCTCGTCCCCGGCGGGGTCCCTTTGTCCCCGGGGCTGTCCCGGTACTGGCCCGGTTCTGGCCCGGTGCTGTCCGGGTTCTGTCCCGGTTCTGGCCTGGTGCTGTCCGGGTTCTGTCCCGGTTCTGTCCCGGTTCTATCCCGTTGCTGTCCCGGTTCTGGCCCGGTGCTGTCCCGGTTCTGTGCCGGTTCTGTCCCGGTGNGCAGGCGCTCCCTGTCCCCGTCCGCCCCGCCGGATGTACCTTCTCCCGGGGCGGCCGAGGGCAGCGCAGAGCCGGGCCCGCCTGTGCGGAGCGGGGTTTACCCAGCCACAGCCACCGTGTCCATCGCCACCGCCTGTCCGAGCAGCGGATTCTTGCTTTAACCGGGTGAATCCAGGTTGTTCCCGCAGCTGGGAGCGCTCGGGCCCCTGGGGACAGCTCTGTCACCTCCTGGCAGAGGGGCACGCTGCCCGGGTCACCTCCCGCCCCTGCCCCGCCTCGGGGAGCAGCTCGGTTTCACCCCGCACTGTGTGTTGTAGCAGAGATAAACCCGTAAATGTTCGCCCTCGCCCCAGTGTCGCTATTTCCAGCTCCAGCCGGGATGCTCGTGGTGAGCTTTTCCTCTTGGAGAGTGGTTTCCCCGGCCCGGGTAGCAGCTGCGTGTGTCTGGCGATGGAGGGGCTGTAAAGCCGGCATCACCCTCCGTGCCATCAGTAAAGGTGTTACACATTGGAATTTCCTCTGTTGAGCTGAGATTGTGTTTCCTCACTGCTGCCTTCAGCTCTGACCCGTTGGGGTTTGCTCATTTGTTTGTTTTGCTGGGTTTTTAATAGATAGTGGAAGAGCATGCACGTGCTAAGAGTATTAAACATGCAAGTGCAAAGGCCAGATTCTTCTTATCATAATTGTAATAATTACATTGATAAGCCTACATGCAAGTGATGCGTGGAGCTGTATAAATCAGGTTAAAGTACAACCCCCAGTGAGAGTGGTGCTGTATACATTTGGCAATGTCCTCAAAGCCCCAAGTGTTCATACTTGTATCCAAATAGAGTAAAGCCGGTTGCAAATAATGTTTATATTTTAATTAAACTGCAGAAAGGCAAGAGAATTTCATCCTTACTATAGGCAGTAATCTCGCCCATGGATGGTGAGCAGATCTATTTAGTCAGTGGAAATAAATTTGTTCTATGAGAATGGAATTTTGTATTAAAAGAGATAATTTTTGGCTTACGTTGAGTTATTTTTCTTTCCTTGCATAGGAAACTTCGTTTCCCTTGTGTACTGAGATGATTTGGGGATGATTTGCTCTGGAAGTGTTGACAGTGTCTAAGTGTGATGTCTAAAGAGTGGTTCAACGACTTTTATTTTGCTTTTTGATTGTATTGAGCTGAGGTTGAGTGGGTAGCAACATTCCACTGCAGGAAACAAAAGTGGATCCAGCATCTGTGACCTGCAGTGGGTGTCACTTTGCATGCTCCAACCCGGGTTCCTCCTAATTAATAGGGAGTATTAATGACAATTCTGTCTTTATCAGCAGTAGCATTGGTAGCATTAATGCTACTGGGAAGGAATCAAATAAAGTCAAATGATCTGCAGTTGCTTTAGAGCTGTTTGATGGGATGTTATGTGAAATAAATATTTTTTAGCTGATTTCATGGTTGTACAAGTACCTGGTGTCAGCTTGAGCAGCTCAGCCTGTGGTAGTAAAGCCTTCAGCAAGTGTTTGGTTTATTCCCTCACTGACCATTGAAATTCTTCCTACAGGTGGAAAAGAACAGCAAGGCCAGGTAAGCCCCAGTCCCAGCCAACAACTGCACACAGGGAAGTGGAAAGGATGATCCTGGTGCTCAATTATTGGTGCTTTTTGTATTTTCTGGATGTTGTCTTTGATGTCACCATCACATTGTAACCTAGGTTAAAAATTTGTTTGTAAGTGGATTCATGGATGTCTTGAGTGTACCAACAGCGACAGAAAGATGTCAAATGTTATGGTATGAGTAATAATCTGAATTTTTGAAAGCCTGTTGCCTTCTGCTCTGGGTAGAGTGTTATTGGAGAGTGAGAATCTCATTTCTTTACAGATTCAGTGAATATGAGATAAGCTGTGGCAGCTCCAAATTTTGTCAGAGACCTTTCCAGACAAAACCACCTTTGAGTGTGGCAGCACAGCTGATTTGGTTTTGAGCTGGAAATGTGTGGATTTTTCCAGCTTGTGTTTTCTCTGAGAGCTTTGAGAGCCCCAGGAGGGAAAAGTCTCTCCAAAATGTGAGGCTGTTCTTCTGAAGCACTTGGGCGTGCCGGCAGTGCTCGGTGAACTCTGTGCTGCTGCCGCTTGCTTCAAGCACCCACTTCACAGGAAAGCCTTGTGGTGGTTCGGGTTTAGGTTTAACTGAAGTGTTCACGTGAAGAGCAACGTGTAGAATTTGGCCTTAAGCGAGGGAGTTCATTGCTCAGGACATTACTCAACCACGGGTGTGACTCCTGGCAGAGCTCCAGCCACCCCAGGGTGACCCCGGTCCAGGATTGCCCTTCTTCCAAAGGCACTTGATTTTACAGCGTGGATTTATGGACACTGGGAAATCAGGCTGCTCTGTGCTGCATATTCCGGTTTTCTGAGTTTTTCCGAGGCTTGGTTTTCAATCTGTAGCTGAGTTTCTCAGTGGATTTATGTATGGATGTATTTATGTGTACACAATTATGTATTTATGTTGTACACAGTACAACACAGGTTTTCTCCGTGGAAGAAATGGAAGACCCAGGATGTAGCTCACAACAGCTCTTTGTACAAAAATTCCTATTTTTTAATTCTGGTGTGAGTGCAAATACGGTTTTTTTTCCAGTTCTTGAAACATTTCTGGTTTGATTGAGCAGTGGAAGAATTGGGATGTGCTTGGAACTAACCCTTGAGTGGAAATGGAGTGGAGGCCCAATTCTGCTCCCTTGGAAACCAATGTTGAAACACCACATTATGCTCAGCTTTAGTCAACAGACTTGAATGAAGAGCAAAATCTGAGTTCAGAAAATTGCAACATCTATTAAGTGGATTCAAGTATTTTGAGACAAGTACCCCATGGGACTGTTTCAGAATAAAATGATTAATGGTACAGAGAAAATGTGTTTGCCATCAATTCGGTAATTCTCTGATTGACCTCACTTACAATTTAAGCAAACAATCTTTAAGGCTTTTGATTTTAAAGACAAATTAGTTTAGCTCTAATGTCATTGGTGACCAACTAGCCAGGAAGATTATTTATGTAACAATTGTTAATTATTTGGGAATACTTTATTAGGATTATCTTTTGTCTTTGAGAGCAAGAATATGAAGGTCCCTTCCAACCCAGGGCATTCTGTGTTTCTATGACTGACAGGCACTGACAACTGTGTTTCCTACAACTTCTTTAAAATGTCTTTTCCTTGATTCTTATGGTTTCCCAGTTGTAAAATTCTGTCATTATCTCCATTTTGTTCGGGTTGTTGGGGCAGTTTGTGGGATTTCTATGAAAGCATTGACTTTGCTGTGCATAGAGTTCCTCAGGAGGCTGCTGGGCTGACACTTGTGGGTAATTTTTGATCTCTGTGGAAATATTTGGGAACACTTCCCTGTGGTGGCATTTTCTCAGCTTAATTGATCAGTGTTGTGGTGTTCTTCAGGATGGTGTCAGATGGGTAATTTTTGAGGGAAAATGAGAGGGAAAGGTTCAAAGAGCAGAGTAGGAATGCTCTGTCCCACATTCAGGCTGGGGGGTCTCTGTAGGGTGGATGGTGCCTCAATCCTGATATTGTTGAATGTTAAGGATGTTGATCTGAAGTGTGGAGTTATTTTTAGGCATTATTTAGAGGTGTGGACATGCAACACTCAGCTGTTTGGTGCCATAAAAAAAAGATACTAACAGGGCAGAGCAACTATGAAATATTCATGACCAAGTCCTAAGTCCTATCCTGAATCTAATGTCCATTTACTTTTCCTAATGTCTTTATTTTTCCACTAGAATTTTCTAAATCTCTCAAGAGTATCCTACATATTCTATGAATCCTGAAGAGGTATTTCAGGTTAGCCAAGGTCTGACTCTCTCTGTATTTGGGATTTCCAACCAATGCCAGTGCCTTGGAGGAATATCCTGCCCATGGCACATGGCACAGCAGTTTGGCTTGTCCTTGGAGCACGGTGCCAGGGAGGGAGGTTCTCTGCAGTCATCAGATTTTGCAGTAGGGCTTGAATGATTCCAAGGAGGAATTCCTGAATTGTGATAAATCACTTTTGGAAAGGGAAAGACTTCATTTGTGCTGCTGCTTCTGGTGGCACTGCCATCCCTGCTGGTGGTGATGGCACTTGTCACCATTCCTGAGGAGGGACTCAGCCAAACAAAAACAAAAAAAAAAGCTGAAGAAGAGTTTTGGACTTTTTATCCTGCAATGATATCTGAAGTCAACAACATTCCCCAAATGTTACAGTGGCATTAATATACTGCTTATGGGGTTTTATGCATTTTTTTCTTACTTTCCTTGGTTTTTTTCCAGAATCAGTAGTAAGTTTACACCTTGAAGAATTATAGGAATGTCTTTGTTGATCATTTTTCCAGGCTGCACTTGTTTAAAACTGAGTGAGTCCCAACAGTAACTGTCCTAAACTGAGTTTTATAGAAAGATACATAAACCTTTGGTTTTGTACTTGGTCTCTAAATTATTTTATGTGTTTAAATATATATATAAAATGTCCATTATCTGGATAACCCTTGAACCAAAGTCTGTCTTTGAACTTTGGAGGCTTTGGCCTTACAAATCAAAGTTAATTAATGGTTTGGTTTGGGTTTCTTTTTGTTCTGTGATTGTTCAGTTTGATTTTATCACTGCTATGACCGGCAAGAGGGAAACATTGCAGTGTTAAAATTCTCATTGAACTGTGCTTTTAATAGCACTTTAAATTTAATTCTTGTGCTTCTTTTCTTTGGAGAGTGAAGGAGCTCTGCTCCAAAGAGCATCAGAATTTCCACTCAGAGCTGAAATGTCACCACTCTGCCATGTCCTGGGAGTGCCCAGCACAGTGCCTCAAAGGGAAATGTTAGAAATTCCCATTAGTGAGATTTCAGGGTTGGATGGGACCAGCTAAGCTGCTCCACCTGAGAAATCCAGTCCTTGGGGTCCTGCACCACTGGAGGCACCAGCCCCCCTGCACTGGGAGCACTGAGAAAACTCGAGTTGTGGTGCTTTGGTGAAAAATGAGCTCTACAAAAATGAGCCATTGCTAATGGGTGCTGCTCAGTTACATTTGTCTGGCTTTTTTAGGGAACACATCCAGGTTTCTCCAGTGCTCTTAAACTGCCAGGCAAGGGCAGGACTGATCAGTTGTCCCCAAAGCTCTGCTGGGATAAATCTGAAGCTAAATGCATTCTTCTTAATCAGAGAGACATTTCCTGTGGCATCACTTCTGTTATGTTTTCTTGCAGTGACCCAAAAACCTGGCTGCTTTGGAAAGTGGATAGTATTGGCAAGCAAAGAAATATGGCAAGTAAAAGTCTTTTTTAGATCTAGTTGATGTCAGTGTTTTCTTCCAAAAAAGGGCAAGTCACAGCCCTGATTAAGGCAGAGAGTAATTGTTCAGTCCATGCTTAATTCTCCCCTTCAGTTTTAAACCAGTAAAGAATTGTGGATGGGTCTAATTTATGCAGATAAATATATATATATGTATTCCTCCAGTCAGCAGTGAGGGGCTGTGACCCTGCAGCCAGGGAGGCTGAGGGAAGGAGTGGCAACGGTTAAGCTGTGACAAGTGGGGATTTTGCTAAGGCTGACAGTGAGAATGGCACCTGAAAGTCAAGTGCCTCTCACTGGCTTAGAGACAGCCAATAACTACACGAAATTCTTGTTGCCAACCCTTGCTTTAGAGCAGGTGACAAATAGCTCCCAGAGCCTATTTTCCCTGTTTTTGGCCCAAGCTCTCCCCAGCTTGCAGGTCGCCGGCATTACCAGAATCGCTTTGACCTGTCTGCATGCACAGATCCTCCCTGGGCTGAGGACACACCTGAGCCCTCTGTTTGTGCCTGGAGTGGAGACCAGCTGAAAACACGGTTCTTCTCTCTGTTGGGTTTTTCTGTAGAGTGGTGTATTGCACCTCGAGACTCCCCTCTGCCCGCCTGGAGTGCCCTCAGCTTGCTGGCAGCCTGGCCAGGTTGGCCGTGGTGGTGTCACAAGCCTTTGGCAGCCCCTGCGAGCCAACCAGAGCCTGTCCAAGCCTTCAGAGCATAAAGCCCTGATAAGAAGGATCTCTAACAGGTATGCACCAGGGACAAGGAGGAGATGCTCCTAAATTAGCTGCTGTCAGCTCCAAGCAGGAGCGAGTGCCTCGTGTGTGACGGAAACGCTGAGTATGTGCTCTATATACTGTGTGTACCTAAATATGTACCTATAATTACACGACTGAAGTGTAAAATTCAATCTTTGCAAACTTCTGGGAGATTCAGGAATGTGGCTTGCTTTGGACTGTAATTAAAATATGGGCATTTTGGTTAAAAATAGCTCCTTTCTGGCCTACATTCCCGATGTAGGTCAGTGGAGGCACTTCTCAGACATATTAGCATTTTGGACACTTAATCTTAGCAGCATATTGCATCTCCTAGAATAGGTTAGAAGAGGCAAGGCAGGAGGAATTGCTGCATCTCGAGTCACCCAGGGAGGTTGCCAAGTTTCTCAGGCACCAGAGAGGCAGAATAATGAGGATTATATTTAATTCGGGCTGGAGAGGCAACCGTGGGGTGTTGAGCAGAGGCAGCTCAGATCATCTTGGCTCTGTGGGGGAGGGAGAATTTATAACTCTAGCTGGCTCCAAAGCAAGCTGTGTGTGCTTTTGCCTGTGTATATATATTTATATATATGTATATACAAATCTGGATGTGTATATAACACCCTGTGTATATATGTATGTATGTATATGCCTACAGTGTACAAAGTGTGTATCTATAGAAATGTATACATTTATATGAATTTCTATTTCTCTAAATAGTCATGCACCTAGGGGAAATCACATTTCCATGGTGTGTCCTTTTCTGTAACCCCCCCCCCAAAATAAGCTGCTTCCATTAATGTCATATTGGCACAAATGTCTTAAATTTTCTTTTCTGTTCAGAAAGGAGTGGTGCTTAGTGGCTGAGCACAAGCCTGGAAGGTTTTTACTCTTCCAGAGGACTTCCAGTAAATCATGAGTTGCTCCAGAGCTGTTCCACACTCATGAATTAAAGAGGTGGCCAAAATGACTCAGGGCTGGTTTTATAGGCAAAGGAAAGGGGTTGTTGACTGTGCATTGGAAACCTCTGCTACGCTCTCAGAGTTTTGATGGTGAAATACCTGCACTACTAATTACTCTGGTTGCTGTTAATTTCCCAGCTATTGGCTTGAACAGGGGAAAAAAAAAAGACAAATTTCCTGCTCTAAAGTAAGTTATCTGAAGTCTGATTATGTTGCCTCAGTGATGTATGGATTTCCATTTAGGGTCAGGATGTTGGGCTGTAAATCAAGAATCTGAGCTCACTGAACATCTAGTTTGGGATGTGTCTTTCCTGTTCTAATTGATTTTAAATAATTTCAATTCATCATCAGAACAAGCTATACCTTAATTCATGATAAGCTCAAAGCATTTCTCATTCATATCAGGGTGAATTTTGCACTTGACTTCAGTGGGGTTGAACGAGGTCAGAGCGTTTCATGCAGCGCTGGCATAAAAACAATCTTGTAGTTGTGCAACTATTAATTCAAATTGTAATTTTGTAATAAAAGCAGCCTAAAAATGATTTGCTAGTTATGTATTCTATGGCTATAGCACCTTTCTATGGATTGTTGGAGTTGGTGTTGGTTTTGATTTTGTGTTGCTGGTCCTTGCTCCGAGCTTGGCCCCTGGAATACCAGACCTTAACACGCTGCATTTGAAAGGAAAAGCTGCAAAGCACTGATCCCTCAGCATTCCTTGAGCTGTGTGCCTGGAGTGCTGGCTGATTGCTGAATTGCCACGTGCATTGTGCAAATATTCCAAGAAATGTAGGCCAGGGGAGCGTGGATTTGTCACGGGGATTTTGGTCCTGCAGAAAAACCTCCTTGTGCCTCCACCCTGACCATCCCCGGGCTGTCCTGGTCCTTGGAGCAGGGTGGAAATGTCTGCCATCGTTTGGAAGCTGGGATGTGACTGCGAAAGAAAAAAGGGAGAGTGGATTATTCCTTCCTAAGCCCTTCACTTCCTTCAGGGGAGAAGACAGACAGACAAACACCAAATCATCATGGAAATCAAAACAAACACCCAGAACATATAACATTGAGTGAAATGTTTCTCCTGAGCTTCTGGATTGTGCTTTGCCTTATTGTTTCATCTGGGGGAAATCAGCACTTTATGGGAAAGTGCTTTCCAATCTCTTTTGCATAAATGTTACAGTGAAACTTCTGTGATGTATAGCTGCCTGTTCAGGAAAATGGGTCATTTCCATACAAATGTCATATTTCTATGCAGAAAATATGCTGAATTCATACCCTATTTCCTAGTTAAAGCAATCCCTTTGCTGGTTTTGTGATTTCAGCATATTTTGCCCGACTGGAGACAACCAGAAGAGGAGAAGAAAAAAATGATTATTTTTTAATTAACTCATGCAGGCCTAATGTCAGGCTAAGCACTTGAGTGCAGTGTCTCTGGGGCATGCACAGGAGTGCCGTCCTCCGATGGCTAATTTTGCTTTTGAACAGAGTGAGCCACCAAGCTCAGAGAGCTGCTGCTCTGCTCAGAGGCTGGAGACTTTGGGGAGAGGAGTTTTTTCTGATGCCACTGTTAAAGAAGCTGCCTGGATGTCGTGTCCTCAGGGGAGCAGCATTTCACAGAGGAACCCAGGGGCTGAAGCCAGCAGGGGAGGGATGAGCTTTGCAAACCTCCTGGCACTCTGCAGCAGCCTCCTCCTCGCAGGATGACTTCCATCTAAAATGAACCTGAGCTCCTGGCACTGCTGCTTGAAAGGAACAACGAACCCACCCTGCCTCTGGGAAGGTGAATTGTCCATGCCACTTTATATTCGGGAAAGGAACAGTGGGTGTTAGGATGGGAGGTACGAGCCAAGCGGGTGGACAGCCGAAGAAATGCCGTGACCCAAAGCCTGCAGGTGCCTGCTGTAAATCCTCGGGGCTCCCAGCACAGCAGAGCTGCTGGCCCCGTGCTGGGAGCTCACTCGGGGTGTTTGGAGCTGCTGGAGCTTTCGAAACATTAGAATTCCTTGAAATAATTGAGATGAATGTGCCCAGCTTCTCAGCTCCTGTGAGCTGTTTCCAGCCAGCACAGCTCTGGGGCTGCTGCACTCTGTCAGAGGCGTTTTTCTGCCTTTCACCCATGGGAATGTAAAGAAGTCACTGCTGGGGGGTGGCAGAAGTGTCCCCAGGCCCTGGACAGGCTGTTCATTCACAAGGGGTTTCCAGGCTCCTCTTCAACCTCTGCACAAGCTTCTACAGCCACCGAAAAGCTGCCCCTGTAGTTGTGTGCTGAAAAAAAAATCTCTAAGGAAACCTTCCTTCACCAAATCCTGCTTAAACCAAATAAAGATATTTCACAGTCATAACAAGGATAAAGCTCTATATGACACATTTTATTAATAAGCAGGTATTGACCACCAAGGTTATGTCTGGAGTATGAGGCACAACTGCCAATTTTTCCTCTGACAGGATATTTTAATCCACCTCCCCTGTGAATCTTTTTGGTGCAGAGTCATCCAACTTTGATGAGATACAATTTGTTCCCAAAGTGATCCAAAGGGGTTTGTGTCTCCAGGAGAGAAGAACATTCCCAGGGAGAAGCCTCTTCCACCCACTAATCCTACCTGGAGCTTTGGGGGATTGTGTTGGGTATCTAAACACCCAGATATTTAAAATTAATTACAGTTTAACTGGAATTAAACTTCTGTTCCCAATTTCCTGTCTCCATGGGGAAGACAGTGAAAATTTCTTTTCTCAGAAAAATATTATAATGTGTGTTATTAAATGTCCACATTCTCTATTTAATGAAACATTGCACACACACAAAAAAGGGGAAAGTTTGCTACTGGTATTTCTTTCTATAGGAAGGGTTGTAAGAATTAAATAAAAATTAAACAAACAAGAAATCACTTTATTAATATCAAAATGATTATTTATATATCAAGATAGTGCACTATGGTAATAAGTCACTGGCAGATCTGGATAGAGATGTGTTAGGATTAAGTTCTGAGCACTTAAGGCCATGATTAAGTTCCTGAAGATTTTTCATCTTCAAAAATTCTCCATTGAAAAATGTCTGCTTTTAATTGGAAAACAAAATCCTCAGGCTGACATTTTTCGTAATTATTTGGCTGAAAAAAATGTGACTCCTTGAATGTAACTTCAAACAAAAACCTTTTCAATGTTGGTTTCATCTTAAGAAAAACCCCAACTTTTCATCTGAAGGAAACTCTCTTTTGAAGCATAGAGAAGCTTTCTGAAAATAACACTACTTTAGAAGAAAACATGTTTTTAACAAACCTTTCTAGTCATAGGAAGAGCAATTCTTTTTTTTTTTTTTTTTTTCCTTTTATTAGCAAACTTTTCTGTGCTTCAGTTTGTTTCAGTTTTATCTGTAGGGAAAAAAATGGTAATGTGGGGGAAAAAAACACTCAGGCACATGAAGGTTTTGCTTTTTGGGCTCAAAAATGTTTTTCTGAAAGATATTACACACCTTAAGCTTCAGTAATTGATTGCTTTAAGGGATAAATAAATTTTGTGTCCCTGGCAGTGCCCAAGGCCAGGCTGGGCAGGGTTTGGAGCAGCTGGGACAGTGGGAGGGGTCCCTGCCATGGCAGGGTGGCACTGGATGGGCTTTAAGGTCCCTTCCATCCCAAACCATCCTGGAATTCTCTGATATTAAGGAAAAACAAAGGAATGCAGTATTGAAGGGAGAAATAATTAAATCATTGGTGGCAAAGGGCTTAGTTGTTTTTTTTTAAAGAAAGGTTTCTCCTGACAGAAATGTGGATGTAACCAACAGGAGCTTGGGAATGCCTAATCCTTTGGAATTAATATCCAATAATTTTCTCACTTCTGGTATTGCATGAATCCAAATGCAAACTATGACTGAATTCATGGCCTTTGTTGCTGCCAATTTGTCATTACTAAAAGTGATATTCTTAGCAGATGAATAACTGAGAATAGGAGAACCCAGAGAAAAATTGCAATTACTTTTTTTTTTCAGTGACAGGCAACACTACACCCAAAAGTTTTACTATGTATAAACATATTAATGAGGTACCTTTAAAACTGAATGATTAATTACAGAGACAATGGGGAAAAGGCCAAATCTGTGTCTTTAGTTGGCACTGCAGCATTCAGCTGTGTTTGGGCAGGTCCTTGACTGGGTAACACCAGTAATAATTTTTTTTTTCTGAAATTTGACTCTTTTACACTTCCTATTTTTTTCCCCCAGAAAAATGTCACTGCAATATGAGGAGAATGGTCCCAATGGCCTAATTTATATTTATTTTAGCTTTTGTGCCACAGCTCTTGTCCCAGATAACCCAATGGTCCTTGAAGGAGGGCAAACAAACCGGATTTCATCTGTTTATTTGTGCGTGAAACAAAAAACGAGCAGAGAGGCTGAAACCCTGTGTGTGCCTGGGACAGGGCTGGCAGCCCGATGTTCGTGGATAAAGGAATTCTCACTGGCAGTGTCAGAATGCTCAAATTAGCCCCCGGGAAGACAAAGGCTGTGCTGTACACACCTGCAGCTGTGGGCAAACCAGAGAACAATGGCCATTGTTCTGTTGTTAATGCACTGAATTTCTGTCTTACCTTCATTATTGGCTGACTTTCAGTCCCTGTAATTAATGTGCCTGGAGTGGGTGGATCTCTTTACATTCGCCTGTTTCTTTTCACAGCTTAATCAGAGCAGGAGAAAAAAACTTAAAATTAAGATTCTCTGTGTTGTTCAAGTTTCCCAGTGCTGTGGTGAGCTGGTTGGAGAGAGCCCAAACAGGGAGATGAACTTCTGGAGATGAATTGATGTTTGGTCCTGAAATTTTCCAGTTGCTTGTGTTTCGGGCTGGTTTCCAATTCTTAACTTTGCAGCACCTTGTAAGGAAGAAGGGTAAAACTCCAATATTCAGGAAGTCCCGAAGTGTGGAGCCATGCAGCTGATAGCCAGTAGATTTCCTGGGAAACTGTGCCAGGGCCTCACCACCCTCCGAATAAAGAATTTCTTCCCAATACCAGAAACTGCAAGATCAGCCCTTGAGTTTCTGTAGGTTCAGGTGAGTGTAATTTAAAGCAGAATTTACTTATGATGGTTTCCTGAAATTAAAAAGCAGCATTTTAGATCTGCTTTAAGAGTGAAAATTGACCACAGTCAGCAATACAAGAAGGGAAATACCAAAAGCTGTTTCTACAGTGGTTTCTCCAGCTCAGAAACCTGCAGTGGCTGGTACCCCACAGAATTCCATCCACAAGAGCACCCTAACAGAAAAAAAAACCAAAAAACCAGGCTGTTTTTTAGTGCTGCTGTTTGGCTTTAAGCAGACAGGGAGGATGCTGAGACCAGTCTCAGAATCTGGTGAAAAATTGCCATGGATGGGGACATTCAGTTCATATTTAGCAGTGCATGAGAAGCATCCACACTCCACTGGATCAATTCCTTTGGATCACCTGGAGCTGCCTTAATGGACTGAAGACCAGATATTCTTATCCAGACAGAGCTGTTAGAATTTGTTGTAACAGAAGTATCAAAACACATTTCTTGCTGCGTCCTTCCTCAGCAACAAAAAGGGAGGAGTCTGCAGGGAACCTGTGGACCCTGTCCTTGATACAGCTCCTTCCTTTCCTTTCCTTTCCAGCAATGTCAGCATCCTCAGCAGAAGCAACCTTAGCCACTGTCATGTTTATTATGGCTCTACATATTTCACATTAAGTGTTATTTACTGTAACTCTGCCCATAAAGGACTAACAGCATTATTGGGAGCTGTCTTTTGCATGCCTGATGTCAGCTGCAGCTGCAGATCACATTTACAACTCCAAACACATGCAATGGAGAGTCATAAATTATACAGGAAACAACACGGAGTAATGAGAGACGTGTCAGCTCGAGTTTCTCACTGCGGAGGCAGCACTGTGGCAGGCAAGATTTATTTACTATTCCAGCCACTGGCTTTTTTGCAGTCAGTAGCTCGTCACTTTTAGTCTGCAAATAGGAATAAAGATGTTTTGCAAGAAGGAAAACAAAAGACAGCAGAGCTGCTTGGCCTCTGGGGTGAGTTACTGGAATTTTGGAGCTCCAGGTCTCACTCTGCACCAGCCAGTTGGGAAAACTCTGTAGTGTTTGCACAAGAAAAACACCAATTAACGTATGGAAAGCACCATGTGAAAGCTGTGAATTAGTCCTGTTTTGCCTAAAGGGGACACACTGGTCCCCGAGAGCCAGCTCCAGGAATCCCGCGGTCCTGAGTGCTGCCAAGAAGCAGGAACAGCAGCGGGGAGCAGGGAGGGAGAAACCCGAGCAGGGTCTGGGGACCTAAGGGCTCTGGTGGCTCTGCAGAAATTCTGGGGAGAGCCCCCCAGTAAAGGTGCTGAGAAAGAGGATGGGGGATTCTATTCAGACCAGCTGGACTGGGAAATAAGCAGGGAGCAATGTCCTTGATCTAATTTTTTTGCCTATCTTTAGGGGTTTGCATTGCGTTGGGTGCAATGGTCAGACATGAAAAACTCCCGTTCTCCAGCCTAAAATTAAATCAAGGTGAAAATATTTCCTCCCACCTCAGGTGCAGGTTTGATTTGAGCCAGTATTTGTGCATCAGCTTTCCCACCTTTTCCCACCCTGCAGGATTTATCTGTGCAGCAGCTGGGTGGGTTTTAGTTGTTGAACAGAAGGGCTGGGGCAGCACAGACACCTGCAGAGCCAAGGCACGGGGACAAGGCTGGACACAGGGATGTGCCCCAGGGTTTGGGACAAGGATGGACACAGGGATGTGCTCCAAGGGGATGTGCCCCAGGGTTTGGGACAAGGATGGACACAGGGATGTGCTCCGAGGGAATGTGTCCCAGATTTTGGGGACAAGGCTGGACACAGGGATGTGCTCCGAGGGAATGTGTCCCAGATTTTGGGGACAAGGCTGGACACAGGAATGTGCCCCAGGGTTTGGGTCAAGGCTGGACTCAGGGATGTGCCCTGTGGCCAGGCTACAAGGATGGATACAGGGATGTGCTCCAAGGTGATGTGCCCTAGGGTTTGGGACAAGGATGGACACAGGGATGTGCTCAAAGGATGGACACAGGGATGTGCTCCAAGGGAATGTGTCCCAGATTTTGGGGACAAGGCTGGACACAGAGATGTGCTCCAAGGGGATGTGCCACAGGGTTTGGGGACAAGGCTGGACACAGAGATGTGCTCCAAGGGGATGTGCCCCAGGGTTTGGGACAAGGATGGACACAGGGATGTGCTCCAAGGTGATGTGCCCTAGGGTTTGGGACAAGGATGGACACAGGGATGTGCTCCGAGGGAATGTGTCCCAGATTTTGGGGACAAGGATGGACAGAGGGATGTGCTCCAAGGGGATGTGCCCCAGGGTTTGGGGACAAGGTTGGACACAGGGATGTGCTCCAGGGTTTGGGACAAGGATGGACACAGGGATGTGCTCAAAGGATGGACACAGGGATGTGCTCCAAGGGGATGTGCCCCAGGGTTTGGGGACAAGGCTGGACACAGGGATATGCCCCGTGGGTGCTGCCAGGGAGGATCTGCTGTGCTCCAGCATGGTGGGAGCTGCTGCTCATCTGGGGTGAGCAGATTCCATCCCTGTGAGTCAGGGCAGATCCGTGTCTGCAGGGAACGCAGCTCAGGCTGAGTGCAACATGCATGTTTGAGGCTAAACTTAGTCCTCAGTTACTGGGAATGTCAGCTTGCATCATCAGTAAACTCAGCATGGAATTAGGCCAGAAGGGATTATGGATAATGTGCTTTATTTTGAATATTTTATCCGGGCAAATCTGAACTGAAAAATCACAATAGCCTTTAACAAGGGGAACAAAACCATAATGCATTGCCTCTTTCTGTGTTTGCTTGGGAAAAAAAACAACCACCAAAGGTTGGGAAAGAATTCTTCTGGTTGCTTTTCCAGGGCATGGTTCCTCCCATGACTTTGTGTGGGCACATCCCTGTGGACACGCAGAGCCCAGCAAAGCGAGCTGGCTGCTGCACAGAAATTCATGGAAACAGAAAGAGCCTTTCAATGAAAGAAGTTTCTTTCCAGCCACTAAAGAAACACTCAGAAAAAGCACTGAAATGATTTCCTGGTGGACTCCCTCACCATTTTATCATGTTGTGTCAGACTCTGCATGTTGCTGATGAAAAGCAAAAAAAAAAGCTCCCAAAAGTTATGTAGGCAAAAAATCCTCTGAATTCCTCACTGTCTTTTAGAGGCTAAAAGTCCAAAAAGTCAGGTTTCAGTCGGGTTTGTCTTTTTTGTAAGTGTATTTAGTGTTATTCAATAGACTTTCCCATCTGCTGGGCTGGAAAATCTCAGTGGAGGAGGTGGATTTGGGTGTGATCAGAAATTCCAATGAGGAATTGGAACAGCACAGACGAAGGGCTGAGGCTGCATCCATCGTGAAGGTTTTGTTTTAGCAGCTAGAATAGAAGATATGCTGTGATTCAAGGCATGTATTCAACAGAAAAATGCATAAACATACACAAAATAGGGAAGAAAAATGAAATTTTAGTTCATGTAAAACCCCCACATTTGTTAATATTTTTATCTGAGTTTAAACAATAAATTTAGACAACTTGATTGACTTGACCTTGACTTGAAAATCCAGAATATTAAAGCTCCCAAGAAAATAATATCAAATGTAAAATCTGTGGAGTCCTTTGGAGCATTTGAATGCTCTAACTGTGTACAAGTTGTTGGATGTCACGAGTTTGTGCATTATTAATAAAAGTTGGAGCTTTGCATCTTCCCAGTTATAATTACTTCTCTAAATATCTCCAGGAAACAGAAGCATAAACTAGCGAGCATTTAAAAACCCTGGGTAAGCATCTTTTGGTGAAAGTGCCTATAAAATGACTCATGCTTCTGTTTACAGTTTGAAATTGGTTTTCAGATCATAAAATAAGCACAAGGTTCCAAAAATGGCCAAACCAAGGCTGTGACTGGGAGGTCACAAGTCTGAGTCGAGCAGATCCTGCTGACCTAGGGATGAGGAGCTCCACCAGGATTGATGGGTAACTCTTGGTTATTGGTGAAACTCAACAGAGAAATAGGTAAAGATCACCTATTTCAGGAAAAGAAGCCACATAAACTCCAGATCACATCAGCAGCAGTTGTTAAACAAATAAAAGTCACCTCTCCAAAGTCACTCATTTTCACATGTGACCCATGTATAAAACCCCAGTGATTTCGTTTATATACACATGACTATTATTAGATGTAAAACACACATTGCAATCATTTGTGAGATGTCCTCAGGACTCCCTGAGATCTTGAACTCTTCTCCAGAATGATCAAAATCTGTTAAAAATATTGTCTGGCTCATCGTAACCACAGAGACACAAATTCTGCTCGTTGGCCTCTGATGAGATTTGTCATTGTTCCATGAACTCCCTGACTGAGGATTTTGTCTCCCTAAATAAAATCCTGTCCAGGGCTGATCATGTCCTATTTTATTGCCTTCAGAACCACGCTGTGCACTCTGTATTTTCCTTAAAGGAAAATACTTATGGTGGTTTTACTCTTTCTCAAATATCGCAATAGGAAAGTCAAACCAATTTAATTTCTTTTAAAAATAGATTTATTTTTAATTCCTTCAGCTTTTCTATCCATTGGGCTACTGTATCCCATACAATAAAATGGTGATACAGACAATACAAAGTTGATACCAGTAATTCCATTTTGATTTATAGGGATGTTTCAGACTTTACTGAAACACCACCCTAACGAGCTGAGTTACTTTGATGTTCATTTTCAGGAGATGTGACTTTGATGCAGAGCTCTGAACTGTCAGGAGAAAATTCCCAATGTACAGGTCTGGGTTATAAACAAGAATTTGTTCCATCAGATGCTCACTCCATTTACAACCTTGTATTGTTGTTTAACATTTTTTTTCCTGGGTAATTAACAGATGTTCAGCTGTGGTTTGCCAGAAATAGAAAGGAGTTGGGAGGAAATCTGATCCCCCACTTGAAAATTATACTGAGGAAAGCCCCCCAAAAACTCCACTTTTTGTACAAGATAAGCATGTCTAGAATTTACTAGAAAAAAACCCAAAAGATTTTTAATTAAAAATTGGTTTTAACACAGACTTCAAACGTGGCAGGGATTTAGCCTTGAATTTGGGCACATGGATTTCAGTGTGCTTGGTGGAGATATCTTGGGTTTAATTATATGTTTAAAAAGCATATTCTGTATTTAAGTACCAACAGTCATTTGCTTGAGAACTCTCTGAATTTTGTGTAAGTGCCACACAAGCACAAAAGTGAATGTAAATGAGGTTCTAAAGCACAAGGATCAGATATTTCATTCAATGAAACACTCCAGGGGTGCAGAATTTGTGCAAGAACAGATGGATTGAGACCTGGGACTGCGTGAGGATTTTCCAGCTGCAGTGGTGACTTCTGGGGGACCCCAAAATCACAAAAAAAGCTAAGCCTAAAAGATTTCTACAGTTTCAAACTGAAGATGTGGGTCTGGACAGGGAACTGTAAAATGTCAGGGCAGGCAGTGAAATTCCCCCAAAGTTGAACCTCCAGGGTTTCAGTCAGGAACTGACATGGAACAATAACTGAGTGATGCTTCCATATTGCAGACATTCCTTTTTCTTTTTTAATCAGAAGATGAAATACATAAGATTTTTGAAGAGACATCAAGAACTTAATCCTTTTGAAACTGACAATTTTTTATTTTTTTTTTACTAACATAAAACCCAACTATTTGCATTTTTCTCAGTTATTTTATTCATTCTGGCAGAGGCAGACATCCCTAATAGACACCCAGGAGTTGTGGTAATTTACAGAGCAGATCTCCAGCAATGTTCCAGCTAAACTGCAGATGATTTTCTGAACGTTAACAGCTCCCACCTGAAAAAAGGAGCTGGCTCCTCACTGAGAGCAGGAGCTGACCAAGCAGCCACTTATTAAATCAACAGAAATATCTCTCCCACCTCAGGCTACAGACTGTGCTGCTCTGTTTGCATCTGCTGTTTTCCCTGATTTCCAAACGCCTCAAATGCCAGCTGAGGAGCAGACTTGGTGCTGCTCCAAGCCTCCAGGCAAGGCTCAGCTCCTCGTGCTGCTCCCAGAGCGATCCCTGCGGGGGAAGAGCCGGGATCTGCCACCCCAGGAAACCCTGGCTGCCCCGGGAGCCTCAGAGCTGGGGGAGGCAGGACAGGCAGCTCCTGGGGGCTGGGACAGCCACTGCCCTCGGCACCTTCCTGGCTAAGGAGGAAAGACTCAACTGAAAGGTATGGGATGGGCAGGTGCAGATCTGGGGGATAAAAATCCCATCCAGCCCTGCATGGATGCTGAAGTCAGGTGGTGGAGACTTCCAGAGCAAGGTGAATGAATGACTTCAGATATCTTCCAGAGCAAGGTGAGGAATGATTTCAGATATCTTCCAGAGCAAGGTGAGGAATGATTTCAGATATCTCCAAGAGCAAGGTGAGGAATGATTCCAAATATGTCCAAGAGCAAGGTGAAGGAATGATTTCAAATACTCCAAAAGCAAGGTGAAGGAATGATTTCAAATACTCCAAAAGCAAGGTGAAGGAATGATTTCAAATATCTCCAAGAGCAAGGTGAGGAATGATTTCAGGTATCTTCCAGAGCAAGGTGAAGCAATGATTTCAGATATCTCCAAGACATCTTTCATTACTGTTTGAGCCTTAAACAAAGCATCCACAGCCACGCAGCCCTGGTTGAGTGTGGCTAAAAGACAAAACCCCACCAAGAGGTTATCCCTGCTCAAACTGAAACTATCAGAGAATCCCAGGGTGGTTTGGGTTGGAGGGACCTTAAACTCCTCCAAAGCCCCTCCCACTGCCCCAGGTGTTCCCAGCCCCAGTGTCCAGCCTGTCCTGGGGCACTGCCAGGGATCCAGGGCAGCCCCAGCTGCTCTGGGCACCCAGTGCCAGCCCTCCCCACCCTCACAGGGAAGGATTTATTCCCTAAACTATGAGCTGTCCTAAGGGAAACACCAATAAAAGAAAAGCAGCTGAAATGGGTGCTGCTGAGGAAAAGTTTTGTTGCTGTCTCCTGGGAGTCACATGAGAAAAGCAGGAGTTTTTCCCATCAGCCCAATGATTCTTCACCTCAGCTCTTGGTACATGGAGGGTAAATGAAAATAATTTAAATGAATCAGGCACGCTCCCTCTCCTCTCTGACAGTGCATCTAACCAGCTTTGACTTTCACTCTTGGGGTAGGATTTATTTTAGAAAACTAGAAAAAAAATTGTCTGTGTTATTCTTCAGACAGGAAAAATTACATGTTAAGAACCAACAGTTCATTGTCTAAAAATAAGTTACAATTGCATAATGCTTTCCTCTTTCAGAGCAAGAGTCATATTAATTAGACTTGTTAGCACTTTTTTTTTTTTTTTTAGTTTAAATTTAGTTTATTATTGGTCAAAAAGTTGTTCTGGTTCTTTGTGTGATTGGAAGAGGTGGCCTGGATCAAATTCCTTCTGGAATGTCATCATCCCTTGGGGGTAGCTGATGTCTTTGGGGTGGGATTGCCCAGGCTGGAGGTGGAAACAACACCTGAACCTCCCCTGCATTTCCAAACCATCCTTCCTGGGGCAGGGGTCAGGCACGTGGTCCCTCTGCTGTGCTTTCTGTCACATGCACATCATTCATTTCATTAAAATAGATTTGGGACAAACTACTGAATATTCGGGTGTTTTAAAATGTTTGCCATTGCCCTTGGAGCCGCTGAGGTTCCAGAGTGCTCAGGGAGGGTGTCAGCACAGGCTACAAATCCTTTCAGACACAGCGAGGAGCTTGAGCTGAGCAAACCTCCGGGAAATTCCAGGTGCTGATTTCCCCTCACCCTGAGGAAGCCAATTTTTCACTTCACAGCGGGGCAGAAGAAAGGGAAGAGAAAGCAACAACCCCAGCAGAAGGAGAGATCCACCAATGCCACCGTGGCAGGGCCAGGTCCCTGCACTCAGGGTGACCCCACAGCCTGGGGCTGCTCCCTGGGCAGGCAGGGGCTGCAGCACCAGCCAGGGACAGTGAGAAACAGCAAAGAGCAAATGTGAGCAGGAGGCTGAGGCTGTGTGTGAGGGCAGGGACAGGGGTTGGTGACAGCTCCCTTTTGGATGGGGCACTGCAGGAGGGTCCTGGCACTGGGGAGGCTCTGCAGAGGCTCAGCAGCAGCACAAAGCTGTGACAGCAGCCCTGGAAATCAGGGGATCCACAATCGAGGGGGGCAAGGGCACTGCAGTCTGGTTTCAGGCCTGAAGTTCTGGATTTCTGAAGTTCTGTTTTGGTTTTCTGAAATTCTTTCCCAGGAAAAGTGGGAAAAACATCACGGATTGTTTTTGTAACGGTATCCATGTTGGGAATTCTTCTGGGAGGAGGGATCTCTCTTGATGCCCCTCTGGTTTGACCAGTGTGGGTGAAGTGGTTTGTCTTTCACCAATCACATTGGTCTGTGGAAAATTGTATATGAGGGAGGATGATCCCTAATAAACACCAAAAATCACAACAGGAGTCTGTGCCATGTGCTAGCCCACAGTGACAGGGCACTGTGGGCAAGTGCCAGCACAGGTGGCAGGAGTCATTTAGCTCATCATCCTCCCAGGAAGAGGGCAGGGATTACTTCTCCCAAGAAATAATCTCATTTCTGATGAGATTTCCAGCCCAAGGGGCTGCAGCTCCTGGTTGGAGTATTTTAAACTCCCAATAGTTTTGTTCCAGCAACTAGTCAGTAAGTAGCCAGATGAAATATTAAATATTTCCTTCTCCTGTCTCCTCTTTCTTGTTTAAGATTATGGAACATTCTGGGTACTTTAAAACTCTATTTCTGCCTTCAACACTTTCCCAGGCTGCTCCAAGCCCCATCCAGCCTGGCCTTGGACACTTCCAGGGATGCAGGGACAGCCACAGCTGCTCTGATGTTCCCACACTTCCTTAACTCTAAAGAACCAATTCCTCTGTATTTAACTGTTTTATGAGGTTAAATTCCCTGAAACCACCAGCTAAATGCAGTGGTAGCTGCCAGTGTGTATTGATCTGGCTGCTGAGATTAGTTTGAATTAGTTTGAACCAGTTGGAATCAGTTTGGATCAGTTTGATTGCTGGGGCACAGCTCAGTGCTGATGGGGCTGGGTTGGTCTCTTGGCTCAGCACTCCTTGCTCCACTCTGCCTCACTAAAAAAAGAGGGATTTGGGGAAACTGTGAGGTTTTACAGCAGTTTAAGGCTGGAATCCATTTAAATCTGCTCCCATATTCCAGCTGGAGTTCAGCAGCCACCAGTGGAGCTGTCGTGACAGTTCCTGCACCTCTGGTGACATCTCAGGCTCTGTTCTGCCTCTGGACAAATGCAAATTTACCCTGTTACCTCTGTCTTGCCTTTCCACATGTCCTGAGCACATTACAGAGCTCCTTAGAGGCTGTGGTAAATTCATTTTTAACAAATCAACAACCTCAGCTGGACATTACTTCTAAAAGAGGAAAAAAAATGAAAAAAAAAAAAAAAAAGGCCACAACATCTTTTTTGTTTCTTTTCCTTTTCAGGAATTTTAGTGACCTGTATGAAACTCTGTAGTTCATCTCAGGAGAAAATTGTTCTCTGTGTGTAAAGTGCTTTGCAAGGAATAAAACACATTTCTCAGTGCTTGCCCACTGGTGTAATAATGCTGTAATCTGTGCTGGGTGAATTGTCCTGAATTGGAGATTTATTTCACAGAGTCCTTAAAGACTGTTTGATTTAAACCCTGAGATTACAGGGCACGATATAAAACCTGAAATATTTATTTTATTTATTTATAATTAATAATAATAATAATTTAAAATAATAATTTATTATATATAATAATTAAATGATGCAATTTCTAGATCTTTCAAAGCTGTCCCTTGTGTTTTCTTTTTGCCAGTGGGGTTTCTCTGGCTCTGGATTGGCAAGAGGAATTTAGGGAGCTGGAGTTCACCCTGATCATCCTCTTCTGCCTGGGGGCAGTCACAGGATGTGTCCACATTGCATTTTATCAAGGCTCAGGAGGCTGTGGGAGGAGAAAAACTGTGTGGAAAAAGCCCTTTAACCATAAAAACATTTACTGGTGCCTCAGAATCCACTGCCTTCCAGGGAGGTGATGCAGAGCACCTGCTTCACTTCCACTCCCATTTTGTGTAATTCCATTCACACACAGGGACTGCAGCAAAAAGCTTGGAGGTGAAAATGGCAGAAAAATTAAAATTATTGCTTATACAAGGCAAACACCTCGGTATTTTAGTAAAACTGCCCATCCAGACTAATAGCTACATTTTTTTTCTTGTTTCTGTCAAGAGCTGGAGTTTCCCTGGGCAAAGAGCACAAGTGCAGGTGATGCAAAGAGGCAAATTTGCCCAAAAATGTCCATCTCAGCCCAGGGCACATCCCTGCACTGCACAGCTCTTGCTCCAGCTATAAACAATGCTCCCAAACACATGAAATAACTGCCACTGTAACTGTGTCTGTGAAATACTGAAAGGACTCATCCACTGAGTTCTTTCACCACTTTTAGGGTCTAAAAAATAAAGAAATAAAGCAAACCCACCAAGCCACAGGTGTCCAAGGATGGAGGGGTCACTCAATCAGCCAGCAGTGATTTCCTCTCACAGGGCTGGGCCACTTGGATTAGCAAGGCTTCCAGTTTAATTAATGAAGGCTTGCTGTTTGCTCTTATTAGTATTGTTCTCTTGCTTGGAATGCTCTGGAATGATTGATTTGCAATTAGAGAGGGCACAGAAGATGGACTTGGCAGTCAGCAGTGCCTGACTGATTAAACAGGTCCAGGGAGGGGATGAGACACCTGTGGGGCCACGTGGAAACCTCTCTGGAGTCTTGTCTAAATTTCCTTAGGCCTTTGTTTAATTTCATGGAAGCACACTGTGGTCTCTGGAGAAAAAAAATCACCATGGTGCACCAAACCCCTTCATTACCCAGGTAGCTAGAAAGCCTTCCATCATTTTTTGTCACACTTGAGCCCCCAAAGGAGAGCCAGTGTAATTCTCTGTGTGTTTATTTGTTTAAAGACCTCTGTAGGCATAAGAATGTTAGTGGTGATGGGATGATGTAGTGATTAATATTTACATCATGAACAAATAATCATATATTGTATAATTATATATTAATGACAATCTGCAGTTATATCACCTAAAGTGATAAAGACCTTTACAATTAATCTCTGTTTGTGTAAAGTTGATAAAAAAATTTACTACTCTCCCTATGTGGGTATCATGTCTATTAAATATCACAAATATCCTACAAAAATATGGAAAAAAAAAAAAGAGTTCCTACTTAAAACACCATGGAGTGAGTGGATAAAATGCTGTTCCTTTGAAACCCTGTGTGGTGTTTATAAACACCAAGGTATTTGGGCATCTCAAAGTAAGATGTAAAGTAAAATGTAAAGTAAAATGTAAAGTAAAAAGCAATTTTCTCTGCTTTCAGGGCAAGGCTACATTCCTGCAGATCCCTGTAAGCTCTGGGTTTAATGAAGCTGAAAATAACCTTCAAATCTGAGGATCAGCCTCATTGCAGTTGCTCCCTACTTTAAATCTGCTTTAGCTCACAATTGCATCCTATTTAGGATTGTTTCATTTTAGAAGTGATGGCTGCTGGAAGCTCCAGCCACTTCCCAAGTCTGACGCATTTGCAGAGCAGAAATATTCAAAATCTAAGAGNCACTGCACAGCTCTTGCTCCAGCTATAAACAATGCTCCCAAACACATGAAATAACTGCCACTGTAACTGTGTCTGTGAAATACTGAAAGGACTCATCCACTGAGTTCTTTCACCACTTTTAGGGTCTAAAAAATAAAGAAATAAAGCAAACCCACCAAGCCACAGGTGTCCAAGGATGGAGGGGTCACTCAATCAGCCATCAATGATTTCCTCTCACAGGGCTGGGCCACTTGGATTAGCAAGGCTTCCAGTTTAATTAATGAAGGCTTGCTGTTTGCTCTTATTAGTATTGTTCTCTTGCTTGGAATGCTCTGGAATGATTGATTTGCAATTAGAGAGGGCACAGAAGATGGACTTGGCAGTCAGCAGTGCCTGACTGATTAAACAGGTCCAGGGAGGGGATGAGACACCTGTGGGGCCACGTGGAAACCTCTCTGGAGTCTTGTCTAAATTTCCTTAGGCCTTTGTTTAATTTCATGGAAGCACACTGTGGTCTCTGGAGAAAAAAAATCACCATGGTGCACCAAACCCCTTCATTACCCAGGTAGCTAGAAAGCCTTCCATCATTTTTTGTCACACTTGAGCCCCCAAAGGAGAGCCAGTGTAATTCTCTGTGTGTTTATTTGTTTAAAGACCTCTGTAGGCATAAGAATGTTAGTGGTGATGGGATGATGTAGTGATTAATATTTACATCATGAACAAATAATCATATATTGTATAATTATATATTAATGACAATCTGCAGTTATATCACCTAAAGTGATAAAGACCTTTACAATTAATCTCTGTTTGTGTAAAGTTGATAAAAAAATTTACTACTCTCCCTATGTGGGTATCATGTCTATTAAATATCACAAATATCCTACAAAAATATGGAAAAAAAAAAAAGAGTTCCTACTTAAAACACCATGGAGTGAGTGGATAAAATGCTGTTCCTTTGAAACCCTGTGTGGTGTTTATAAACACCAAGGTATTTGGGCATCTCAAAGTAAGATGTAAAGTAAAATGTAAAGTAAAATGTAAAGTAAAAAGCAATTTTCTCTGCTTTCAGGGCAAGGCTACATTCCTGCAGATCCCTGTAAGCTCTGGGTTTAATGAAGCTGAAAATAACCTTCAAATCTGAGGATCAGCCTCATTGCAGTTGCTCCCTACTTTAAATCTGCTTTAGCTCACAATTGCATCCTATTTAGGATTGTTTCATTTTAGAAGTGATGGCTGCTGGAAGCTCCAGCCACTTCCCAAGTCTGACGCATTTGCAGAGCAGAAATATTCAAAATCTAAGAGGAAAACCAACATTGTTAGCTGCAAAAGGAGTGAAATGGAATGTAATGTAATATTTTGATTGGTTCCAGGGGTTGTGGGAGACTCTTTTCCAGGATATTTTGATGTTGCTTTTTGATATTTGATGTACAAAGTGGTTCAGCCATTCTGGTGCAGTTGGTTTCCTTGGGGGTTATTTGTCTTTACAGCAAAACAAAATGTGAAAATGGCATTATTTTGGAGAGATGGGAGAAAATTCCAGATTTAGGGGGTGGTGTGGGCACTCACCTGGCTGTGGAGAAGATCCCTGAGGACATTCCCCACCCTCCCTCAGGAGGAGATGCCAGTGAAGCATTTTGGTCACCATAATTTAAATATTTAATATATTAAATAAATATTTAAGTATAACATAATATATACATAAATACAATATAATAACTATTTAAACATTTAAACCCCCATGATCTTTATTTGGAAGAGGAGTTGTTTGTTTCTCTTTTTGTGTGATATTTGTGACATGATACTCACATAGGGAGGGTAGCACAACTTCTTCTCAACTTTACTCAAACAGACATTAATTTTAAGGGTCTTTATCACTTCTGGTGCTATAACTGCAGTTTGTTATTAATATCTAGTTAAATCATATATTATTATTTGCTCATTATAGAAATATCAATCAATACATCTCCATCCCCACCCTTCATCAGGAGGAGATGCCCAGTGAAGCATTTTGGTCACCTGAATTTAAATATTAAATATATTAAATAAATATTTAAATATAACATAATATATACATAAATACAATATAATAACTATTTAAACATTTAAACCCCCATAATCTTCATTTGGCAGAGGAATTTTTTGTCTCTAATGAATGGAAAATATAAAAGCTGCAAAATAAAATTAGCAGAGGGAATGTTATTAATGGAATTGACTTCTGCTGTGGATTTTTGCTAACAGCTGGAAAGAGCAATATTGATCTGCTCTGTTTGTACAGATAAATCCCCTCATCTCTGAATCCATTTTCAACTCCTGCTTCCCATTCCTTAGAAATTTAGCTGTTGCTTTATGCAGGGTTTGCCTTTGGAGAGGTGGCAGCCCTCAAATGGAATGTGCACCGTGTTAAGGATCAGGTTTTTACTCAAATCTGAGCTCAGCTAAGCTCGGTTTTACTCCAGGGCTGTTTCTCAGCCGTGGTTTCTCACCCAAGCTCGGTTTGCTCCAGGGCTCTCTCAGCCGTGGTCCCTCTCCTCCCCAGGTGTTGCCTCAAACCACCTCTTGCTCCTTTTCCCCAGCAGGCAAAAGCTGCCTCTGATTTGCCAGATCTGATGGAACAGATCCTTTCTGGGCTGGCTCCCAGCTCTGGGTGTAATCAAGAATCTGGAATTTGTGCCTCTTACCCCCAGACACGTTTTCTGGGATTTTTATTTTTTTTTTTCCTGCAGGGAGTTTTTACCACTGGCTTGATGAGGGGTGTGAGGTGTCTGATGGAGCTCCCTGGTGAGAACTGTGGTTGTACACAGAGTGAACATCATTAGCAGCTCAATCATTAATTAATTAAGCATGTAACCTGTGGGTAGACACTTCTGCTGGGGATTTATGGCTCTTCGAGGTGTCCCTCCTGTGTTTGGGTACCCCTTTGTCCCCCCAGAGCTGGCAAGGAGGGCTCACAGAGGAAGATCCATCCTAGAAGAGCAGGAATTGGGTAAAAATTGCTGTGCTCAGCCTCCTCCTCTGGAAAATGGGTATTGCTGGCTCTGCTGGTGGACTCTCCATGGGATCTGGGCTTCTTGCTTCTTCTCTAGATCCTGGAAAATTGTGGTTCTAAATTAGCCCCATGTGTGACTGCACTGAACACACACGTCCCACACACCCCACTCTGCTCCTCGTGTCTCCTGCTCCCCGTGCCTTGTTTTATTTTTTATTTTCTTTGCACATTTGATGGCTGTGGGGGAATTCGACTTGAGACACTAATTATGCACTGTCAGGATATAATTACTAAAGAAGGCAATGCAGAGCATGATTTGGCCCAGTGCAACATCATGAAGTTAATTTGGTTTTCAAGACTAAAATCTGAATTAGCTCACACTTTTCCCACGATAAACAAGGTCTGTTGCAGAAATAATCACATTTATTTCCTGGCTTTACTAATTATTCCTCCTATAAACTGCCTCATCTTAACAATTAGTACATTGAGGCTTGAAGACCTTTAAAATGCAAAGTGTGAGCACAAAGCCCTGGTTTACTCTGGTTTTCCTCACACCTCACACCCAGTGAGGGAAAACTAAGACAGCTTTTTAGTGGTATGAATTTCAGAGGGCTCGATTATGTTCTCTATTTAAAACGAAAAGGGGGAATGGCGACTTTTAAAATGTAAAGTGGGAGCACAAAGCTTTGCCGTGAAGCTGTTAGATTCTTAAAAAATAAAAATAAATATATATATATANGTGCCCAGCTTCAGATAACGCCCCAGCTGATGATAACGGGGCCGGGCTCCTTCATCTGCAATTCAGCCCCTGAGCAGGGCACGGATTTTCTGTCCAGGACAACCTGAAAGCCCTTGGAAACTCTGCTCTTACCAGAAAGAGAGGAACTCTCCGGGCTGCTTGGGTTTGTGAGAGGATGCTGGGCTGGCAGCTGACAGGACAGGAGGGAATGTCTGATCCCTGTGCTGGCAGCCCGCTCTCGTGGCATCTGGGCATTTCAAGTGGGAAGTAATTGAGCACTGAGGGGAATATTATCATTTTGTGCTGCGTGCTATGCGTGAACCGAAATGAAGTGAGAAAACCTCCTCTTGTTTGCCGAGGTGCCCTACCAGAAATCACTGTGAGAAATTACACAGCTGCTACAGATATCCTCACACTTAAATTTTCTGGAAAAATGTGAGTTTTGAAAAAGTGTCTCTACATCAGCTCCCAAGTTATTCTTTGCTGCCAGCTGAAGAAGCCCTTGTGCAAACGAAGACACGTTGTAATAATAATTTATTCTGGTAGTAAACCTTCCAAGCAGGAAGACCTTTTGCATGCACAACACATAAAACCCTGTAACTGAAAAGTGAGCATCAATATTTTATGTAACCTGGTGTCACTTCATTCCTCCATCCGTTAGGCACAGAAACTTTGGGATATTGCCTAGATGCTGTTCCTCTGTAATTAGGTTTTTGCATAGCCAAAGCTTTGAATGCAGGAAATATTTGGAAGAAAATTCAAGCTTTTTAACCTGAATAATTGCTTTCCATGGATATTTTGGTTCAGTCCTAGAGCAGAGAGCTGCCACCTCAATAGCAGAACACTTGAGCCTTGCTCATCCCTGAGCAGTTCTACATTCACTGTCTCCACCTTTGAAATTTCTGCTGCCACTTCCAAAGAATTATTGACACAGGGAAAGCAAACAGAGCCTGGAAATGTTGGATGGCATCAAACAAAGAAATAGAGGATCCTAGGAAAGTTACTGTTTGTCTTGGAGGAAATAATTGTGGCACATTAGTCTGGTTTAATTGCTGCGGTAATTTAAGTGACTTGTGTATCTTTGCTGTAATTATGGTGTCACTAAAGCTGCAAATCCTATAGAAAAATAAGCAAATAGTGCCTTATTGAAGCAGCAGTTTAGGCAATTATGGTGATGCTCACATTGGAGAGCAGTGGGATTTAATCAGGGCAAGTTTCTGACATGTTTTGTGTTTGTTTCTTGCTGCAGTGATTCAGGTTCCAAGGAAGTGGAGCAGAAGTGCATCCACCCTGTCAGAGAAAGGGGTTTGTATCCCTGGTGGAGCACCTAGGAAGCATAAACTCCCAGGAATTGAGTGATATCTTTCATATTTTGAGAAATGGAGTTGATTGTTGAATGTGCATTATCTATGTGACCATCAGCACTCCAAAGGGGGAGAATTGTAAGGAATTATTTTTCCTTCTAGACGTGAGGGAACTCAGTCTCTCTGGAATATCTTATAACCAGTTAATAACTGGAAAATCTTATAACCAGCTAATAAGTCCAGTTAATAACTGAAGTTATTAACGTCCAGTGATCTAACTTGATTCTGTACATGATTTTATTCCAACCAGACAATTTTTAAACTTTCAGACAGGAGTTGTTATCTGTGGCATCTTCAAAGTCTCCGAGTGTGAGCTGTGTCTTCCCTGGGTGTGTTTCACCCATGTTCCAGGAATCACAACCAGAAAGGAACAAGGGTTCCAGTCGTGGTTTTCTGCCCACACAGGGGCTGCTCTGGGGTTTGGACACTCGAAGGAAGCCCGTTCTAACTTTGCTTTCACTGAATCAAACTCTACATGTTTTCCCCTCTGGGCCATTTGGATTTCAATGAGCAGGGCTAAAGTGGAGATTTTATGGCAAACACACTTCAAGGAACAGAACTGACCTCGGTGCTCTCAGCCCTAATTGCCCATAATTACACAACAAAGGAGAAAATGGGGCAGTGTAATAAGATGCTGGAGTGAGACTCAGGAATTTCTGTGCTCTGCACGTTTGCCACCATCAGATATTGCATTTCTGCTAAAAGGAAAAAGAAATAATTGCCTAAATGTAAGCTAAGGACTGGAGTGGAGAAAGCTGTAAAACAAGATAACCGGGAGAATAAAAAAAAAGGGGGAACAGCACTCCTGTTCCAGGGAAAGCTGCAGGTCTAGCAGAGTGGAGCTATTTAGATGGCAACTATCTAATGGATTAAAGTCTCCTTTTCAAAGCTGGCTGCTTTATCTGGCAGCACACGCTTTCCACAGGCCGGGGAAAGGCTGCAAAATGCAGATTCAGGGTTATCGTGGTGCTGCCAGTCTCACCCAATTTGCCAAGGGATTGTTCCACGGGTTTAATAAAGATTTGAGGCTCTCCTGACCCCAGTCCTTGGTGCCTGGGACTTGCTGCAGGTCTGGGAGCAGAGGGCTGGGGGGTCCTGTGCCCCAGGGACACTTGGCATTAAACATTTTTTCCAGGATTTCCCTTGAGTTTTTTATCAACTTTTCCCTTTTTTCTTCCCTTCTTATTGTTTTTAGTGTTGCTCTCTTTGTTATTCCAAAGAATAAATAAATGAAGGTGTTTCAATAATTTGTTGAAGCGACATTTCCATTGTCTCAGCTCTAAATCTCTGCATGGATTTCCACCCTCATGGTTCCAGGCATCTCCATGACCAAGGACTCCTAAAGGCAGCTGAAATAAATGGATAAGTGTGCTTCTAGTTAAAAATGGGTACAAATATTGAGGAGGTGCCACTCCTGAGGAGAATCTTCCAGTTGGGAACAGAACTGCTGAGGTTTGATGAACACCCACAACCTTGCTGCCCCCCAGGGCTTTGCTCAAAGTCTGGCACTGTTTGATGCTCTCCTTCCCACTCCCACGTGAATTACAAGAGACTGTAAAAATATCATTAAAACCCCCCAAACAATACATCTTCCAGCTGTTGTGTTTGGAGAGAAAAGCTCGGAACCAGTATGATCTGAATCTGTAAGGATTTTGTAAAACAGAGGCATCTACTGGCATGGTTTAACATTCTTCCATGAAGGATTGGAATCCCTCATCCCAGTGACACAAACATTACCCTGGGTGCAAGCTCAGAGGCCACTAGAAGTTGGAATTCCCTGGAGGTGGCAGTGGCAGTGAAGGTCAGAGCTGTGAACTTTGATTTTCCCCCCCTTGGATGGTGTTGGGATGAGCTCTGCCTCAGGAGGGTCCCTGAATCACCACACACAAACAGGTGCAAGGAAATCACTTCCTTGGCACTGCCAAGTTTGCATCTCTCAGTTGTTATTACAAATATCTGAATATTAAACATGCACCCGAAGCTCCTAAGCCTTTAATCCTTTTGTTTTCCTACAATAGCCATCTATTATTATTTTATTTTTTTTTTTACTGGTAGGAAATGCAAAGCTGAATAATATCCAGCAGCATCATGTCTAAATAAGCAAAAAGCTGGCAAGGAATCAAGAGATAATAAAGGTGGCTTTGCTTTGTTTCCTGCTCAGGAGCAGCAAGGAACACAGGAATTGACTGTTGGACCATCTGCAGCAAGGACAGGGAAAGTCATGGGAGCAGCAGCAAAGCTCTGACAAAAAAACTGCAAATGGTCAAAGCCCTGGTTTCATTAGGCAGCTCCTTTCAGAATTATCTTTTTCCTCTCTCCAAAAGCTGGGGCATAATCTCTCATTTCATCTTTTGTTCAGTAAAAACATGGAAAACCCCAATGGAATAGGGTAGGAATGGTGGATAATGAAGTTAGGACCTAATAAAATGCATTTTCAGTGTTGTTTACTCACTGGAGGCTTGTATTGCTTTTAGGTCCTTGTCGTTATTGCAGATCTGTAATTTCACCTTAAAATGCTTTCTTTTAATTATTCTTATTATTGTAACTATTAACCTAGCTATTAACCTTCATTAAAAAAAAACCCCAAAACTAAAATATCTGATCTTTCTGGTCATAAAAATACGCATATTTACAAGCCAAGAAATTAAGAGTCTGTAATTTATTGAGGGTTCTTTTTTCATAAGTAGCATTACAAAATCCATCCAAGGCTGTTTTGGACCTGCCTGGTGCATGACTCAAGGATCTTTGGAGCTGGCAGACTCTGGGTGTCCTGGTGGTCGGTGCATATGTGTCTCCACAGGGCCATGAAGAGGTGGTTGTGTCAATATTTATTTAATGTTAGTGAGTCTTTGGCCAGCCTGAACACAGAGGGGTGATCTGGGCTCTTAAATCCAAGCCTCTCATTTGTCCATATTTGAATTATTGAGGAGTATCTGCTTTACTGAGCACATCACGTTTGAATTTATCCATTCCTAGAAGGCACAAAATTAATGACATGCCTTGGGTGGTCTAAGAATATTCCCTGTTTTTAAGGAATCAAAGAGGAAGGAAGGAGAGTGTTTTAAGGGATTTAAAACCTGATACATCCTCTCTTAACCAGTTTGTCAACTTTTCATCAACTAGGTTTCATAGGAAGCAATACCCATTTTTTTATACAAAACTTTATTCAGATTTAACTTGAATATTAACCTTGATATGTCCCCATGTAGAAAAAATCTCTCATATTTTTAGGTCTGCCAGCAGGAGTGAAAATTCCTTTCTGCTGGTACATTCCAGGTAGGAAGGAGCATGGAAAAAGAAAATCACATAAAGCTGAAGAAGGTGAGGAAAGGAAGGTCTGAGAGTAAAACCTGACAGCTGTTCCCAGTAAAAGGACCCCAAAACCAGCACCCACAGAGGGCTTGGTCTGAAAAATCAACAGATTATGAATTCAGATATTGGAGGAGGAAGGATAATTACTAATGGAACAAACTTCTTCTGCTCATTTGGATTTTTTTCAGCTCTTCTGTGGTTGGTGTTTTCACCCAGCTGCAAGTGAAGAATTCCTTTCTCTCCATTTTGCCCAAAGCAGCTGAGAGTCACTTTCAACCTGGGGCATGATCTGGAGCCAGCAATTAGCTGGAAGCAAATATTAATTGTCCTTTTCCCCTTCATTTACAGGCAGTGAACTCTGTCCTGGAGTGAGCATTTCCAGGTTCAAATCTCCTTCTTGTAGGATATTTCCATTTTGGAATACCCCTGGGATTCTCTTATTACAGCTTAAAAGTAAAAATCAAAAAGCAGGTGATAGATTTTGATCAAGTAATAATGTCAGGCACATTTTGATATTTCCACATATTTATGCATGAATAGCCAAAGGAAAAACACTCTCTTTTTTTCATGCAATCTTGTAATTTCTTTGTCAGTTGAGAAGGCAGATAATAAATATTGGCAATACATAAGACTTGGCTCTACTAAGAGCCACCCTTTGCTATCTTGAGCAGCAGCAGTTATTAATTTTCAGACATAATCAAGTGATTTATATTCATGATTATGGTTCAAACCATCCTGACACTTGTTCCTTCTGCAGCAGACGCCTTCTCACTTCGTGCTTTCTGTGTTCAGCAGCGATTAAAACAAGAATGAGAGGGTTTGCTGGGTTTTGGTATTGTTATAACATTTCTCCTCTGATTTCAGGTCTTACCCACTGAGTCATCACCTGAGCAGTGTGTTCTGCACTGACTTCCAGTAATTATTTTTGTGTTTTAGAGACTCGCAGCAAGTCATTTCCTCATTTGCACTGAGAACTGCAAAATTTATTCTTCTTTCTGTGTGCCATAGAGCTGTTGGAATTCTTATCTTTGTCATCATTATTGTGACCACTGATCTCTAATTATCACTGGTCTCTAATTTGACCTAATAAAAATTCATAAGTAACACTGGTATTAAATTTTAATGCTCATCTCCTCTGCCATATTTTGTTGGATCAAAAGTGGTGTTGGAATGAGGATAAAAATCCATTGTTAAGACATAAAAAACCATATTTATCTAGAAAAATAGTTTCTATACAATGTCTGTTTGTATTTCTTTAAAAACTGCACATACTTTGAAAATGATTTTCAAATATGTTCTGCTTTTCCACTGCAATGAAATGACTCAGTTGATATTATTTCTCCGTCTGTTTGGTAAACAAAATCAAAATATTTTGGTTGTCAATTACTATAAAATGAAAACTGCTTTTGTCTGAGACGGAGCTCACAGCATCTGATCTTGAATTGTGATGTGCTTTGGGAAAATGACACAACATGGGATGAATCCAAATTCCTTCTCTCCAGAGTGTCTTTGGGGGAAAATCTGTTTTCGATGCACTGGTGAGGCTCCCCAGCTCCCTGCCTTGCTCAGCTGAGTGTCTGCAGGAGACTCCAGACCTCTCAAACCAGCTCAGCCTTTTTCCTTGCTTGCACGTGGCCAGAGCTATCCTGGAGAGCTCCCAGTTTGGAGGACTGGGACTGCAGGGTGGCTTCAGCCATGCCAAGGAGGAAGGTGGGGATTACAGGAGAGCATTCCTGAGGGATCTGTGCCAGACATCCTTCCAGAAATAAAAGTTATGTTCCTGCCTGGACTGGCAATGTGCCAAGAGATTCTTTCAGAAATTAAGGGCTGTAACTATAATTTATATTAAATATTTGACACCAAAACAGCAGAAAACCAAGTCATATTAAACTGTAGACAAAGCACAAGCCATTTCTATTTCCTAGCATGGTGCTGTAGCTGAAACCCCAATTTTTAGCCCAGCTGCCTGAAGGAATGCCAGGGAGCTCACTGTGCCCAGCTAATGAGCTTTGCAAGTTGTGTGTGATTTAATTAAAAATGGACCTGTTCAAAGCAGAGATAAATGTGTCTTTCTCAATTACTGCATTTTTAACAGTGCCTCATTTCCTAGATTGCTTTCCTGTGCCATTCTCTCCAGCCTAGCCTGTACCCCTGGGTTTCTAGCAATTCTTCTTCCCAGCTTTTTATCAGAAAGGAATCAGCTCTGAATTCCTGGAAACCAAAGCAGGAGCCAGCAGAGACCAGGCTGCTCCAGCCCTTCCCTGAATGGAGTTCTTGGTTTCGTGGCCTCTCAGTGCCCCTGACTGAGGAGCCTTCCCCATTGCTCCTCCCTGGAGTTTGATCTCACACCTTGCCCTGGATCTGATCTCCTTTGTGGAGTGCTGACAGCATTCCCAGCTGGGAAAGCCTCCCTGGAGAACTCTGTGCTCCTGGGTTTGTGGGAGAGCATCCCTGGGTGATGGATGACAGAGCTCTGGGGCACTGCCAACCCAGGGAAGCTCTTAGCAAATGGTTTTATTGATGGTGGGGAGGTTGTTAAATGGAGCCCGTGGAATACACTGAGCTTTCCTGGAGTGGACAAATAAACTTTGGAAAACAACTGTCCAGCAAACAAAGCCCTCAGGCTTCCCCAACCATTGTCATCCTCATCATCCACACTGAAGCATTTTGGGCTTTTCATAGACACTGATAAAGAAGCAATTCCCAGCAATGTTTCCAGAGTGTTCTTGGACATGGGTATTGTTCCCATGGAAAGGAGGGGTGGGGTTTGTTTGGAAACTCTGCCTGGTGTTCACCTGAGTCCCTGGGTGGTGGCATCGACCTGAGGGGACAGAGATGGATGATGGATGGATAATGGATGTACAGGAAGGAAAAAAAGGAAGGAAGGAAGGAAGGAAAAAAAGGAAGGAAGGAAGGAAGGAAAAAAAGGAAGGAAGGAAGGAAGTGGTGGAAGCAAGTGGTGGAAGGAAAGAAGGGAGGGAGGGAGGGAGGAAGGAAGGAAGGAANNGGAAGGAAGGAAGGAAGGAAGGAAGGAAGGAAGGAAGGAAGGAAGCCCCCAGTGCTCTGTGTGTGCCATTGATTTTTGTTCCTCTAAGTGCTGACCAAGGGAAAGGGCCCATCCCCTATGGGATTCATCAGGAAATATTCCAAATTTCTCAACCTGGGGCTCCACAGGCAGAGCTGAGGGATGGAGCAGTAGGAGCAAATTCATGAGCAGTACAAAAAATAGAAGTGGAACTTCTCAGCCATTTCTTTATTATTAAATATTCACTTGTAAATGCTTCAATAATATGAATTGAAAGCTTTCCTTTGGAAAATACAGATTTTATGTCAGAATCCCACCTATCATTTGTGAGAAAAAGACAAAAACCAGTTAGCTGTGAAGGATTCATATTCAGATTATGATTGAAGCCTCTTCGCTATAAAATTTTAACATTTCTGTGTCAATCTTTCATCTTTCTCTTCTACTTTTGACATTTGTTTGTAGTATCCCCCGAAATCTGTTTATATTGATTTAAGATTAATATTTTGTAGTTAATTCCAATAAAAATTTTAAAGGTCATGAATTTGATTCCCCACTGCAATGTGTTCAACAACTCTTTCCCTCATTTGGGAATGTTTAACCTCTTCCTGTGATGATTAATAATACAGAAATAATGCACAAGGAGCGTGAAGCTCCCATGGAGGTTAAAGTAACAAAGATATGGAAAAAGAAGAGATTAAAAAAACCCCAGTCATGCAACTGGATGAGCTGATTGGCATTTTACAGCTGCTTTTCTCTCCTTGGCAGAACCTGATGCTTCACATTGAAGCAAAATATTATTAATTAACCAGCAATCCCTGGACTGCAATAATGGCAGTGTTTGGTCCAAAGAGTGGCTGTAATCTGCCTGCAATTCTGGCTGTGCCTGCCATTGGCCCAGGGCTCTGCAAACACACCTGAGCACTGATAACAGCAGATCATAAAGGCCCAGGTTTGATGTTGAACTTCACAACCAGCAGCAGCAGATGAAGGCACCACAGAAATTTTAAGGTAAGAATTTCATTTTATTGCTTCCAAGATTCTGGAGAGCTTTGCCTCACTGCTGAGTGCTTGTTGCAAGACAGAACTTAGATTTATAAATTATAAGGATTTATTTCCAGTGGTTTAGGGTTTGGAGGGAGGCAGGAGAAGAAATAACTGAATTTCAATGAGCTAGGAGGCTTTAATGACAAGAACTTGAATAAAATCCTGCTTTTCAGAAAAATAAACGTGAGGTTTTTTAAGTTTTAAGATGTTATCATCTGGGCCAACACAGCAAAAGGGGATTTTAGGTTGTGATGGGTTAAAAATGGCAGCAGGAGCGGGCAATGATTTAATCTGTTATTTCACATGCAAAATAATTAATTCTAAAGTATCTTTCACTCCTGTGGGTCATCACACATAAAAGTGTTCTGACGTGCCAGTGCAGTGCACGTGTGCTCCCACACTTGCTTAACTCTAAAGAACCAATTCCTCTGTATTTAACTGTTTTATGAGGTTAAATTCCCTGAAACCACCAGCTAAATGCAGTGGTAGCTGCCAGTGTGTATTGATCTGGCTGCTGAGATTAGTTTGAATTAGTTTGGATCAGTTTGATTGCTGGTGCACTGTTCAGTGCTGATGGGGCTGGGTTGGTCTCTGAGCCAGCACACTGTGCCTTTCTCAACAAAAAAAATACAGAAGAAATTTGGGAAACCCTCGTGTTTTTGAAGGCACTGACTCCATTGAATTTTTTTTCATATCTCAGTTATGATTCCAGCAGCAATTACTGTGCCATGAGCTTGCACACAATCTGTTCTGCCACTGTACAAATAAGCAATTTACCTCTGTCTTGCCTTCCCCATGTGTCCTGGACACACCCTCAGTTTATTCCAGCTTTTCTCAGGTGTATCTTGAACAAATCAATTTTCCCCCCTTTATAAATGAATAGACATATGTTTGCTCTAAAGGAGAAAAAGTTTAGAAAAGGTAAAAAAAGGGAAGAAGATTTTATTGGATTTCTGTTCAGGAGTTTTAGTAACCTGTGGGAAACTCCATGGTTAATCTCAAGGCTAATTTTGTTCTGTGTTAAGTGCTTTGCAGGGAGAAAAATTCATTCCCTCAGTGTAATAATTAAATAATCTGCACTGGGTGAATTACCATGAAGTGGGGATTTATTGCACACAGTCTTTAAGGAGAGATTTATTTAAACCTCAGGATTGGGCGATGCAGCCTAAACCCGTAATAATTTACAAACATTGCTAATTTAACAAATTGGAGCTGTAATTTACAGCTGCTGCTCGTGTTTTGCTTTGGCTGATGGGGTTTCTCTGGGTTCCCAGATGGGCAGGAAGTTCAGTGGGCTGGAGCTCACCCTGATTGTCCTGTTCTGCGTGGTGACTGTCATCGCCTGTGTGCTCATTGGGCTGCTGGCCACGGGGCAGCCCGGCACCAAATCCCCAGGTAAGGGCTCCCCACGGCTGCAGGGGCACAAAAAAACCTCTGTGGGGTCTGCTCAGCTCTGGCTCAGCTGAGCCATCATCACCCAAACCCTCTTATCATCACCCAAAGGTGGATCACGGCCAGCCCTTGCCATGGATGGCACAAAGTTAGGAATGCAATAAATGCAGGGATTTATTGCAATGAAAAAATCTCCAGGTAATCCCAGATAAGGGCTGGGACCAAGTAAGGGTTCCCCATGGCTGCAGGGGCACAAAAAAACCTCTGTGGGGTCTGCTCAGCTCTGGCTCAGCTGAGCCATCATCACCCAAACCCTCTTATCATCACCCAAAGGTGATGGCCAGCCCTTCCTAGGGAAGTTAGGAATGCAATAAATGCAAGGATTTATTGTAATGAAAAATCTCTCCCTCCACTGATTGGACTTTTTTTAGGAACACAATGCTTAGATAATTTTTTTTTTTTTTTTTTTCTTTGGAGTATTAAAGATAACACTGGAAAAAAATCTCCCTGATCCCCTATGTGGGAGTGGCCAAATTGTGTGGGACATTGTTATAATCCTAAAAACCCACTGGGTTTCTTGCTAATGCACTGATAAATCAGGAAACCCTGGAGTTCCAGGGATGTGGTGCAGAGCACCTGCTTTACTTGCAGCCCCATTTTGTGTAATTCCATTCACACACAGGGACTGAAGGATATAAAAATAAAAATTATTGCTTACACAAGGCAACCACCTCGGTGTTTTAGTAAAACTGCCCATCCAAACTAATATCTTCATTTTTTTTTTTTAGTTTCTCTCATGAGTAGGAGTTTTCTTGAGCAAAGAGCACAAGTGCAGGTGATGCAAAGAGGGAAATCTGGGTCTGTGTCCATCTCAGCCCAGGGCACATCCCTGAACTGCACAGCTCTTGTTCCAGATATAAACAATATTCCCAAATACATAAAATAACCTTCAGTGTTCCCTTTAACCAGCTAAAACTGCCCACCTTAAATTCAGTCCCACAAACCTGAAATCTAGAGGAGCATTTTAATGGAGCTTTAAGGTGCTTTTCCCTGATGCTCCAATTCCTGCTCCTGTGGAAAACTCTGGCTCAGGGGAAGAAACTCCACGACAGCCCAGTTTAAGAAGAGAAAAGTTCTTCCAATTTTTAATTTTGCTCGTATTTTCAATGAAGAGGAGCACACTGACCCACTGGAGTCACTGAAAAGTGGACTCATGAAATAAAATTATGAAAACTTCCCTGTAAATTTCTGAACTTTGATGTCTGAAATAACTCTGAGCCATTTTCCAAAGGTAAAAATCAACCACAGGTGCAGTGGTGGATGGTGATTTGAATCTCTGTTGTTGTTAGGGGAGCAGCAGCAGAAGCAGGTGCTGAGTTCAGAGGGAATCAAGATTTTCCTGCAGTTTAGAGATCCTGGTGCTAACCCATCCCTTTATTTCCCTGACAGACTTTTACCCACAATGTCAGAACACGCCAGTGGCAGAGAGAATTGACTGCATCCCGGATCAATTAGCAACAAAGGTCTGGCAACCTTCTGGAAAATACTAGAAAAGAGATTTAACCCCATAAAACTTCCTGCTTATGTATAAAAATGTCATTTGTCTCTACTGGGTCAGGTGTTTCCTCAACCTGTTTAAATCTGTGGTTGCCCCAGTGTTTGCAGGGGAGTTCATCTCCTGCACACCCATCTCAGTCTTGGCAGAAACTCTGATTTCCCTGGTTTGGGGAGAGGGGACAAAAATATTGGTCAGGCATGAAGACCACTCTTGCTTTTTAACAGCTTTTTCTGAATGGTTTCATTTGGTGTGATGGCCAAAGCCTGGTATTTATAATAATTCAGAAATGATGGGCTTTGCTGAGATGTGTGATTTTTCACGGTGTGGTCAGAGCTTCCTTCCAGACCCAGATGAGATCCCAGGGTCTGCCTCTCCTGGCTGAGGTGTCTGAGACAGCAGAGCATGAAAAAGATCTTTTGGCTTAAGAATCTCTGTGTTAAAATTCCCAGTGAAAAGCATCATCTCAGGTTGGATGAGGCTTGGAGCAACCTGGGATGGTGGAAGGTTCCCTTCCCATGGAAGGAGTTGGGATGAGAGGAGCTTGGAGGTTTTAAAACCCTTCCATGATTTTATGATGTCCTTTATTTCTTCTGTGCTTTCACATTAAGAACCTTTCTGTAGTAGTAACTCTTGAAAGATTATTATTATAATTATTATTTTTCATCTTTATTATGGATTTTCTTGTTTTCTGGTGGATGTGTGGATTTCTTTCTTTGATCTGGGGAGGAACAGCTTAGGAGGGAAAAGAAACCAGTGTGATGTGGGTTATTTCTGTCATTCCCAAAGGTACAAAAATTATTAACCAGCTGTCTGAACCTCGGAGGAAATTCCCACCTAACTCCAGAGCTGGCTGTTAGAGCCTCTCCTGCCGTGGGTTTTGTTATGATTTGTAGTTCAATAAAGTCCTGCAGGGGATGGGTTAGGAAAGGTTCAAATCACAGCCTGCTCCTCGACTCTTCAGGTTCCTTCCCTGCCCCAGGAACAGGCACAGCACTGCAGGAGAAGCCGTGCAGATCATTTAAATCTGTAATTACTGCCTTTAACCAGTCACCCACGTGAAGGGAGGGAAGCAGTGGTGCTCTGGTTGAAGCTGCAGGGCTGCTGGTGGGAGAGAATTAAAACCAATCAAATTGTTGCTCCCAGCAGAAAAGTAGATGGAGATTGCAACACTGAGGGTGCCTAGTCTGGAATTAGAGGTGAAAGAAATGATTTCTGAATGTTAGTGAGGACCAGGCAGCAGATTTGACAGGGTTAAATATCACCTTTACTCCATGAGGAAAGGCAGAATCCCATCCCAGTGGTTCCATTCCCCCATTTTTCCCTGGGAGAGTGGTTTGGTTGTGCCAGGCTGCACCAGTGCAGCAACCTGTGAAACTGCAGGTACCTGCAACATCTTCTGCTGGGGTTTGTGTTAATGGTTTTCAGAATAAACAGCTGCTGGGAAAAGTGATTTGGCTAAGCTGATCTCGAAGGTTTAGTGTCTGCCTTGATTAATCACTGAAGATGTCCAGGATGGAGCCAGAAAATGAGCAGGATTGCAGGAAATAGAAGTAAATAGAAGAGAAAAAATGAAAGGAAGAAAAAGAAGGAAGAAAGAAGGAGGAAAGAAGAAGGCAGGAAGAAAGGAAGAAAAGAGGAAAAGGAAAAAAAGGAAGAGGAAGGAAGAAAAGAAGGAGGGAAGGAAGGAAGAAAAGAAGGAAGGAAGGAAGAAAAGAAGGAGGGAAGGAAGGAAGAAAAAAGGAAGGAAGGGGGAAAAAAGGAAGAAGAAGGAAGAAAAGAAGTAAAGACAAGTGAGGGAAGAAAGGAAGAAAACTTATCTTTTATCTGATCATGTAGTTGGTGAAGATAGAGATGCTGAAAGAAGGAAGATATTTAGGAACTATTCACTGCCATGGAAAATTGCCAGGAGGTCTGATCAGACAAGCAGTAAAACAAGAATTCCACTGAGCAGAGCTTGTGCAGGCCAGGCTGACACCTCTGAAAGCTCAGGGAGGGGGGGACTGTTGGTTTGGGCTCGGTTCCTGTGCTGTTCTCCCCCAAACCCTGCTGCTGCAGGCTCTGTGTGTGCTCAGAGCAGCACATTTCAGCTCAGCACGTGGCCACGCTCCTGCTCGAGTCCTTGGTGCTCAGTCCCTGCTGTCCCCCAGTGCAATCAGCTTCCTCGTATCCAGGGTTATTCCCAGCTCAGCTTTGGGTGCTGGTATCTATTGTGCTGCTTTTACAGCTCCCAGGCTGGCATCACAGCTTTATTTATAGTGGGTGATTGCTTTTACAACCTGCTCCCCAGTGTCTCCAGTGAACTCTGCTCCTTCCCCTGTGCCAGGCGTAGCCAACCCTCAGCTCCTGTGTTTACTTCCTTGTGCACAGAGCTCAATCTGCCACCAAAAGACAAATCTGCCAGGAGAAGGTCCAGCTGGGAAAATAATATCACTGGTCTGTGAAGGAGCTGCTGAAAATAGTTGAGAAGTATTCAGGAGAAAAGAAAAAGATGCTTGGGAAGCTGGGAGTGTGGATGGCTGAACTGCCAGCTTTTAGGAAGAGCAGTTTATTCTGCTTTTTATGGGATGGCCACTGGTCTGGGAGGGGATAAGAAGGTGGAAGTAGCAAATCTGTTCTTATATTTAGGGTGTTCCCCTGTGTATGAAGGGAATGAAGGAAGGGAATAAAGCTGTGGTCTCTGCAGCCCTGGTGCTTCCTCTACCCTTCAGTGGTCCAGAAATGGGAAGAGGGGAGTGTTGGGGGGATCTGGGCAGGTGGGAAGTGAGCCTGGGATTTTCACAGCCTTACAAAGGGCTTTGTGTATCAAAAGGGGTAAAATGAGACCCTACATCTTTCCTCCAAACCTTATTTTTGGCTCGGAACCTGATGGAAATGACAGCAAATGTTTTCTGATGGGATGAATCCATGACAGAGAGAAACACATTAACCTGTTTGGTGACTCTGGGGTTTATTTTGGGTGGGTCTGAGCCATTTCTGGGCTCTGAAAGACCACTATCAAAAAAATGCCCTGAGACTTCCTAATCCAGTGGCTGTTTAAGCTCCCTCAGTGCTTCCTTCAGCACCTGCCTGATTGCTGGGCTGCAGCTGCCTTACCTTTGATCTGTCCAGAGCCTCTGGAAATAATTTCACTGACCAGTTTGGGCTCTCCAACCCCCAAAACAAGGACAGCAGCGATGAAGGGTTTGGGTCATGCCCACCTACTTCGAGCTGCAGAATATTTTAAATATTTATTACAAGCACCAAAAGCATTTGAGCACAATCAGATGAAGGCAGGAGGAGTTTCTGGTCGTGGAGAGGTGGAAAATGAGGCTTTGAAGGTGTCCCTGTTGGAATTGGATCCCTGAGATCACTGATGGACGTTGCCCTCTGCCCTCAGTGAGAGTTGTTTTGCCACTGTCCTTTGCCCTAAGAAATGAATGGGGGTTTGAGGAGACAAAATGGGTGGAAACTTAGTGATTAATTGCCCCAATCTTATCTCCAAACATAAACCTCACACACACAGCACGTGAACAAGATAATTTCTGACAGCAATGCAAAGGAATTTCAGGTTTTTAATGAATGAGTGTGTAAAGGTTGGTGCCACTACACTGAGACAGAGGCTTGAAACAACAGGTGTATTTTAAAAAAAATTATCTCTATTTGAGGTTATGCAGAAGCAATCTGAATATTTCTGATGCTGGAAAATTACATTAAATGTAGATATTTTACATAATGTTCAATTATACACATGTAGATGTTTATTAGATGTTAATCCCACCATAAATTTCAGCCCCTCTCCAGTGTGTGACTTTTGGTCAGACTCTGCTCTATCAAATGTCTCATAATTCTTTTTAAATGTTTCTTTTACCTGTGGATGCTGTGGTATTAAGAAAGAATGCACATAAAATAAGCAATGTTATTCCAGAAAAAACCCTCTTTACTGCTTTCTGTGCCACTGAGCCCACTCAACAGAGTTTTTCAATGGATGGCTCCACCTGAGTGCAGAAATTAAGGTTTCTGGTGGGAACCAGGACATCCTTCTGACTGTCCTGGAGAACTTATAAGTGACAAGAATTTAGGTAGAATGATAAATAGCATATCATAGGGTGAAAAAGTAGAATTTTGGGGTTTTTGAATGTGAGTTTAAGGGACAAAGATGGAGAATTTAGGGTGTGTCCCTGGTCTTCTTCTTGATCTTTTGTCCTCCATCTTCTGCTGTGATGGTGGCCAATTTTAGTTGGTTTAGAGTAAAGGTTCACTGTTTAATGTGTTTGATGGGTATTGGAGAGTTATTGTCAATAAAGCATATGGAATTTTTAGTACAAAAGATAACACCACCCCAAAGGGGAGGGAGTTTGGGAGTTTTTCACAACCTGGCCTGCAAAGAAGATCTCAACAGGGTAGAGCCACAAATGTAAGATAACAAAGAATAAACTGTCCTTGATCACGAGAAGAGGTGACTCAGCCTCTTCTTCAGAGCTGGGCTGGGGGAAACAGAGACAAAGTCAAAGTCAGTTGAAACAACGCAAACAACAAAACCTAAATTTTTTTTAATTTTAAAAACCTGACAGTTTCTGGTGCTGGGGGTGAAGCATGAGCTGTGGCTGGTGTGGTGTGGATTTATTTGTGCTGATTTGTGCCCCTCCTGTCCTCGCTCAGAGCACCTGCTCCCTCCGCGGCTGCTGCTGGAGCCCCCAGAGCGACGCCAACGTGCCCTGGTGCTTCTTCTCCCCCAACCATGGCTACCAAGTGCAGGGCTCCCAGAGACCCACCCAGGCAGGTGAGCTGTGTGCTGGGCCCCCCAGCTCCCCCTGTCACTAGGATGACACTCACACTGCCGAGTGTCAGAGCCAAACGAGAGGCCTTTATATCTTTGATTTGTGTAGATTCTGGACAATGGATTGGGATTGGAGAATGAGGTTGCCACCTCTCTGACCCCACTGGTCAAACTGGAAGTCCATTAAATGCCCCTCCTTGGAGAGGAGTGCAAAACCAATCAATGCAAAATGCAAAAATGGTTTGTGTTACAATCCGTGAGAAACCGCATTACGCAAATGCAAGCATCCGAAGGCTGTAGAACTCAGGGCTGCCCCATCCCACCCCGTGTGTGTCTCCCCAGGGTTTGAGGCCACCCTGAAGAGGCTGCCATCCCCATCCCTCTTCGGGAAGGACATCCAGACCGTGCTGCTGACGGCAGAGTACCAGACACAGAACCGCTTCCGATTCAAGGTCAGCCTGGGCTCCTCCAAAGTCCCTTTCCTCTGCAGGTGGGGGCTGCCCGTGCAGGGAGTGCAGGATTGGTGCCTCTTGTCCTCCCCACTGCAGCTCTCCCGTTGTCCTCCCTGCTGCTGCGAGAAAGGAGGGTAGCAGGCACTTGGCTGCTGCTGTAGAAATCACACACAAAACACAGATTCTTTCTCAAGGCTGTGTGGAGAAAGGATGCTTTATTCTTAGGGATCGTTCCCTTATATACAATTTTCTACAGACCACTGTGATTGGTGAGACAAAGACAAAATTTTCATTCGCATTGGTTAAACTAGAGGGATATCAAGAGAATCTCTCCTCCCAGAAAGAATTCACAACATGAATACCTTAACAAAAACAGTGTCCCGTTGTTCATGTTCTTTTTCTGGGAACAAGTTTCAGTAAACTAAAACATCAGAAAAACAGAGTTTTAGAAACTCAGAAACTTCAGGCCTGAAAACCAGACTGCACTTGGCTGTTGCAGTTTCATACAACACACAACAAAGACTCTTGTGATTTTTCTGAAGGCTAAGAAATGACTCTTTTATTAGGGATTGTTTTCCCTTATATATAGTTTTACACAGACCAATGTGATTGGTGAAAGAAAGGCAAACTTCTTCACTCACATTGGTCAAACCAGAGGGACAGCAAGAGAAATCCCTCCTGTCAGAAGGAATGAATAACATAAATATTATTACAAAAACATTCCATCGTGTTTATCACACTTCCCCGGGAAAGAACATCGGAAAACCAAAACATCATAAAACCAAAACCTCAGGAAACCAAACCATCAGGCCTGAAACCAGACTACACTTGGCATGGAGGGAATTCTGCATGTAAAATTACCAATGACTTTGAAAAGCTTGGTTTTTCTGTTTACTACCATTTGTCCTTATTAAAGGAAGATTTAGGGGATAAGTGTATTTACTTACGCTTTGTTCATGGCCTGGTCTCATCTCTCAGTCAGACAGACAATGTTAGCTCTTCCAGTGGTTTGTGTTTTCTCTGGAGAGCTCAATTCCATGCCATGGATGTGGGCTGTCAGTGGCTTGTGGGGTTGAGAACCTTCTGTGGGAGACTTGGTCCTGTGGTGGCCTCCTGGTGAGCCAGGAGTCAAACATTCTGGAGAAAATGGCTAAAAACGAGTAATTCAACTTGGAAGTGAATAACAATAGAAGCAGAAGGGAGGAGACTGGGAATACCCTGAGTCAGAACTGTGGGTAATGCTGGAAAACGTGCCAGGGATTAACCTGTGAAGGGCCAACTCTTGTGTTGTGTGCTTGTGCAGATCACTGACCCCAAGGCGCAGAGGTTCGAGGTCCCTCACGAGCACGTGCAGCCCTTCAAGGGCTCTGCAGCCTCCGGCCTCAACTACAAGGTGGAGCTGAAGCAGAAGCCCTTCGGCCTCGTGGTGACCAGAGCCAGCAATGGCAGAGTGCTGTAAGTGGTGCTGGGGCTCCTCAGGGACACAGATGGCACTGGGGCTCCCTGAGGGCTGGGCATGCCACACCAGGTGCCACCCCTGAGGTGTTCCCTTGGACACGGGCTCTGCTTCCCTGTTCTGGACTGCTGGATGTCCCTCAGGGACTCTTGGGATGACTTTGGGAACAAAGTCTGAGGTGGGAAGCTCTGGCTGAAAGGTCTCAGGTGTGGCTCTCTGATCACGTTCCCCCAGTGTTGAGGAAATCTCAATATGGGAAACTTTTTATTATCAGAAAGACTCTTTTCCAGTGCTTCAAATCATGTGGCAATTGCACCTTTTATCTTCTTTACTACACTCGTGCTGAGGCCCTTTAGAGCCACCAAAACCAGGCTGCCCTTTAGAGCCACCAAAACCAGGCTGCCCTTTAGACCTGTGGTATCCAAGGTCGTTTAAGGCTGTGTGTGAAATATTTAATGAACTTGAGCATTGTATTTTCTCATCCCATTTATGTTGTTAGAAGGAATAAATAAAAGCAAACCCACCAAGCCACAGGTGTCCAAGGATGGAGGGGTCACTCAATCAGTCATCAATGATTTCCTCTCACAGGGCTGGGCCACTTGGATTAGCAAGGCTTCCAGTTTAATTAATGAAGGCTTGCTGTTTGCTCTTATTAGTATTGTTCTCTTGCTTGGAATGCTCTGGAGTGATTGATTTGCAATTAGAGAGGGCACAGAAGATGGACTTGGCAGTCAGCAGTGCCTGACTGATTAAACAGGTCCAGGGAGGGGATGAGACACCTGTGGGGCCACGTGGAAACCTCTCTGGAGTCTTGTCTAAATTTCCTTAGGCCTTTGTTTAATTTCATGGAAGTGCATTTGGGCCTCTAAAGGAAAAATGGGAGTGATGTTGGACTCTGAGTTTGAGGATCCCAAAGCAAGCTGTTGCTACTGTGGGATAAGGGCAGCCCCTCAGAGATAAATCCCTGATAAATTTCTTTACACAAGATCACTGATTTTCCCCACCTTTTAAACAGTCCAAAAAAACAGAGACCTCTTCATCAAAGGACAATGTGTTACCAAAATGCTGATTACTCTGATAAAGTCTGCAACCTTCCACCATCATTTGTCCCCCTTGGGGCCCCAAAAGACAGTTCTGATTCCAACAACAGTTGGAAGAAAACCTGAAAGACCCTGGTGGAGACCTGACTGTGCCATCCAGCTCCAGCTGAAAGGAGCAGAAACAACCCTTTCAACAACTCCTGGTGAAATCCCTCCATTTCTCCTCATTTTCTTGGCACTTTCTCCCCAGGTTTGACACAACCATCGGGCCCCTGCAGTATGCTGACCAGTTCCTGCAGCTCTCCATCAAACTGCCCAGCAGCAACATCTACGGCGTGGGCGAGCACGTGCACAAGCAGTACAGGCACGATGTCAACTGGAAAACCTGGCCCATTTTCAGCAGGGATGTTGGCCCCTCTGCTGTGAGTCTGGGGTCCTTTCCCCTCATTCTTTGCACATCTGTGACCCAAACCTCTCAGGCTGTGAGCACATTTGTGTACCCACTGAGTTATCCCTAAAGATTTTCCAGGCGCTGCTTGTTGCTGTTGCTAAAAGCTCCGTGGTAGTGATGGATGTTCCTGGATTTTTTGTCTTGGTGTGCAGTGCAAAATCAGTGGATAAACCCGAATAGATGAGTCTTCAGTTTCTAGTGATAATCAGAATAAATGATATTTTAATAAATAGCAATATGCCTTGCTGCATATGGGGTTAAGTTCAGATGACCCAGGTTGCTTCAGCACATCCTTGGAGCTCAAATTATGGAAAAATTCTCCTTAACAGCTGTTTCTCTCCAAGACAAAATATGTCTGCCAGCTGTTAGTCATTCTTAGAGTTTTCTGGCTGTCCCTTTATGAAACAATTTCTGTGACACCCATTTTTTGATAACTGTAAGATAATTTTCACCATTACCTCAGCTTCATAAAGCAGCTCCCTGCTTTGAGAGAGAACTTTTTGTTCCACTACAATAGGAGATATATGGACTTATACTGAGGGTGAGACTGCTGTATGTAGTTAATTAATAATCTGGAATTTGAACCCATTGCCTTAAGATTCCTTCTCACTCTTTCCTCTGGTTTGAAGATAGTTCTTAACTGGATGGGTCCACTGAGTGTAGACTCATTATGATCAAAAAACACTGAACAGCACCAAGTTAGGGTGATTTCAAATTGCTCAGGTTCTGTTTCTTGTTAATTCGAACTGAATTTGTTATTTCAGGAGAAAAAGCACAATTATTGCAACAATTGTTAGCGTTTCTAGGGGGTTATGTTGCTAATAATAACAGAAATAAAACAAGAGTTAGAAAGCAAATGAAAAAGCAGCAAGGCACTCCCCTATTTCCGTGGATTAGACATCAAAATTATTGCCTTGTAGGATGAATAGAAATACAGATTAGATGTAAATCCAGATCTATGGTGAAAGGGGATGGAAGCAGCTCTCCAAGCTCTCCTTGATGAGCACGTTTACTCCCCAGAAATAGAGCTGCAATAGCTGCCAGCTTTCCTGGAGATCCATCAGATCTCTTACTTATTTATTGGGTAAATTCTTGTTTTAATGGAAAATAAAGGAGAATAACACCAGGAAAAATGAACAAGGGAAGTCAGGATTTAAATTTCTGCTCTTTGCTCTATTTTGAGGCATTTCAGGTTCTACCTGTGATACATTTTGAAATATTCCAGAACAGATCCTGTTATTAGGTGTTAATCAGGTTGCCCATTCCCTTTATCATTTTAGGCAATGCATAACTTATATGGAGCCCACACTTTCTTCCTGTGTTTGGAAGACAACAGTGGAGCCTCCTTTGGTGTTTTCCTGATGAACAGCAATGCCATGGGTAAGAAACCTCTCTCTGTGGCTCTGAGCAGTGCAGCTGAATTCCTTTTGAAATCTTTAGGACTGCAATAAAAACTGAGCTGATGTCAGTGTCCCTTCTTAAAAACACCCCCAGTATCTGACCCAGTGCCTAATAATATTTCAAATACAAGCAGTGAGTAGCTCCAAGTGAACTGGAGGATTTTGGTGGAAATCTAAGGGTCAGGAATTTACCCAAAGGCTGTACAGGTCTGCACTGGAATAAGAGATTAAATTTGTAGTGAACAACACTTGGGAGGAAATGTCCTTTAATCCCTTCAGATAAGTGTATTTATATTTACTGAGCTCTGCACATCTTTGGGCTGGAAAGTTGTACTAAAAATTCAGAGATAAAAGGCTGAAATATTGGATTTCTTCTGATTCTTTTCTCTGTAGGAAGTAAAGGAATGGAAATAGTGACACACAAAGAGTTGTCTGATTTCCCCTTTGCAAGTTCAATTAATGATTTAGCATTAATTCTTCAGGCACTTTGTGGTTTTTTACTTCAGTAAATTCTCTAATCTTCAATTGGAAAATGGCAAAGTTATTTTAGCATTCCCTGTCCTCCAGAACTGTTTTTGTGCACTCTTGCCTGGCAGAGTTCGTGGTGCAGCCTGCTCCAGCAGTGACCTACAGAACCATTGGAGGCATCCTGGATTTCTACATCTTCCTGGGGAACACTCCAGAGCAAGTAGTCCAGGAGTACCTGAAGGTACCTTTATCCACAGGAATTATGCATTGAACAGATTTTTTCCAAGTGCTTGGGATTTATTTTATAATATTCTTTTTCTCTGGGTGCTGGAGAAGGGACCATGCTCAAGGCCCAAGAGCTCCAAAATTCATTAATTTGTAATTTACACTGTGGTCATTAGGGCTGGAGGTGGTCTCTAGAATAATTTGTGTTTCTTTGCTCCTGTCATGAAGAAAATTTCCTGTTCATATGGCAGTATTACAGGATAGAGAGTGTGTTTGCAGGATGTCTGAATTTTATGATCACAAGATATCACTGAGTGTCTTTTGCACTTCTTGAGATCTGTCTAGGTTCCAGGGACACCTGAAAGAATGGGCATTGTCCCAAAATACCAGTATTTATTAAAATAAATAAATAATAGGGGAAAAAATATTATTTTTAGGAGTGGGCTGCCATTTAGTGTGTGCTATTGGAGTAGATTTGAGAAATGTGGCGATGCCTTAATGGGAATACCTAACAGCAGAGGCCAGGCAGAGTTAAGGGAATCAAAAGCAGTTTTATTTATTGGAGGCCCTCAGGTGCATTCAGGGCAGACAAAGCCCCCAGGGGCTGCCCCCAACACGGACCCTGGGGTTTCACACTGGGATAAGTTTGGTCCATTTGCATGTTGGGGGTTTGTTGCTATTTCAGATAACACATGACACACTCTGTGATCAGAAGGTTAAAAATTACTCCTTTTAATAGGGATAATTCTCCCTTATACACAATTTTCCACAGCCCAATGGGATTGGTGAAACAAAGGCAAACCTCTTCACTCACATTGGACAAACCAGAGGGACAGCAAGAAGAAATCCCTCCTGTCAGAAGGAATGAATAACATAAATATTATTACAAAAACATTTAATCATGTTTATCACACGTTCCTGGGAAAGAACCTCAGGAACCCAAAACCTCAGGAACCCAAAACCTCAGGAACCCAAAACACCAGGAACCCAAAACCTCAGGCCTGACACCAGACGACAGGGAGTTAATTCTCCAACTCCAGCTCCATGTAATGAAGTTTCCCAGTTTTCCCCACTCACTTTTGTTCCCATCCCTGGCCCTGAGGCAGGGAGGTGTCCTGGATGCCCAGGCTGCAGAGGAATTGTTGTGTCTGCCCAGAATGGGAGAGCAGCAGCTGGCACTGAATGTGGAGTTTGGAGTCACACACTGAGGAGCTGCAGGGTTACAAACACAGGGAACCATAAATCCTCAGCAGCTGCAGGGGATGAGGTGGCACAGGGTGTCCAACAGCACATGGGGTGTTTGTTCTCTCCCCTCACAGCTGGTGGGGCTGCCAACGCTGCCCTCCTACTGGAGCCTGGGCTTCCAGCTCAGCCGCTACGGCTACAGCTCCCTGCAGGAGGTGAAGGAGATCGTGGAGAGGAACAGAGCCACGGGGCTGCCCTACGTGAGTACAGCCTGGGAGCACAGCCTGCTGCCCTGCCCACCCCCTGGCACCAGCAAGCCTCTGCTCCAGGGGGTTCTGTGCATTCCGGTGCCACAGCCACCAGTGCAGGTGGATGGACGGGGCGTTCATTGCAGTTAGATTTATTCAAGCATTTTATGGGAATAATTTTTCTTTTGTTCTACTCTACCTGGTTTTCGTCTCGTGAAACATTTAATTGTCCTGTGGACAGTTATGGTACTATATATTATTCTTAACTGACAGTCAAAGGCAAAGTGTGGTTAACTTTTAAAATTAGATTTTAGGGGATAGCTGGCTCCTTCCCATGGGATGGGACCAGCAAGCCTCTGCTGCCAAAGGGTTCTGTGCATTTTGGTGTCAGACCTATCATTGAATGGAGGGGGTGGGTTAACTGCAGTTAGATTTATTCAAGCACTTCGTTGTAATAATTTTTCTTTTATTCTCTCCAACTCTATCCATTTTTCTTCTCATGAAACATTTTTTTTTTAATTGTCTTATGGACTGTTATGGAACCATATATTATTCTTAATTGACAGTTTTTAATTGACAAAGGCAAAGTAGGATTAACTTTTAAAATTAAATTTTAGGGGACATGAAACAGATGTCTTCAATAGAATAGAAATGCTCTAATATTAAGCTAAGATTTGGGAAAAAATGGACTAATAAAAATCTTCACCTATCACTTCTCATGAAAAAGCTGAACTCCCTTCTCTTTCAGGATGCCCAAGTCATTGATATTGAATACATGGATAAAAGGAAAGATTTTACTTATGACAAAGTGAACTTCAAAGATCTCCCTCAGTTTGCATCTTATTTGCACGACTATGACCAGAAATACATCATCATATTGGTAAGCATCTAATGCCTCCTTTCCTCCCCTGTGAACCCTTTCATTACAGTTCTTTATTATTGTTCTTTACTTGTTCTATGTAATTATTGCATTTACAGCCTGTGATAAGGGATGGAATATCCTGATTTCTTTTTTGTTGTTTTCTGATTTCTTTAGGATCCTGCTATTAGCACCCAAAACCTGTCTGATGGAAGTGCCTATGGAAGCTACAACAGGGGAGAGCAGAGAAAAGTCTGGGTTAATGAGTCAGATGGAACAACGTTGGTTGGGGAGGTAATCGTGGTTTTACATGTTTGAATTTGATCTGGTGTCGCTGTTATGATTTAATTTATCTCCCAGTGAGAGCAAAGTCTGTAAGATCTCTTGTGGACTATGATCATTCTCAACCCTTCTTAACTTTTTTCCAATTTTTTACATTAAAAAGATGTTTTTCATTAATTCCACATTAAAATGAATATTTTTTAAGATTTTATGTTTTTAAGAAAAACTGAACAAAAACAGCAATTAAAATTACACTTTTTCACATCAGCCTTAATTTTTTTTACATTAATACTAATTTTTATTTTTTTACATTCAAGGGTAGTTTAAAGGCTCAAGGGACATTTCATCAGCCAGCTCCTATTTATTCCCAGTAGCAACTGAAGAGCCAGATCCCACATTATCCTTTTAATTTATAATCTTAACTTCTGTCAAGAATTCTCTCAGCTGTGTGTCGCTCCTTGTAGGACTCACGAGAAAAACAATTGAAAAACATAAATTTAAGAAATTCATACTCTGTGTTCTTCGAGCTCCACTCCAACCTGAGCAGGTCTGGGATCCTATGACCCTTTTTAATCCCATTCAAACACTCATTAATTATTTTCCTTTGAATGTTCCAGGTGTGGCCAGGGGAAACTGTGTTCCCAGACTTCACCAACCCTGAGTGCACGAGCTGGTGGGGGGACGAGTGCAAATTGTTCTATGACACGGTGCCCTATGATGGACTGTGGATTGTGAGTCAGTCAGGAGTTTATTCTTCTGATATTTTTATTCTTCTGATATTTTTATTCTATTATTTTTATTCTTCTTTATTTCTTTCTTTCATCTTTCCTTATTTCTTTCCCTTCCTCCTTCTTCCCCTTCCTCCCTCTTCCCCTTCCTCCTTCTTCTCTTTTTAAAATATAAGTGGTATCAGATGTTTATTACATTGAATTTTTATTGAATTGAAAGGTATTTTTGCAGTCAGAAAGAAGACGTTGAAGAACAGCTACTAATGGTTCCTTAAAGGATAAAAGAACAGAGTGGAAGATTTATTTTTTAGGGACATGTACTTAGGGCAACTTTATTACATCCTGTATCTTCCCTTTTCAGGATATGAATGAAGTGAGCAACTTTGTTCAAGGCTCAAAAAAAGGTTGTGAAGCAAATGACTTAAACTACCCTCCTTACACTCCCAGTAAGTCCAGCTACTTTAATCAGAATAATAAAATATCTAATAAAAAGTTAATTGCCTTCAAGGATTCAACGTGATTTTAGTGTAATTCTTCTGGGTGGGGACATTCCTACTGACAGAAAATATTTGCATGCTTGTATTTGTACACTTTAGGTGTGGTTTGTAGAACTGTCTTTTTTTATCTTCAAATAACTACTGTATATTGTCATTGCCTCAATTATGTCTGATAAGGTAACAATCCTCTTGCACTGTCAGTAGTTTTCTGATATTTGCATAACTGAATGCAGTTCATAGTTTGTATTAATAGTGGGATGAAGTAACCTTTGCCAGAGTGTTGTCAGATGGTGATTCAGAGATTTAGAGCACAATTCCCAGTTCCTTGGATGGGTGCAAAGCTCAGGAGTGGAAATATCACAGAGCAAAGATGAACCAAACCAACAGCAGCATTTTGGGTTTGGAGCAATTAAACTGCCTGAGTGAAAGAACAGAGAAAAAAGGGGCTTGGATATCATAAATGTGCAGTAAGGATTGGAAATATTAAGAATAAAAATGTATCTTACCAGTGCTGTTTGCATTCCTTTCTTCAAGGGATTCTCGACCAGCTCCTGTATTCCAAGACTGTTTGCCTGGATGCAGTGCAGAAGTGGGGGAAGCAATATGATGTCCACAATCTTTATGGATACTCCATGGCCATATCCACTAGGAAGTAAGGAACTCACCCTAAAATCCTGCAGAAAGGTTTCAGACCTGTATTTTCCAAAGCACCACGAGATTTGGCTGTTAAAGGAACAAAATTCCTGGAAAATGCTGTGTTAAATTTGAGCCAATTTTGGCAAAACTTAATTCCTGGAGCTGGTGGGAAAAGCCACAGGTTGGCTGTCAGAGCTGTGTAAAGAGATTATTTCAAATGAATACCTTGAACTCTGCTAAAACACACCTGCAAAGGGATCCCCATCCTTGGGGTGAATAATTGGTGCAAACCAGGATCAATCTGCTTTGTTTGGAATTCTCCATGTCCTGTTCCCCTGTGTGATTCCAGTCTCATTCCTTTCCAGAGCCATCGAGAAGGTGTTTCCAGGAAAGAGAAGCTTCCTGATCTCGAGATCCACTTTTGCAGGCTCAGGGAAGCACACAGGACACTGGCTGGGGGACAATTCAGCCACCTGGGACCAGATGAGATGGGCAATCCCTGGAATGCTGGAGTTTAACCTCTTTGGAATCCCTTATGTAGGACATCAGTTTGTGCCATCCTTTCAAAACAGAGAGCAGATTATCCAGCCAAGCACTCTCTAAATAACCCCACAATTAACCCTGTTAGGAATCTCCTTTGAACATTTCTTTTCAAGTATAGATTTTTGATTTAGGCTGTTTTGATTTTTGTGGCTGTGGTGATATAAAAGTGGGTTACAAATTTATTATATATCCCAATCTACCTCTTATTTCAGTAATTTTTAAACACTAGTGAGGAATGTGAAGCAATTCTTGGTTTCCCTATCATTTCAAATTAGAGACATTCACTTAGAAGGGAAATAGCCAAAATCCTTCTTATTATTTAAATTTGAATGGCTTTGAAGCTTTTTCCCCATTCTGTGCATATGATCACCAAACAGGAAGGTTAAATTTAGAAGAAGCAGAATGATGGGCAATGTTAGTGAGGGGTCAGTTTAATTTTTTGGACAGCATAGCTGGATTTGGAAGAGAAAAGTTACAAATGTGTTGCACCTCTCGAGGTGCAGAGCACTGTACATCCAACACTTTCTGATTTTTTAAAATTTGCTTTTTTTTTTAAGATTGGAGCAGATATTTGTGGTTTCAGTGAAGACACCACAGAAGAGCTTTGCAGACGGTGGATGCAAGTGGGAGCTTTTTACCCATTTTCCAGGAACCATAACTGTGAAGGTTTCAAAGTAAGTTGTGCTTTCTGTTCAAAACTGCTTTGTGCTACATGACCACATTTCCTTTAATATCACTTCTAACCCTCACTATCAATGACCAGTTTGGAAACAGACCCTTAAGCTGTCTTTATGAATTATAGATGGGAGAGGTTGGGTTTTGTAAGGGTTAGTTGAGAACACAGTTATTTGGCAACAGTTTTAGGAATTTTGGGGTTTGAAATTTATTTTATGAATTTTATGAATTTTGGAATTTTTGGTTGGTTGCTCCTACCACCAAGGAATACCAAGGTCTGTGTGAGCCACCAGGCTGAGCCCTGGGGAGCTCTGTGGCACAAACCTGACTGCCAGGATGAACCCTGGAATGACCCTGATGGACAAGGAGGGATGGGCAGTTCAAAGAGGGACAGGACAGCAGCTCACAGCACCAGAAAGGAGAACCCAGAGCAGAGCTGCTCCGGGGAACCCCAGCCCCTCTGAAACAGCTTGTCACACATTTGGCAAACCACTTCTGAACACCTGGGAGTAATGACAGTGGATATTTGCTTGCAGCATCAAGATCCAGCTGCGTTTGGAGCCAACTCTACACTGGTGAACAGCTCCAAGCATTACCTGAACATTCGCTACACGCTGCTGCCCTACCTGTACACGCTGCTCTACAAGGCTCACACCCAGGGGGACACGGTCGTGAGGCCACTGCTGCACGAGTGAGTTGGGGGCTTTCACAGCCAGCAACAAAACCTGACACGTTGCAGATGGTTAGGGAACTTTCTAAACCTCTACCCTGTGAAAATTCACATTGGGATATCTGTAAGTGACTTTCTGTGAAATCCCATTTTGGCGATTTTTACGTGGCGTCCTTTATTTATGGTTGTGGACAATCAGTACCCTGAAACCTTAGGGTTGCTGCTGATATAAATCACAAAAAAAAAACAATTTCTGCTCTATCCTTCACATTTGTTCAGGTTCTACTCTGATGAAACAACATGGAGCATTGACAGGCAGTTCCTGTGGGGCCCTGGGTTGCTGATTTCTCCTGTCCTTGAGCCGGTAGGTTTGGCTGAGTTGGGATCTGGCTGGGTTGGGATCTGGCTGGGTTGGGGTTTGGTTGGTTTGGGAGCTGTCTGGTTTGGGATCTGGCTGGTTTGGCTGGGTTGGGATCTGGCTGGGTTGGGATCTGTCTGGTTTGGCTGGGTTGGGATCTCTCTGGTAACCATGGGCCACCCTAAGTCACCAGTTCCCGCTCCTTCATTTATTGCTTCCAGTGAGAAAGCCCACAGCACACTTTTACTCCTGTTGGAATGGAAAATCCTGCAGTTAGATCCTACTCCTGTTTTAGGAGTAGATGTAGTCTTGTAGTTGTCTATGGAGCCAAGGATATCTGGTCTGATATTCTGCTTTCCCTCATCTTCACATCCTCTCCAAATTCCCTTTGGAGTCAGCTTCTTTTGCTGCATTTCAGCTTCTCTGTGGTACAAAAAAACCCAAAAAACCAAAAACATGGCTTATTCCATGGCAGAATCTTGTAAATAAAGATTTCTCCTACCAGCAACACATTTACCATATAGAAACATAAAATATTCGTTAAATACAGAAAGGGAAAGTGAGAATCTGAAAGGTGCCATCCCCAAAATACACAGAAATAAAGAAGATAGAGAGATATTCCTGGGTAGGATCTGGTTCCCTGGGGTGGCTTTCAATGAGCTGCCACTTTGCAGAATGGCAATTCAGTTTTCTGCAATTCAGTTACAGCCCAGCAGCTCTGCAGAAATTGTGCCTGGATTTCCCTTTCCCCTTCCTGGACACCACCCTGAACTCCAGGAATCAGCAAAGCCTGAAAATATCAATGGTTTTCTCACAGTGAACTTTAGCTTGGTTGGAAAATGGAGTTTATCTGATGAAGTGGAAATATGGAAGTTGTTCTTTTATTCCCTTTCAGGGTGTGAACTCCACTAGTGTGTACTTCCCTGATGCAGAGTGGTATGACTATGACACGGTGAGGAATTGCAGGGGATATTATGGGATATTACATCATTTTCTAGGTGGGAATGTGATGAATTTGGATTGTCAGCCCTGCTTTGGGGACAGAGACCTGAAGGAAAGGCTCGGGGGTTACCTGGGAGATGAGGGATGAAGGGTGGTGGGATAAGCACAAGAACTGGTGCCCCAAGAAAGGGCTCAGATTATGACATTAAATCAGTGACATGCAATTATTTTATTTTACGTGCCCATTAACCCATAGATATTTACATAACTTAAGCTTTTTTCTATAAGGAACAATTGGATGAAATTGAGGATTTATGAAAACACTCCCAGCAATACAAAATTATTGTAATAATCTTGGGTAGTACAAAACTCCTGTTTTTTTATTTTCAATCCCTGTCCATAAGGGTGAACCAGTGACCAGTAGGAAATTATGGCATGATTTAGAAACCCCAGCAGAGAAAATGGGGCTGCACCTGAGAGGAGGATACATTTTCCCTACTCAGAACCCAAACACCACCACAGTGACAAGGTAGGATCCCAAAGGGAACACTTTTAACATTTTTTTTTCCCCCCCATAACAGGACTAAGGTTACAAATAACAGCAGCCCATTGTATTTAGGGTTTTCACCTTGAAATGTGGGAATAGCTGTGAGCCAAGACTCACTTCCACACCTTTAGTGATGAATCATTTGCATAGAACTTTGCAAACTCACCGGGTATTTCAATCCATTTGCATGAAAATGAAAGGATTAAATGTAATTAAAGCAATTCTCCAAGGACTGTGGCCCTGTTGGGTGTTTCACTCTCACATGAGCATGGAGGAAGCACTGAGGATGTTTAGATATTTGTTACACACACAAATCTCTCTTTCCACAGCCGAAAGAACCCAATGGGGCTCATAATTGCCCTGGATATCAACAATGAAGCTTCTGGGGATTTGTTCTGGGATGATGGAGAATCTACAGGTGAGCAGGCACCAACAGTGAAATAAATATGGTTAGCAAAATTTAATATGCTCAAATTTCCATATTCCTGCTGAAAAGGAGACATGGTAACACACTGCTGCAACTTGCTCACAAATCAAACGGGTTTCATCACTTTGAAGAGGAAAACTGTGACTTATTAATGTGAGATTGAAGTCCCAACTTAATTCAGCACAAGTAGAGAAAAAAGACACAAGGCTCTACTTTAGGGTCAAACCTCCAGTTTTCAGGAGAAATCTTTAGATTGTCAGGAGGTGACAGGGTTTTCCCAAGGGATTTAGGCAAGCCACTGCCCATCCAGGGGGGTATCTGAACATCAGTATTGGAATATTTATATATTTTTATACATTCCACTTGTGCAACTCCTTTTTCTCGTGGGCTATACCAATCGTATCTCCCAGGAAAGCTCCCAAGCCTCTGATTTTTGGGATTTAGTGAAAGCTGGGGATGCTTTTAAGAAATAGAGCAGTGATTCAGCTGATTATTGCTGCCATAAATCCGACAGGCCTTGGGTGGCTGCTGTGCAGGGGGGTGGCAGCTCCATGAGCTCCTCTGGCCTAAAATAACAAAGCCATTACTGCCCTCACTGCTGCTGCCAAACAAAACAATCAAATATTTCACCATTTTATGGCCTGCCCCAAACTTACAGGTGGCAGTTTTACAGGGGAGCCATTTGCAATTTGCTGGCAGTGACAGGATTTGTCTTTTTGTATGTGGGGAGAAAAGAAAAAAAAAAAAAAAGAAGCCAGATTGACCACATTTTGTGTTTCTTTTCCTGGTTATTTCCTCTCTTATGGTTCCATGGCTTTTATTGTCATCATCATAATCATAATTTTTTTTTGTATGAAGAATCCTTATTTAGGTTATTTTAAAGGATTAGCTTTGACCAAAACTTTAACATTTAAGACAAACTAAGAAGAAATATCAGTAGAATAAAACCATTACATACTAGAATACATAAAAAAAAAATACATATTAGAAGAGTTGATTTCAATGGATTTTTGTGGGAAAAATTAGTTCTCCTGGGAGACTGGCCAGAGGAAAAAGAAATAGGGACATTTCAGTTCCTCAAAGAAACCTTAACAAATATTTGAGTGCTTAGTGCAGCTTTGAATGCAGTCCTGATAATTAACAGTTTATTGGTCTCTAGCAGTGGCACAGCCTTACTTTAATTTTATTATTTTCTGCACTCCAAGTGTGACTTCTTTCTTTACCTTTTAGGTACAATTGAGAGGAAAGCCTACATTTACTATGAGTTTAAAGTTTCCAGCGTAAGTATTTGATTTTAAATGATCTTATTTTCATTTCTGATTTTTATCCAGTATCTTTCAAGAGCATCCTTTTCTCTCTTTATTCTCATGTAAGATTTGCTGGAAAACAAAATATTTGCCAAAGCCAAGAGGAATCATGTTCAAAATACTCTCATTTAACTGGGATGAAAACTGTTGTTTTTTTTTTTTTTTCTCCTAGTTAATACAAATATCTAAATAATTCCTATTTCCTTCCCTACAATAAACTCAGCAGCAATATTTACTGAACAAGAGAACTCTAAAGCACCTGAGGCATTTAGAACAGAGTCAAAAAGGAGAAGCATGGAGTGTTTGTGATTCACAAAATATGTAAAATAAATATATTTTTATACTGTGAAAATACAGCTGAATGTCTCCAAAGAATGAGGGAGACCCACACTTTGCCTGAGCCCTCAGGAACTACATCAGGGTTAGGTTTTATTGAGTAATTTTAAGCTGGAAGTGCCTTTGCAGGGTTAATTGATATCAGGGTGGAGTCCTGATAGTTTCTATCCAATACTGACAGTAGCTATCACATAACAAGGATTGTAAATAGCATGACAGCATATTATTTGTACAATAATAATGATAATAATAATATTAATACTGGGTAAAGGTGTTCATTCCTTTGCCATGATGAAATAGCATAAACCAAGTGAGGGGATGCAGAGGAACACGAGTGAATGAAGCACATGAATTAGTTATTTTTTAAATTATGATTAATCAAAGGATCACTTGTAGATAAGACACCCTGGTTGCTGTTGGAATTTAAAACCCCAGCAGCCAAACCATGACTTGGCTGTGCTGACACTTGAATTAACAATTAACCTCAATGTTCCCATGGAGGGCAATGAGGAAATTCCTGCACGTGTGGCAGCCACGGTGAACTTCCCCTGCCTGGACTCCTAATCTAAAAATAATTCATGCCAGGCAATGGGAAGTGGTATTTTTATATCAAGAGAAGTGAGAACCTTTTGTGGCAGTTCTTCCAAGGGTCTTTCCCCTGACAGGGAGGGCTTGTGGAAAATTCCTTGCTGGGAAAAAAGGGACTGGGACTGTGGGTTGCTCTGCAGGTTGTTCATTGTTTCCTGATCAGCAATCTCAGCACCCCAGGCTTTACCCCAGCTCAGGGGGAGGCAGAACAGACCCCAAAAGGCCCCAACACACGGGATCAAGGTTCTCCTACAGATAACTCACCCCATTAGCACCAAGAACCTTCATTATTGCTGCTTTTCTACCAAGGACCAACTCAATTTCTGTCACACAGCTCTGCCCTGAGGCAAATTGTGCCCAATGCTCCTGTGCCCCAGCACTGCAGAGCAGGCAGGGGATGGAGGAGGAGCCCAAAACCCACAAGGATCCTCCATCTTCATCTACATACCACCCTAACAAACCCCAAAATCTGCATTTCTCACCCTGTGATAAATGACATACTATGCTACTCTCTAATTGACATTTTTGACAATTCAGTTCCATCCCAAAGCCTGGGCAGCTCTTTCCATGGAGGAAGGTTAAAGGCAGTGTTTGTCAGGGGTTTGGACCCTTCAAAACATGCAGGGAAATCTTCTCTGCACTCTGGGCTCCAACACCTTTGGGTTTTGGAACCCAGCAAGGTCCCAGACAGGCGGAGTTTATCTGTCCTGTCACAGACCCAGCAAGGAGAAAAAGCTGAAACACAACTCTGAAGATTATTTTATACATGGTAAAAGAGCTTTATTGTGACACCAACAAGCAGAGCAATAATTAATATGTGTGGAGAAAAATAGCAGTTTATTTTTATTTTATTATGTATAATATATGCAATATATACATATATATATTTATTTATTTTATTATTTTGTTACAATGTGAAAATCTTCATAGGAAAAATAAATTGTTAAATCAGGAGGCTTTTTGGCAGATTTTAAAAATAAGAATATGACCACTCTATTATCTTTCAGAATACTCTGCAAATGACTGCTACACACAGCAATTATTCTGATCCAAACAACCTGAAATTTGAGGAAATCAAGATATTGGGACTGTCCCAGGAAATAACATCAGTTTCTGTGTCTGAGAACAATGCTGTGCAAGATTATATCCCTAATCTCAGCTATGATCCTGTGACAAAGGTAAAGCAATAACAGGAAAATGGAAAATAAACTTTTTTTTAAAATTGCATCAACTTTATTTTATGTATTGCAAAGGACAGCACCCAGTGCCAATGTTGTTTCAATGAAATACAATGTGAGTTTTATTACAGAATAAAAGTACAATTGCATTCAACTCTGCTGCATAAAAGTGTGTCTAAGTTATACTTACACTGCAGCAGACAGCTTATTTAATGTATTTATTCCTGTTTGCTTCCAAGGAAGCTTGGGACTAACTCCACATTTTTAGAGCCTTAAATCTTCAGATTTTATCTGTACAAATAGCAGTTGTGTGTGTTTGTAGAAGCGAGACTGTATCAAATCTTACAAGATTTTCAATTTTTAAGTGTATTATTCTAAAGGACCAACACCTTTCTGACTGAAGGAAAGCTGGCTGGGATGTGGCATTTAATAACTGGTTATTGTTTCATATTTATAAGGTTGGTGTTATAAAAGGACTTCAGCTTGAGCTGGGAAAATCTTACACCATCAAATGGACTCAAAGCACGAGTGTCAATGAAAGATTTGATTGTCATCCCGGCCCTGATGCAACAAAAGAAGAATGTGAACAACGTGGCTGTATCTGGGATGTAAGTTATTATTTCTCTAATTAAACTAATTAGACAAAAAATTAAAAAATCCAGGTTAAAAGGTTTTCCTTTGTGGTTGTTACAGAATAAAAGTGGTCTGGGAGATTTATCAGGTTTAAATAAAATGGGTGCACAGGACTCAGCTGGTCTGAACTGATGGATTTTATTTCCCTCAGTAGCTGACAACCATTTAAATTCTACCCAATTATTGCAGGAGTTGAGGAAAAACGAGGTATTTTTTTAAAGATTTAAAAGAAATAATATTAATGAAAAAGCAGAACATCTTCAGCTGCCCCTTCTCCTCAGTGGCACTGTGGTCTGCAAGGCTCAGCCCCTCTGTGTCACCTTCATGGTCACTTATTAATTTTAAGTCAAATTAATTCTGGATCTCAGTTGGAGAGGAAACCCTTGAATTCCACAAAAACCTTGATTCATTTGTAAGTGTGTTTATACCTACATCAAGCAGCTATTTCCAAGCCTTAATCTCTGACATGAAGTTCTTTAACACGTGGTTTTGTGTATTAATATTATTAATTATTAATAAACATGTGGGAGTAACATGGCCTGGCAGGGTTGAACTGCAGAGGATGCCTCCAACTAAATTATTCCTGTTCTTCTAAATCTAAAATGCCCATTTTGGCCATTTCCTATAGGAATGAAATCCAAAATTCTGTGCTGGCTGCTCCTGCACCAGCACCTGCTGAAGCACTTCATGGACTGCTCTGGTTTTGTTGTACTCCTAAGAGAATTTTTTGTAATTTCAGACATTTGGAAATGTCAGGAGAGTTCAGATTAGTAGGAAGTAATTTTCACTGGATATATTAAGGATAATTTGTGTGATTAAAGCCAGTGGAAAGATCTGCTCTGATGTTGCCTGAGTATGAAATGGGTTTTGGGCACATGTCCTTGAAGGCAGCCAGAGAGCAATGGGATAAAAAGGGACAAAGCTTTAGGAATTTCCACAAGCCAAGATTAAACCACGTTGAGGGATTGATCTGAAGATCACAGAGATGGGGAAATTAAATCCATCTCCATTGCATGAGGATTCAGTTTCCTGACTGAACCATTAGTACAGCTGGATGCCTTTATTACCCCTGAGTCAGTGCAGAGAACATTCTGGATTATTTCTTTATTCAGGATTCCATTAGTTTCCCCCCCAAATTCTCCATTTGATCTGATAAATACATGATTCCATGCTAACACCTAACAAAAACTCCAGCTGGCTCGCTAACCTGAAACTCCTTTCTGTTTGCACCAGGTGTCAGTAAACCCAGAAGTTCCTGCCTGCTACTACAGCTCCAGCAACCCTTACTACATCGAGAATGTCAATTATTCCTCCACTGGAATTGTAGCCACCCTCAGCTTGGATGACTCCAGGGTCAGAGCCAACGAGGCTTCCACTGCCCCCATCAGCACCCTGCGCCTGGAGGTGAAATATCACCTCAACAACATGCTGCAGTTCAAGGTAAAGCCAGCCCAGCACTCCTCAGATCTGTTATTTATGGAAATCCAAAGGGCTTTTTATAGCCAGATTTATATTTCACAGACAGAAGCTGCCTTGTGTAAATGTGCTTCTCCTTCTGACAATTATTGCTGCTCTTAGCTTGCATCTTGTTTTTGTCCTAGAATCCTAGCACTCGATTTTACAAAGAAATGACAAGAATCAAAGGGGTAGTGGCAGGGTGTGTGTGTAATGTCAACCCTGGAAACTGAAAGTAGTTTGTTAATATGCAGGTAAATTTATCTGTAAGTGCTCTCATGACTCTACAGTTTGGTTTTACATCCATCATTGCACTTCTATTCTAAAATTTTCCATGCACTGTAGTTTGACTGTAGTTTATTGCCATGTGTTTAATAACATCGAGCTAAGTGGTCAGACATCAAACCCTAACTTCTATCGGCTTTCAAAATACAGAAAATCTGAAAAAGAATCCTAAAGGTTAAATAAAAGATGAAACTAGAAAATTATCTATCACACGAGTATATGTATGCTTGTGTGATACACTCAAGTATATGCATCTATATTTTNAAATTCACCTATATTTTAAATATAAGTATACCTATCATTATATATTTTAAATATTAGCATATACATTAAATTCACCTATATTTTAAATATAAGTATACCTATCATTATATATTTTAAATATTAGCATATACATTACATTCATGTAGACAATCAGATGAGCCATTCCTGATCCAAAAGAAATCTTTGAGGTTTGTTGGTTGGGATTCTTTTCCCCCCAACAAAGTCCTGTGAAGGAACTGGTGCAAGAGCACGCGCTGGGGAGCAAACACCGCAGCGAGCCTTTCAAAATTCACCCCAGCTGCAGCTTTCAAACCACTGACCCGTCTAAACGCACTGATTCTGTGCCTGCCAGATCTATGATTACCAAAACCCCCGATACGAGGTGCCAGTGCCCCTGAACCTGCCCAGCTCCCCCAGCAGCTCCAGCCAGGACCGGCTCTACGAGGTCACGCTCCAGATCAAACCCTTTGGCATCCAGATCCGCCGCAAGAGCACGGGCACTGTCATGTAAGCCACTGTGATTTCAGTTTTTTGTTTCCTTCCACACCATTCTGGCAGCTGTTTTCACCCCAACCTTCTCCCTGTGCAGCTGCTGGGGTGAAGGATGCTGGTAGCTCTGTGGGCTGCTCCTCCTGAGAAAGTGATTTTCTGTGGTTCCTAAAATATTCCTTAGGTTCTTTTTTTTTTTTTTTTTTTTTATTCCTCATAGCACTGCTCATTAAGGATTGGCCATTTGGGTCAGTTTTGGGGGATGGTTAGGGAAAAAAAAAATAGAAGGAAGTAGTGTCCCAATTAATGTGAGATGGATTTTGGTGACATGACAGTCTGGTAGCAGTTTAATTTTCCTTGATTAAGTCAGAGCTGAAGAACAGAGAACAGTTGAGTGTGTTATGTTTTTTTATTCCATGAAACAATTTTATTTAATTTTTAAAAGTACTCAAAACTTAATTGTGAATTGAGTTCCCTTTTGCCAACCAGGATAACAATTCAACCTGCAATTGAAGCTCCTGGAACAAGGAAATTCTCTGGAAGAGCCCACCAGTTTCATTTCTAACTGGAAAGATGCTGATTTATAACAAATGTGACCTGTGAATACAATTTCAGTGTAATCTGCACAGAAAGTTCAGTGAACTGTAAAAAGCCCTTTATTTACTATATTCCATGTGGCTCCAGTGCTTGATCTGGGAGGAAAATGGGATTGTAGTGTCCTGAAATTCATTTTCTCACTAAATTGCTAAAACATGGCACAACCTGCAGAGCATGATGCCTGTGTGAGATTCCTCTCTGAGGGACACAGAGGGCTTTGTGTCCCCAAACTCTTCAGCAATCCTCAGACACCCCCATTTCAGCAGCTTTAAGCTTCCTTGACAACCACAACAGTTTTAGTCCACTTTTACCGAATTTTACTGAAGAGTGAGATTTCCAGCAAAAAAAAAGAGTGGCCCAAAAGAAAGCATCTGCCAGAAACACAGCTTGGGGGATGCTCTATTCTTATTTTCCTTTTCCTCTTCCCACTTCAGCTGGAATTCAGGCCTGCCCACCTTCACCTTCAGCGACATGTTCATTCAGATTTCCACCCGCTTGGCGTCCCAGTACATCTACGGATTTGGAGAGACTGAGCACCCCTCCTTCCGACACGACATGAACTGGAACACCTGGGGAATGTTCACCAGGGACCAGCCTCCAGGTGTGAGTAGGCAAAGAAGAAGGAAATGTGATTTTTGAGATTTTTGAGCCACCTGATGTTCAACGTTCAGCACAACTTTAAAATCCCAGCTGATGTCTGCTGGTACTGGGCATTGGCTGTGGCCATATTTCTCACAGTTTACAATTTAAATGGTGTCTCCATGGCAAAGGTCTTCTGTAATCCCATTATTTGTGACCTGCAAGAATAATGTGAGGAGCTCAGGCCCTCAGTCAGATGTTGGAAGGTGACAGATGGCTCAGGAGCAACAGCACGTTCCTCCTCTTTTTTTATTCTTCTCAGCTCATTGTTTTGAAAATTTGACATGAGTCAGAACAATTCCTGTTGCTTGGGGATTAATTTAGTATTACACAGGTAAAACAGAAATCTTATCTCTGTTTATTTGTCTTATTTCCTACAAGATAGCAAATTTCCAATTATCAGGGAATGGCCAATGAAATAGCAGCAGCTAATTATAGCTCTAACTTCCAGTTCAGGCTGGAACACATTTTCAGAAAATTAAATGTAATGTCACCAGCACCTCCTGAGCACACAGACACCTGGTCCTGTTTGCAAGGAAGGGAAAGTTTTGTTCTGAGGAAGCACCTTCTCATTAGTGAAATTTAAGTGCAGCAATATCTTTGCTTTCCTTCCTGCCTGAGCAGTCTGGCCAAGCCTGACAAATTATGAAGTCCCAAGTGACCTTCTGCAGGTCTGTTTTGTGCTTAGGTAGGGTTTAGGTGTATAAATTTAAAGTTTATTTGCTATGTTTGGCAATTGTCTTGTCCTTTATTAAATTTATTGCTAGATGTTAATAAGCAAATATTTGCACTGTTTCCCCAGTACAATACATTTATTTTATTTTTTTTTAGTACAAGTTGAATTCCTACGGCTTTCAGCCATTTTATATGGCTCTTGAAGAGGATGCCAACGCCCATGGAGTTCTCTTGCTTAACAGCAATGCAATGGGTAAGAAAACCTTCACTTTATTTAATGAAATTTAATTTAATGAAATCCTGAAATGGTCTGGGTTGGAAGGGGCATTAACGCTCATCCTGTTCCACCCCCTTGCAGGGACACTTTCTGCTCCAAACCCTGTCCAGCCTGGCCTTGGATGCTCCCAGGGATCCAGGGGCAGGCAGAGCTGCTCTGGGCACCCTCACAGGGAGGAATTCCTCCCCAAAATCCCCCCTAACCTCCTCTCTGCCAGTTTGAAGCCACCCCTCCTTGTCCTCGACCTTCGGGAATTGTCTCCCCCCATCCTCCACATGCTCCATCTTTACAGTCCCTGTTTTATTGCACTGGTGGCAAACCCAGCCACCCTTTTCTCACTTCCTCCCCTCCACTTCCAGATGTGACCTTCCAGCCCACCCCTGCCCTGACCTACCGCACCATCGGAGGAATCCTCGACTTCTACATGGTCCTGGGCCCCACTCCCGAGCTCGTGGTTCAGGAATACACCCAGGTGGGAGCCTGGCTGCTGCTGTGCTCTGGTGGGCAGGTTGGGTTTCTCTTCCCCTCCTCACCATCCTCACCATCCTCTCGTGTTTGCAGCTGATCGGGCGCCCAGTCATGCCAGCCTACTGGTCCTTGGGCTTCCAGCTGTGCCGCTACGGATACGCCAACGACACGGAGGTGGCCCAGGTGGTGGAGGAGATGAAGGCAGCTCAGATCCCCTATGTACGTTGGGAGCAAGGGACTCTTGAGCTTTTTGGCTCTGTAACCTCTACTAAAGCAGTAACCAACCAGAAAAACCCCGCTGTCGCTGGGGGAGAACGCACGGCGCGGACTCCTTGTGTTTTTTGTCAAGGCTGCGTAAAAGATCTCTTTATTAGAAGTTGTCCCCCCTTTTATATAATTTTTCACAGACCAATGTGATTGGTGAGAGAAAGACAAACCTCTTTGCCCACGTTGGTCAAACCAGAGTGGCATCAAAGGAAATCCCTCCTCCCAGGAGGAATGTACAGCATAGATATTGTAACAAAAACAGTTCTGGTGTTTATGTTCTTTCCCTGGGAAAAGAATTTCAGCAAACCAAAACATCAGAAAAACAGAGCTTTAGAAAAACCAGAAACTTCAGGCCTGAAACCAGACTACACCCACTGTGGTAGAGAAAAGTGGGTTTTGTGCCATGGACTCTGGGCTGTGTTAAAAGCTGCTTAATTCTATTTATTCACACCAAAGAATGTCAGGATGCAGCAGTGATTGAGAAAAGCAGCAGGGAAAAAATGAAGCAGCATAATTTTATTGCTATAATGCTCTGTGTTGAGCCAGCTGTGATTTGGCCCAGGTTGTTGTTGGGATGGTAGGAATAGCACCTAGATCTAACAAAATTATGCTATGGCTGGAATGTGGCTTCATTTCAAATATAATAATATCAAGGTTTTAATAGGGAACAACTATTTCCAATGTTTACTTATAGCTATGGAAATGCAGGTGCAGTTTGTGTACATATGTTTGCACAAATCCATTTTTTTCCTCTGTTTTGTATCAATTTCTCCCCTCAGTTTAGATGGAGCAGTGAAAGGTTTATTTTGGTTTGGGCCTGCTCATAGATTGTGTAATATTAATTTAATAACTTCAGCCTGAAGTCACCACTGCTTTCAATTTTACACATCAAAATTTCTGTATTTTACTTATTCTGGCCGATTTTCAACATTCGGCAAAAAAGGGAAGAAAATAATTTAAAATTAATTGAGTTTTTTTTTTTTTTTTTTTGAACTGCAGGATGTCCAATATACAGATATTGACTACATGGAAAGGAACCTGGACTTCACCCTTTCCCCACGTTTTGCTGGATTGCCAGCACTGGTCAACAAAATCAAATCAGAAGGAATGAGATTTATCATTATCCTGGTCAGTTTGGAATATTGCTTTTAAATCCCAATAGAGCACCACAAAAATGGAGAATATATTCAACGTGAGTTTTTGAGCAAAATGGTAAAAGTGTTTCTAATTGTAGGATCCAGCCATTTCTGGGAATGAAACCAATTATCCTGCCTTCACCAGAGGTGTGCAAAATAATGTCTTCATGCAATGGCCTAATAGCAGTGAAATTTTATATTCCAAGGTACTGATGAGTATTTAAACCTTTGTGTTATTGATACCCAGTTTGTATTTAGAGTGGTGTGATTATTTTAAATATTTTTTGTCCTATTAGGTCTGGTCGTTTCTTCCCAATGTCCAAATCAATGAGTCACTGCCTCATGAAGACCTCGTAGAGGTAAATACTGACATGCTTTGGACTCAAATATAGACATTAATCAATTAAAATAGCAGCAAACTCACTGAGAAATCTCATGGAAGGAATAAGTTGCAGAAACTGGTTAAGCCTTCCTAAAAGCCAAAAAATTCAGTGAACGAGCAATTATATTTTTGTCTTTTTTTTTTTT
>VXBS01007562.1:338979-351887 GCA_013400255.1 Sitta europaea
TTTTTTTTTTTTTTTTAATTCCAGAATTTTATCTATGGGATACCTTCAGTCCCCTGACCAGTCTTGTTTTCCCTCTGCTTTTACAGAGATATGTGTCCCACTGTGCTTTCCCCGACTTCTTCCGCAATTCCACGGTGGAGTGGTGGAAGAGGGAAATCCTGGAGGTCCACGACAATCCTGACCCCTCCAAAAGCATCAAGTTTGATGGCCTGTGGACTGTAAGTGTGGAAATGCATCTGATTTCTGCATTGCTTTTCTCTGCAGGACCCTGGTGCAGGGAGCCCCAGTTCCTAATTCCCAGCAGGTGCACTGCTCTGGCAGAAGTATCCCCTGTTAAATTCCCAGGAAGGAGATGCTGGACTGGACAACCTTGGAGGTTGTTCCCTTGAGATAAAGAATTGCTGAATCACAGAATAGTCTGGGTTGGGAGAGAGCTTAAAATCTTCTGTTCCCACTCCCTGCCATGGCAGGGACACCTCCCACTGTCCCAGGCTGCTCCAAACCCATCCAAGCTGGCCTGGGACACTGCCAGGGATCCAGGGGCAGCCCCAGCTGCTCTGGGAATTCCAGCCCAGCCCCTCCCCACTCTCAAATTCCATTTTTGGAATTCCCATCCCAAATCCCACCCCAGCCCTGCCCTCTCTCCATGGGAACCCATTCCCCCTGCATGGAAAGCTGAGAGCCCCTTGCACACCAGCAGGAATCTTGCTGGGATCCCAGGATTTCTCAAAAAACATGGAATGGCTGCATCTTCCATCCCTAACATGGGAATTTTAGGAACCTGGCCTTGGACACTGCCAGGGATCCAGGGGCAGCCCCAGCTGCTCTGGGAATTCCCTCCCCAGTATCCCATCTATTCTTGCCCTTCTTCAGCTCAAGGCCATCCCCCTTTTCCTGTCCCTCCATGCCCTCATGCAAAGTCATTTTCCTGCTTTTTTGTCAGCCCCTTTATGGAAAGTGGGATGTCCAACTGAGACTGCAGCTGCAGAGGCTCCTGAGCAACCCTGCAACGCTGCTGGGGTGTAATTCAGAATTTATGGTGCTCTGTAGCAAACTAAGGGGCTTTGCTCTGTGTTTTTAGGACATGAATGAGCCAGCAGCTTTTATGAATGGCGCCATAGGTGGCTGTAAGAACGACCTCCTAAATTATCCCCCCTACATGCCTAGTAAGTCTGATCCCTCCTTAAAACAGTTTTAGGTTTTTCTGGTTCCTACATAAATTCTTATCTTGTGTATGGGGCATAAAAGCCGAAATAAAGATGGGTTTATAAACCCACAGCTCCTCGCTGAACGTGGCCCTTTATTCCTGAAATTATGGGCACACTGCAAGCCCAGATATTTCAGCAGGAGCTGTGCAGCACTTTGGAAAAATAAAGTTCTTTCCAGCTCCTTGCTGCATATGGATTTTGATCCCTATTTTGTGTCTAAGTGCTTTGCTTGAGGCATGGCAGAGAACTGAGCTCTCTGTTTTGCAGTTTTCTCAGATGAATAATGCAATTAATTAAATATTTAGAAAATATCCATGTGTCTCCTCTCATTACCATTTATGTGAGCAATCAAATGCTTGAAATGCTTCTCTTAGCTTGGCTTTCCTGAAGTACTGGTGTAAAGTAGTACTAATTAGGGATTATTTATTAATGGTTTATTAGCATACTCTCACTACTCACTGTTGTATTCAGGTTTCATGAGTGGTTTCTCCGGAATTTCCAGGAAATGAATATTCAGACACAAATCATAGCCCCACCACACCCGTTTTTCTGTTTATGTGGTTGGTGGAACAGTGTTTAAAAAGATTTGAAACATTTTCTGATATACTCTGTTTATTCTTTGAGCCTCTATAATAAGAGCATCTGTAACTGAACTATTAAACATTCACAGACCCAGATACCTGCATAGGAATATTGGAAATATTCCATTTCGAAAATGCTATTTTTATAATTATAAATAAACAAGCGACAGTATACAGAGATTGAATGCCTAACAGACTACGAAAATTAATGCAAAATGATTAATACATGCTTATTATTAATAATAAATACATTTCTTCCCTCTCCACAAGATCTGGGATACAGGTCAGTAGGATTAATCCACAAAACTCCGTGCATGGAAGGTCAACAGTACCTTGCAGACGGGACCCCAGTCAGACACTTCGATGTCCACAGCCTCTATGGATGGTCCCAAACCAGAGCCAGCCTGGCGTAAGTGCTTTGCACATTCCATGTCCTGCCTCCAAAATGCTTTCCCAAGTGGATATTCCATTCCTAGGGCCAGAATTCCATTTAAGATGCCTGAGTGACCTTTCTCTTCACTCTGACCAATCTGGTTTTCCAGCCCAGCTCCAAGAGGAGTTGGATGCTCCAAGGGCTGGGCGGTTTCAGGAGTTGTTCCAGTCAGGGATCTGCCCTGTGGAGCAGCAAGGGTGGTGGGAGCAGAGCAGCAGGACAAGGTGAGGGGGGTCTGTGCAGGGCTGTGCTTCCGTGGCTCCACTGCACCAAATCCCTGCTGCATTAATTACTGTAATTAAAACACCACGCACTGATCGTTTCTGGGCGCTGCTGGGCTTGCCTGGTTTGTTCTGGTTTTCCTCACACCTCACACCCAGTGGGGAAAATGAAGACATCTTTTCAATGGTATGAATTTCAGAAGGGCTCGATTGTGTTCTCTATTTAAAATGGAGTGAAAAGGGGGAATGGCGACTTTTAAAATGCAAAGTGTGAGCACAAAGCCCTGGTTTACTCTGGTTTTCCTCACACCTCACACCCAGTGAGGGAAAACGAAGACAGCTTTTCAATCATATGAATTTCAGAAGATCTCGATTATGTTCTCTATTTAAAACGAAAAGGGGGAATGGCGACTTTTAAAATGCAAAGTGGGAGCACAAAGCTTTGCTGTGAAGCATTTCTGTTCCCAGCTCCAAGGCCAGCACCATTATCTGTCCCCCTGGGTTGTGCCCAGCTTCAGATAACGCCCCAGCTGATGATAACGGGGCCGGGCTCCTTCATCTGCAATTCAGCCCCTGAGCAGGGCACGGATTTTCTGTCCAGGACAACCTGAAAGCCCTTGGAAACTCTGCTCTTACCAGAAAGAGAGGAACTCTCCGGGCTGCTTGGGTTTGTGAGAGGATGCTGGGCTGGCAGCTGACAGGACAGGAGGGAATGTCTGATCCCTGTGCTGGCAGCCCGCTCTCATGGCATCTGGGCATCACAAAACCAAAGCCCCCCCAGCTCTCCCCTCCTCAGCTGGGAAGAGGAGAGAAAGCACAAAGAAAGATTCATGGATGGAGACAAGGACAGGGAGAGATCACTCATCAATTACTGTCAGGGGCTCAGTTGTGGAAATCAGTTTAATTTACAGTCAGATCAGACAGGATAATGGCAATTAAACCCAAATCTTAATTTCCCCCTAAGCCTTCACTTGTTTTGTCATTCGTTCCCTATTTTCTAGCTGCTCCCCAGCAGAGGTGGAGAGGACATGGGGCAGGGGGTGCAGTTCATCCATCACACACTCTGCTGCTCTTTCCTCCCCTCTCTCTTCTCCTCCTCCTCCCTCCGGGTCTCCACAGCTTCCAGCACAGGCATCCCAAGGGATCCCAGCTTCCTTTGGGCATCCCCCTGCTCTCTGATCTCTCCCTCTGGAAGTTTCTCACTGGAGCCACCCCTGCCAAAACCTTGCTGTGCAAACCCAGTGCAGTAGACCAGAATTTGAGAGGAAAAGGAATATATCCGTCCTTTCTGTGGCTTTAAGTATGAACTGAAATATTCTCCTCTCTTTTGCGAGGCACTGCAGCAGAAATCACTACAATAAATCTCGCAGCTCACACAGATTTTCTCACACTGGAAATTTATAGCAAATGTTATCTGCAAAAAATATATATACATATATTTCAGTCCCAAATTTATTTTTTGGCAGTAAGTGAAGGGGTACTTGTGAAACTGAAGAAATGCAATAATTTACTTTGATACTAAAGCATCCAAACAGAAAGATTATTTGCACACAAAACTCACAAAAGCCTGTAACTGAAAAGTGAACATCAGTATTTTATGTAACCTGGTGTCACTTCAGTTCTCCATCCATTAGCCACAGAAACTTCGGGATATTGCCTTGATGCTCTTCTGTAATGAGGTTTTTGCATAGCCAGAGCCCTTATTAGTGAATAGAGGAACTGTTTGGAGGTAAATTCAGCCTTTTTGACCTGAATAATTATTTTTCAAGCCAGAGCTATGGAGCCTCCAGCCACAGAACACTCAGGTCCTGCTCACCCCTGAGCAATTCCACACGTGACATTCACTGGCTTCACTTTGGAAATTTTAGCTCCACTTCCAAAGCATTATTGACACAGGGAAAACAAGCAGAGAATTAAAGTGTTGGACAATATGTTACAAAGGAATAAAAGATCCTAGAAAAGTTACTGTTTGTCTTGGAGGAAATAATTGTGGCACATTAGTCTGGTTTAATTGCTGCGGTAATTTAAGTGACTTGTGTATCTTTGCTGTAATTATGGTGTCACTAAAGCTGCAAATCCTATAGAAAAATAAGCAAATAGTGCCTTATTGAAGCAGCAGTTTAGGCAATTATGGTGATGCTCACATTGGAGAGCAGTGGGATTTAATCAGGGTGATTTTCTGACTAATATTAATTGTGATATCCTGTCAGCTTGGTCTTTTGTAAGGGACTACAAAACCCTGACTCTTTCATTCTTTTTTAATTTCAGGACCTTTTAGTCAACTAAGCTTATCCTGAGTGATCCAATATTCTGCTACCTCTGTTTTCACTCTTTCAGCCTTTTGGTTTGACTTTTACTGAAGTATTTCCAACTGTTGCTTCAAGTTTTTGGGTACTTTGGGAAAGGAATGATACGCCCTCGCACGCATTGTGGAGCCCTCAGAAAATGGGCTTAGAAAAGTTTTGCTACATTCCTATTTTCCCACAGAGGAGTTAGCCAGAGCTGTAAAACTCCTTTTTAATCCCTCATTTCTCTTTGCAGCTACAGGCTGGCCAGCTTTGCTGGGGTCGTGTCTGGATCACATTGAACAGCCATAAAAATCACGGACGGGCTGGGCGCACACGATGCAGCCCCTCACTGTGACAATATGATATTGCAGATAATACAAACCCATCAATTCCTTTCCAGAGGCTCTTTTGCAGTAAATTCTGGTGCAGGATTTCTCCTGTAACTTGCTCCTGTGCCTGTTCTGCTGCAGGGCTTTGCACGGTGCCACCAAGGAGCGCGGGATCGTCATCACCCGCTCCACGTACCCCAGCAGCGGGAGATGGGCCGGGCACTGGCTCGGGGACAACACGGCAGCCTGGGACCAGATGCACAAATCCATTATTGGTACGGGCCAGGAAAAGGGTTGGCAGCCCTGGCATCACCAAATCGTGCAGTGGGTTGGGTTGGGAGGGGCCTTAAAGCCCATCCTGCCACGGCAGGGATGCCTTCCACAGGTGTGGAAGCGTGGAATCCTCCAAGCGTTGTCCAACTTGGCTTTGCTTCTCCTCCACCTCCACAAAATGTTCTACAGTACTGCTGATGCCCACACTGAAAAAAAAAAAGAAAACACAAAAGTTTATAATTTTCTGTAGGTAAAACACAAGATGTTAGAAGAACATGACCTCAAAGCCCAGCCCTGCCATGGTAGGGATGCCTTACACAGACCAGGTTCCTCCAAGGATTTTCCAACCTGGCTTTGCTTCTCCTCCACCTCCACAAAATGTTCTACAGTACTGCTGATGCCCACACTGAAAAAAAAAAAGAAAACACAAAAGTTTATAATTTTCTGTAGGTAAAACACAAGATGTTAGAAGAACATGACCTCAAAGCCCAGCCCTGCCATGGTAGGGATGCCTTACACAGACCAGGTTCCTCCAAGGATTTTCCAACCTGGCTTTGCTTCTCCTCCACCTCCTTGCTTTTTGTGTGCCTGTGATTTTCAGCTGAAAAAAAAAAGGTTCAGCAACCAGAACTTCTTGACAATTTTTTTTTTTTTTTTAACTTTTTCTTCTTGCTCCCTTCTGTTTTGGGGTTGTGTTGGATAGACATAGGGTATGTTGGTATGTGACAGGTAGACCTGTCACTTTAGCTAAAGTTACTCAAATATTTGCTCTAGATTGGCTAATTGGTAAATTTATATTGCTAAAAGCAAGTAAAGCAAAAAAGCAAAAGCATAACATATAACTGAGCCTCATATTTCCTTTAGTCTATTATTTAACAAAATATTCTACAATATTGCTGATGCCCACATTTAAAAAAAAAAATCAAAATTTATAATCTGCAGGTAAAACACAAGGTGTTAGAAGAACATTTTGTAGTAGTGCCAGGTGCTGGGAACTACTTTAATTCCCTTGGGACCCCTCCTGTGCCCTGCCACTTGTTTTTTTTGGTTTTTTTTGCTCCAGTCCACCCACATCCCATCTCCTTCTGTAGCTGGAAAACACAACACATTAGAGAAATTGTGGGGCTTGTATTTGTTTTTTTTTTCCTCTTCTGATTCATTACTGTAATAAACATTGTCTATATAACCATAATGTAAAAACAAAACCCAGCCAGTAATTCCAATTTATTTCTCTTTTCAGGCATGATGGAGTTCAGTCTCTTTGGAATATCTTATGTAAGCTAATGACTTATTAACTTATATTTAATTACCATGATGTTGTACATGATAATACAGTTTTCCATTTGGGTTATTCTGAAAATTTCAGACAGGAGCTGATATCTGTGGCTTCTTCAAAGACGCAGAGTATGAGATGTGTGCCCGCTGGATGGAGCTGGGTGCATTTTACCCATATTCAAGGAATCACAACGAGAAAGGAACACGGGTGAGTCACAATTTTTTAACACTTCTTAGCAGCTGGGCCTTTGCAACACACAGGCAAAACCAGCCAGAAAAATGCACAATTGCCCTGGCTCAAAATAATAATTTAAAAAAAAAAAAAAAAGCGTATTCTAAGTAAAATGGAGAAGAAAAGAAAACTTTTGGCTCTTTAACAAATGAAAATTGTTATTTCTATGCTGGCTCTGCTGTGAGCCTCCCCATCACCTGGGAGATTTTCTGCCCACACAGGGGCTGCTCTGGGGTTTGGACACTCGAAGGAAGCCCGTTCTAACTTTGCTTTCACTGAATCAAACTCTACACGTTTTCCCCTCTGGGCCATTTGGATTTCAATGAGCAGGGCTAAAGTGGAGATTTTATGGCAAACACACTTCAAGGAACAGAACTGACCTCGGTGCTCTCAGCCCTAATTGCCCATAATTACACAACAAAGGAGAAAATGGGGCAGTGTAATAAGATGCTGGAGTGAGACTCAGGAATTTCTGTGCTCTGCACGTTTGCCACCATCAGATATTGCATTTCTGCTAAAAGGAAAAAGAAATAATTGCCTAAATGTAAGCTAAGGACTGGAGTGGAGAAAGCTGTAAAACAAGATAACCGGGAGAATAAAAAAAAGGGGGAACAGCACTCCTGTTCCAGGGAAAGCTGCAGGTCTAGCAGAGTGGAGCTATTTAGATGGCAACTATCTAATGGATTAAAGTCTCCTTTTCAAAGCTGGCTGCTTTATCTGGCAGCACACGCTTTCCACAGGCCGGGGAAAGGCTGCAAAATGCAGATTCAGGGTTATCGTGGTGCTGCCAGTCTCACCCAATTTGCCAAGGGATTGTTCCACGGGTTTAATAAAGATTTGAGGCTCTCCTGACCCCAGTCCTTGGTGCCTGGGACTCGCTGCAGGTCTGGGAGCAGAGGGCTGGGGGATCCTGTGCCCCAGGGACACTTGGCATTAAACATTTTTGCTGTGTTTCCCCTGGGGTTTTATCAGCTTTCCTCTTTCTAGTTCCCCCTCCTGGGAACTAGAAAGAACGCTGTCCTGACAGTGACAGCCACGGTTTTCACTCGCTCCTGAGCTGAAGAATAAATAAACAAAGATTCTCTGCTTCAGGGGAGAGAATTCTGTGGTTTGTTTGGCTGCGCTGATTTGGGGATTTTAGTTTTCTCAGGCAGCCCAACCCGGCTCCTCTAACAACTCTCTCTCCTCCTTCAGAGGCAAGATCCTGCTGCCTGGGATGCCACATTTCATGAGATTTCCAGGAATGTGCTGAACATAAGATACAAGCTGTTACCTTACCTCTACACCTTGCTGTTCGATGCCCATGCCCAGGGCAGCACCGTGATCCGCCCCGTGCTCCACGAGTGAGTGCAGCTCCCTGCTCTCCTCACCAAGAATTCCCATTAAAACCCCTCTAGCTGTGACCCCTGAGCAACAGAGCTCTCGCTTTGTTACAGCATTCCCCCTTTCAATTTTAAAAAACTCCAAGAAAACCCAAATCTTGGCTGGGAAAACTGAGGTTTTTTTGCACGCGGTGATGTGCTGTTCTCGAAGAAATTCAGCCAGCAGTGGCTCAAATTAAAAAGCCTGTCCCAGATTTTATTATTGTAAATAATAAGCATAAAGACCTTCAGAGTTTTGCTGTCCCAATGTAGTGAGAAGCAAAACCAAAAAAACGGGGGAAAAAACCCCAAATCCAAGCATTAACTTGCACTTCTCCAACGAGCATCCCATCGGGATCTCTGTGCAGCCATTAATTGATCTCTGAATTATTAGCAGCAGTAACGAGGAAATAGATCCTAGGAGGAGCAGGTGGAATTACTGACAGCAGGGTGTTCTCTGGGAAAGCTCAGCTCTGGCTGTCTCCCCTGGCAGGTTTGTGGAGGACAGGAACACCTGGGATATCGACGAGCAGTTCCTCTGGGGTCCTGCCCTGCTCATCAGCCCTGTGCTGAAACCGGTGAGCTCTGGAGCATCCATCACTAAACTCAGCTTAACTAAGCTCCACTTTGGGATTTGAGGCCCCTAAAATTTGTGTGTTTGGTTGCAGAACGATCGGAGTGTGAATGCTTACTTCCCCAAGGCCCGCTGGTATGATTACCACACAGTAAGTCATCCTAAAAAAAAATTGTGTTTTAGAACTTGTATTTTCTGTCTTTTCACAGTGCTGAGTGTGGTAGGGAGGTGGCAACGCTCTCCTGCCTAATTTGCATTTAATATAAGTTCTTAGAAACTTAAAATCTACTCAGCTGATTAAAGAAATTATAAAAATCCTCAGTTCCTTTATAATAATGCGTAATAACATGGCCAGAGTTGTGATAAATGAAAAGGTGAAGTAATACCTTTAATTTAGCGTTCTTTTCACTTTTTGTAACCCTCAAATGATACACAGAAGGTTTTTGTAATGGAATGCTCTAATAAAGAAAAGAAAAAACAGGTTTAGCTGCATAACTTTTTCCTGAAAAATGAAAGATTTGAGAATAGGAAGAGCAGGATCCAAAGTCCCTTCGTTAATCACAGGTTTGGGTTTCACCCACTTGGCCCCTTTGGTTCAGCTGCCATCACCCATGGTCAGGCCAGGCTTTTACAGAGCCAAAATTTCAGGGCTTCTCTTAATTAATAGTTACTCCTGCAGTAACAACTCCTAATTAACCTGTCTGGAGAAACAGTATCATTTCATTCTGAAGGAAAACCCTGCAAAAAAATTTTTTTTCTTCCTTTTTGTAAATAGGAGACAGACACTGGCTTTAGAGGACAATTCCAAAATTTATCAGCTCCTTTGGAGCACATCAACCTGCACATCCGAGGTGGATACATCCTGCCTTGGCAAAGACCTGCTAACACGACTGCTTACAGGTAGGAAGAAGTGAAAATTTTACATTTAATTTGCCTCTCTGGTGTTTTTTTTTTTAATTTTTCCCAATGTTGTCTAGTAGGTATGGGATGGGAAGATGGCTGTGGGAGGTCAGTTGGGTGGTACACAACTTTTCTGTGAAGGAATTACCATTTGGGGAATATGGAATGTGATTAGCTGAGGGAATTGAGAGAAAATTGTGTTTTCCACAGCCGGAAAAACCCGATGGGACTCACGGTGGCCCTGGATGATGAGCTGTCTGCAGAAGGACACCTTTACTGGGATGATGGGGTTCGCATTGGTACGAAGTCCAGGGCTTCTCCCCTCCCTAAAACCCTTTTTTTTTCTTTGTTGTGAGAATGGTTGGACACTGCCAAGCGAGGCTCCATCCCTGGGGATATTCCAAGCCCAAATTCGAGCAGACAAAGCCAAGGATGTGAACTGGGCAGAGCTGGAACAAACTCTGGGGTGTCCAAGCTGGGGGAAGGGATGGGCTTGTGCCAAAGCCACCCTGTTTCTGGGGGACAGATCTGAACTCACCTGAGAGGCAAAACTGAGATTAACCCTGCACAGCACCCTTACAGAGCCATGGCTCTCCCTGGCATGATGCTGTGATTTATGGAATTAATACCTTGTGTAAATGAAATTGTGCCCGAGCCCGAGACAAGGAGATAACAAAGATCCCCCCTCAAACCTATGGGATCCATAAATCACGGGGGAGTTCTCATTAATTCCCTCAACGTGGCTAAATTTCAATAATTTTCTGCAGACAAGAGCCCCTGAGCTGTCACTCCTCCTCCCCACCCAGGGTGCACTGCTGCTGTTGTTGTGACAACACACACAACACAGAATTTTGTGAAATTTTTTTAAAGTAGAATTTTTATTTGAAGAATTTGTGCTCTTATATGGATTTTTTACAGATTACTGTGATTAGTGACTGAGAGATAGAACTTTTTATTTACATTGGTTAAACCGAGGGATATTAAAAGATTTTTATTTTTTTTTACAGAAAGAAGTTAAAATATGAATATTATTATAAAACCAATTTTGTTGTTTAAGTTTTGGGAATAAGTTTCAGAAAACTCAAACATTAGAAAAACAGTTTTATCGTGTTTATCACATGCTCCTAGGAAAGAACATCAGAAAAGCAAAACATCAGGCCTGAAACCAGACTACACCTGTAATTGCAGAGGGAACACAGGGCACGTGGGAAATGACTGCAGTGAGAAACTGAAACGTTTTTCTCCTCATTTAAAGTGCCCTGATCTTCCTTGTGCTGTTTCTTTGTCTGTTTTTATATCTCACCCCTAAAATATTCTCCTTTTATCCTCACTTCAACTTTATATACACTGGATTTTATGTCCAATAGCATTCATCTCCTGGAAATGCACAACTTCTCTTTATTTACATACAAATACATCCCTTGGATTTGTAAGTTGACTATGGACCCATTCCTTGAGCAGAAATTTTGGTAAAGTGTTAAATAAGGTGGATAGCAAAGACATTTCATTCCATTTCTTTCATTCTTTCTTTTTAACAGATGCTTATGAAGATGGAGTTTACCTGCTGACATCATTTACTGCTAAGCAGGTAATCACATTAGCTCCTATTTATTTAATAGTCACTTTAGGTGATATTTTTGGTGCTTTTAACTGTGGGTATTTTAATTTGTGTCTTCCTAATGTCTACGTATCCCAACCTTATATTAAATTGTGCTCACAGATGATCAGACTACAAGAAATGTGATTAAACTGTGTTCAGAATGAATTTAGGAGTGAATCTGAGGAGTATCATTAATTGCAATTGTCAGATTTCACTTCTTACCATAACCAGTGGAATATCTGGAAATAAATTAGGCTCGAATTACAGGGACTTTTGGCTTAAAAGCAAAGCTCTTTCTGTTGTAGGAGAAAACACACTTTCTTATTTCATTATTTTCCAGGGTGCCACAATGTCTTCTAATTTTATCCACACTGTTCTTTCCTCTCATTTAATTCTGTCTTTGTCAAATAAAAGGGTGTTAATTGCTAAGGAAGGGAGTTTGTTTTGCTAACACTCAGTATTTGCAGCTGTAAGGAGATTATAAAATAAAAGCACCTTTCCCTGCTCTTACAAAATCTGAGTAAGGAAAAGCCTAATTAAAGAGGTCTGGAATCAACCAACAATGAAACACTCACCCCCTGAGCACTAAAGACGTGGAATTATGTCACAGCACGTTTGTGGGGGATCTGGGTACATCCAAAATCTGCTTAAAATCAGAGTAACTGACTGAGAGGGGGCCTGTGAGCGCTGAGGGAGGGGATGGGGAGGCAGGAGCTGCTCTGGGAGGGCAAAAAGCAGGAGGAGAGAGCCTGGAGGGTGGGAGAGGGGCAGGGAAATGGGGATTTGTCCTGCAGCCCATCCAGGGGTGGAGAATTTCCTGTTGCTTCACTCCTCACATCAATCAGCTGAGTGGCCATGAAAGCACAGCAGAGCCCAGGATCTGGCCAGGCTAACGAAGGGGAGAAAAGCTTCCAGCATTTGAAGAATAAATAACAACACACAGGTGTTAGGAAATAAATATTGAGGGGAAAAAAAACCCTGAAGACAGCAAATGAAAAGCTCAAGTGGATTTCTGAGGTGTACCCCTTGGCTTTACCTGGTTCTTCTTCTCAGGGTCAGGGTTAAAAGTGTGAGAGACAGAATTCTTGTTCTGACTCGGATATTTATTATTTCTTATCCATGTTCCAGCCTCACTGACTGTGAGTGCTTCTGTATGTTAAGCTAACAGAGCAAAAACGGAGCACAGAGTTCTGTCTGCAAGGTCTGCTTCAGCCTGAACTGCCCAGTTATGAGATGGCAACGAATTTATTTTAACTTCTAACCCAATAACCAACCACCCACGGCCTGCTCTGGGGGCTTTTCAAACCAATCACCCAAACTTGTGAAGGAGAAAGACTAACCTATGCCCTAACCCCTCCAGCTTGTTACATATATATTACTATATACCAAAACGTTAAATACTAAATTTTTTCACTCTGTGCTATGACATGCTTCCATTGAACTCAACACTCACCCTCTCAGTGCTTAAATTCCAACTCTCCCCCTGTGCTATCACACCTTCTGTCCAACTCCACACTCTCAGTGCTGTCACTCAGTTTTGGAAGCCTTTCCATGGGCTCAGGTCAGTGCAGTGAATCTTTGAGGGTCACTCCCTGCCAGCACAGCAATCTGAGATCCTCTGTGCCCAGGGTTC
>VXBS01007562.1:354615-378208 GCA_013400255.1 Sitta europaea
AAAAAAAAAAAAAAAAAGAAAAAAAGATTTTTTCCTTATTTATTTAGGGAACCTCATCCTTGTCTGTTTTTCAGCCTTGAGAGCCCCAGCATCCAGAATCCCGTGTTTCAGCCCCAGGGGACGGTTTTACTGAGTCCCCAGGGTAAAAATTCCTGAGGAACTCACCCAGGCTGAGAAATCCCAGCTCCCTTGGGGTTTGCCCAGCCCCAACCTGTCCCACTGCAGGAAATCCCAGGAAACTCCAACATCCTGAGCAGTGGGGAAGTTTCCAACAGGATTAAACATCCTGCTTGTGCTGGGATGGGATTTTTTAAACTCTCACTCTCCTCATGGTTTGATGTTCCACCCAGAGGTTGGGCACAATCCTGCTCTACATCCCACCAGAAAACCCTCACTGAGGGCAAAAAGTCTCCCCTGAGAGAGCCATGAAGTTCTGAATTCCAAATATTTATTTTTTTTTTCCTGAGCTTAATTTGTTTGGAACTCTTGGAATTTTGTTGGAACTTTTGTGGTTTGACAGCAGCTGGAGAGAAATGCCCACTTGTGGCAGCTTAGAGGGAACCCCCCACTAACTGGTATGGGAGGAAAAGATGGAAAATCAGCTCTCATTCCATCAGTGTCATTCCAAAGGGTTCCCAAAAAATCGTGCACTGAAAAGGCTCCTCCTGCATCCAAAATTTGGGAGTGCCTGGGTGGGGAGGAGTAGCTGGGTGGAACAGGAGCACGGGTGGCCCTGGAATTACAACTCCACTTGAGGAGAAGGTGAAACCACGGCACAACTGGCTGTGCTTGTTCTAATGAAGCTGCCACACATGCACAGATAATTGGATTTTAACTTGGAGCTGGAAGGAGCAGCTGGATGGCAACATCTGGCAGCACAGCTGGAGTGTGGTGGGCTGGGAAAAGAGAAGGCTTGGCACATTTGGCCTTTCCTTTTTCTCCTTTCTTTCCCTTTCCTTTTCCTTTCCTTTCCTTTCCTTCCCTTCCCTTCCCTTCCCTTCCCTTCCCTTCCCTTCCCCTTTTATGATTTTTGTTCTCTCAGATGAGCAACTTTTGGGATTTTTTTCCAGCTACACCAGGAAATCTTTGCTAAATGATGCAGAGTTGGAAGTTCCTCTTTACATTTCCTGGAAATGCCAACCTCCTGTGATTCCAAGGATTCAGTCAAGCTTGGTGGTGTTTTCAATTATCATATGAATATATTTCAATATGGATTTCTGAATCACAATTATTTGCAAGTAAAATGTAAAAAAATTAATCCAATGCAATGCACTTCAAATTAGCCCATGTGGAAAGTTTAAGTGTTTAAACACACACTTGGTGCATGCTATATTTACATTTATAATTCATAACTGCATGGTTAAGTGTACACACTTAAATGTACACTATGTATATTGCTTACATCATTAATATTTTAAATTCTATTATGTAAAATATGGGGTTTTTTCCCTTTATTATATGGTTGCTCTCACAATCAGAGTGGTTTCAGTTGAATGTTTAATGCATATGAGGCATTATGCACATTATAATAATTATGGAATAAGAGATTCAGAAATGCTCCCTGACCCGTGGGACCTTTATAATAATTCCAGGAGACTTTTGGGTGGGTGTAGAGCCCCATTTCCTCCCCTTGATAAAAACCCCACACTCAGGGTCAGCCCACAAAGCAGCTGATACTGAGATATTCCAGCTCTCTGTAAAAATGGATAAAATTTACGTTGAGTACCCAGTGCACAGAAGGCAAATAAAAGTGACATTTGAGCAGAATGTCCAAAAAGAAACTGGTAAAAACATTATTTGCCATGATCTGAGTCTGGAAAATGCCACAGGGATGGAGGAGAGCAAAGAATCTGATCCAGAGGATCCCTCCAGATCCAGGGGTTTCTTTGCCAGCATGGGAACAACTGGAAGAATCTTCTGTGTAAAAGAGGAAATATTCAAAACTCCAAACACCTCACCAGGACACAGCAGCTGGAATTAAATCAGGGGTGCCCAGGAGTTGATGTAACAGCTTCCAATGCTTTGTATCCATGGATAAAAACATCCTTTTTGTAGAATCATGGAATGGTTTGGGCTGGGAGGGAATTCGAGCTCACTTTGTTTCACTTCCACTGTCCCAGGGTGCTCCAAGCTCCATCCAACCTTGGGATCTTGGTTTTGATACTTGGATAAAAGTCTAGGACTGGGGAGTTTTGGATTTGGGTGGAATCCAAAGGAGCTGCTGCCTAAAAATGACAGAACTTGGCAGGTTTGTGTTATTTTCTCCTGAATTTGAATGTACTGGAGAGTAACAAGCTGGGCTGTGTTTGAATAAAGTCAGCAAAGGGAAACCTGCAAAGAGCTGGGCTCTGCTTCAAGTCCAGCCTCTTGTTGTTGCTGTCACTAATAGATTTAATTATATTGGTTATTAACAGATTAATGAGGAGTTGAAAGCAATTCTTGTGAGTGTTTACACTGTCAGATAAACATTTAATGAATGGAATGTTCTCATTAAATGAGTGGTGACATTTTTTCTCTCAGAACAGCCCAATTCTGGGCAGCCATTAAAGACAAGGAAATCTCCCCTCTCCTTCTCTCTCTCCCTCTCCTCTCCTCCTGTTTTGATCCACACAGCTCCTCCCACATTTCTCTCATGTTCCCAAATAAAATCAAGCAGAATTTCCTGCTCTGCAGGCACAACCTCCCCAATTTCTCTGTGCTATCCAACATCCAATGTCCCAGTGCAGGGATGCTGGGATGGGCATTTTGCTGTTTTCCATCCAAGCAGCTCCTGCTTCCTCCACAATATTCCCACTCCTTTCATGGAACCCCTTTCTCACTGCACTCCTTCCCCATTTCCCACTCTCCTTTTCCCATTTTTCCTGCCACTTTTGGCTCTGTTCAGTGCTCTGAGCTGGGACCATGCTGGAGGAAATGTTTTTCCAGGCTCTGCTATTCCATCTCTACTTTAAAACAGGAAATATTTCCCTGCCACCTCTGCCCCCTGCAATCCTCAATGGATCTCATCGGTTCTGCCCTTTACAACCAGAAACATTTTGGAGTGAAAATGGAAATATCCCATCCTTTGGAGAGCCAAATCCCTTCCCACACGTCTTTCCAAGCAAGAAAAACAAAGTTTGCCTGACTTTGAGAACTTCCCCTCAGCACAAAAGCCTTTTCCAAAGGTTCTAATTGAAGCCAAGCACCTATTTGGGTTACAATGTCCTATATTTAACTTGAATGGAATAATTTCTTTTCTTGTATTTAACCTTTGATCAGCTGCCTACCTTTGAACTCTGGATATTGATCCCTTCCTTGTTATCCTTGTCCCACTTCTCCTGGAGCTCTTGCATAACCTCAGAAATCAAAATAAAATTCTCTCTTTGCTGAAAAAAATTATTTTTTTTTTTTTTTTTGTTCACAGGGATGGCTTCACTTTATTCTTTTGTTTTTTAAAGCAAGCACCACAGAGATCTGGAATACAATAATGAAGGTGTTTGCACAGTTTTAAATCAAATTCAGCACTGGGGGAATGTGTGGTTGCACAAACAAAAAAAACATTGAAGAAAACCTCAAAACTCAGCATAAATTTAAAAAACAACATTAAAAATCCTGTGATGGTCTGAATTTTTCTTTTTTGTGTGACTTAGAGTTCTAAATTATGTAATTACCTCATTTCAAACACTTGCATTAAATGATTTGGTGCTTCAGAGTGATGCAGGTAAAAATCTTCCTTATTGATATTTGTTCCTACCTGAATTCCTAAGAGAGAAGTGAATTTCTGCACTCAGAGTGCCCAGACAAACAAACTCTCATCAATCCCTGTCCCCAAACCATCCCAAACCACCCGGGGCTAAGTGATTTATAAATCCTGGGCAGGCTTGGGGCACATCCAAAGGTGGGTTTTCCCCTTTTATTTTCCTTTTTCTTTGGAAATATCCTTTCACCCCACTTCTTTCACCATCATATCCCAGATGGAAAGCAAATATTTCCTTAGCCAGAGACACAGAGAAATAAAACTGGTTTTAGTAAAACCAGCAAAAAGCAAATCTTACACTGAGCAGCAGCAGCAGCACCTCTGCATTTCCTCAACATTCCTTGGAGCTGGATTTTCCCAGACTTTATGCCAGGCAGGTCATCACTAAAATCTCTGGAATTACACAGGTAAACCCACCAGAAGAGAATTTCCTTTTTTTTTTTTTTTTCAGCAAGAGATTATCCTTTTTAAAAATTGATAAAATTTACATTGCAAATAAGTGATATTACAAGGCAAATAAAAGTGACATTTGAGCAGAATGTCCAAAAAGAAACTGGTAAAAACATTATTTGCCATGATCTGAGTCTGGAAAATGCCACAGGGATGGAGGAGAGCAAAGAATCTGATCCAGAGGATCCCTCCAGATCCAGGGGTTTCTTTGCCAGCATGGGAACAACTGGAAGAATCTTCTGTGTAAAAGAGGAAATATTCAAAACTCCAAACACCTCACCAGGACACAGCCTCAGCTGTGGACATTGCAAACTGAGTATGAGAGCATCTTACAAATGTTCTTTTTACAAAACATTTGAGAGCATCCTCAGGTGCTCACTGAGTGTCTGCTGCAACTGTAAATGTGATTGTGCTGCAGCAAATCCACAGAATTTTCCACCCAAGAGGATCAAGAAATGTTTTACATGGAGAGAAAAAGTCCCTGAGCCCCTCTCCTGCAAGGATCACACTTCTGTTCTCCTTTCTTCCTTGGTACCTGATAAACATTTAATTCCATCAGGGCCCAGGGAGCACAGGGAGGGACCCGGGGAAATCGCTTGCAGGGACAATTAAAGGTTAATTGGCAGAGCAGGGACAGGGAAATGTGGAATTCTAGACTTGGAAATGTTGGAAAAGACTTAAAATCATCGGGTCCAACTGTGACCCGACACCACCACCACGGTCCCAGGTCCTTGAGTGCCACAGCCACAGATTTTAACAATTCCAGGGATGGGCACTGCACCAAGCAGCCCCTTCCAGTTCTTTACAACCCTTTCCAGGAAGGAATTTTCCCAAATATCCACCCTGAACCTCCCCTGGCCCAGCCTGAGGCTGTTCCCTCTCTCCTGTCCCTGTTCCCTGGGATAAGATCCCAAATCCCCCCTGGCAGGAGCTGTGCAGAGCCAGAAATTCCCCCTGAGCCCCCTGTGCTCCAGGCTGAGCCCCTGCAGCTCCCCCAGGGATTCTCCATCCCTTCCCAGCTCCCTCAGGAATTCTCCAGCCCTTCCCAGCTCCCCCAGGGATTCTCCATCCCTTCCCAGCTCCTTCAGGAATTCTCCATCCCTTCCCAGCTCCCTCAGGAATTCTCCATCCCTTCCCAACTCCATTCCCTTCCCTGGACACGCTCCAGCATGAGAAGGGAGATGAGGAGGGACAGCCCAGGTGGAGCCTCCCAAAATCGCAGATTCCACATCCCTGAATCCCACAGGAGGGAGGGATGGGGCTGGCAGTGCATCCCTAAGGCCACGAGCAGGGCAGCAGCACCCAGAGCTGCAAATGAGAGGGAACAAAGTTCACTTGTAGTGTGTGAAAAATGCAAAAACTGGGAAAACTTCTCCCGTCTTTTTTTTTTTNTAAAGCTGCTGGCGAGAGTGACACTTTCCCTCCTGCTAATTGACAACTTGGGGAAACAAAGCCACAAAAAGAGAGATGTTCTGCTGCTGCCGTGGTGCCTGGAGCCTGTCAGGAGCTGCAGTCAGCTCGGTTTGATCTGCAGCAATGTGGAGCTGAGAGTGGGAGCAGAAGGGAGCAGCTGCCAGGGCTGGAGCAGCCAGGGAGGCTCAAAAGGCATTAATTGCAATGTTTTTTAGTGCTCTGTGGGTTTTTCTTTAATGCTTTAGCGGGGTTGAGATAACGGCGAGGTGGGAATTTGGGAGGGTGGGATGCTGGGGTCATCACTCAGCCACTCGGGATTCAGGGCAGCACATCCTGGAGTGCTGTGGGGAGAAAAATCCAGAAATTTTGGCTAAAAAATGTTCCAGGTCAAGCTGGAAGGAGCTGTGAGCAACCTGGGTTCTGCAAAGTGTCCCCTGTCCGTGGCAGAGGAGAAGGAGAGGAGCTTCAAGGTCTCTCTCCAGCCCAAACCATTCCAGGAGTCTGGGATTCTGCTGACTCCTTGGTTTTAAATAAATCTGAAATTGCTTTTAGTGATAAACACTAAATTTTCTCCTAAAAATGGGGTTTTTCCTTTTTCTCAGTATTCTGAGATCAGTATTTGATATGCTTGGTATAGAGCTCTCTATATACATTATATAAATTTATATATATATAAATCACACTATTATAGCTGCCAATAGTTTCTGCCTTGTGCAGAAACTCTGAAAAATATTGAGCATTTTATTAACACTTTTAAAATTCATTCTCTAAGCAATCACGAACCAGCCTTAGGTTTTATTCCAGAAATTTCAGCTGAAATGATTACAAATCACATGAAAAGAAGTTTAGAATTTAACAGTCACTTATCAGGTATTTTTATTATAATCAGAGATCCTACAGCATCCAGATCAGATGCTCTGCTGCTTTTTTTTCCCTTTAATTTAGCAATAATCCTGTGTCTATCTGTACCAAGAGAGCTTTTAAAATTCTACCTTTACATGCAAGAACACTGCTCTGGTGGCTTTTCCCCCCACATTTTTATTTCTGTCTCACATAAAAACCAATCCTCCATGAACTTACCACCAGTGAGGCCAATAATAGAAAACAAAATGCACTGATGGAGATTTAATGCTGAGTTTCATGCTACAAGCCACCCTCATGGCTTGGTTAGAGGGGCAATAAAATCTGCCTTGTTTAGGGGAAAGCTGACACTTTCTTTTTATCTCTGAATCCCCAAAGGCTGGGCTGAGCAGTTTGGATGATTTTGCCATGAGAACGATGAGAAGTTTTAAGGAAAAAAGCCAGCAGACCTCATATTTTGCATCAAAAAATGATGCACGGAGCATTCAGGTTTGCTATTTGGAATAGTGATCCTGCAATTTAGAAAATTATTAAAAATAATGACAACTGCACACCAAATTCTGGGCATTTCCTCTGCAGGCTCAGCCGTGCTGTATTTTATTCCACTTCTCCTGGAAATCGTGTTTGGTCTCCTGCAGAAAGATTAGCATCAAATATTAATAGTTTTTCCCTATGCAGAGTCAGAGGATGGGAAGTGGTTGACTGTTTTCCATCATTCTAATAAACTGTTCTGAAAAGAAAGAATTATGGAGCGTCCGAGGTGGTGAAAACGTTGCACTGGCAGTTAAAAAATGAATTCTGAATTCCCAATTCTGAAAATCACAACAGAGAGCAAGTCCAGAGGACTGATGGAGGAATGCAGGTACAGACCTTGTCAGTCTTTGTATTTCCCTCAATACCAGAGCACTCCCGATTTTTTTAACCCTTTCATCCCTTTCAGAAGTTCTGTGGCAGGCAATTAACAGCAATTAATTAAACTGCCTTGAGATCTGAGGGCATTGTTTTGAAACTCCACCCGCAGAAGTTCACAAATCGTTCACAGTAGATCTCAAATAAATGAGTTGAATGAAATCCTGTCTGTGAAAAAGGAGACGGGCAGAGCCTATCATTCAGCAGGAACTCAGTTTGCCTTTGCTGCAAATTCAAAATGTTGCTCTTTCAGCAGGGATTATTGACTTTGAGAAGGTGAACACACCAGATACAGACTCATTTCTCAGGCATAATATGGGTAGGAAGGAACTCAGCCTCCAGCACCACCTGGAATTCTGGGGACAACTCTGTCACCTCTAGACCTCATCACCTCTTTCCTTTGGATGCATCTGAAGGCAACCAGAACAAAGTCCAGACAGCTCGAATTCCTCAGAAATGTGCATTTCCTTCCTGAAAGGCTTTTAAACAGGAGCTGACTGCAGGAAAAAGAAAAAAAAAAAAATAAAGACAACGGTTCCATCAAAACCGAAGCCGTTCCTTCCATAACATTTTAGATCAAATTAATGATTTAGCCAGCACAAGTATTGCTGCTATCAGGCTTCCACAGCACTTCCAAAAAAGAAGTAGATGACTGGAAAAAACCTGTGGAGAATTATTGCTCACACAGACGTGGCAGAGCTGAGTTACAGCTCTCGCCAGCGACGAGAGCAATAAAGTCTGACGAAGATAATGCAACAAACATAATGGTTTGCTTTGCATCTTAAATAGATAATGAAACAACCAGAGGCAATAGATCCAGCAGTTACTGCGCTCAGGGCTCCATAAATAACAGCTCGGAGCAGCAGGATTTACTGTGCTAATAAAGTTAACAGACGACCCAATTCCGGCGCTTCTGCTCAGCCCTCTGCTGATGTTCTGCCCCTGAAGTCGGGGGGGGTCACTCCCAGGAGCAAAGTTTGGGATAGTGGAGCCAAAGATGAGGGAAAATTCTGTTTTGTGTGTAGGGAGAGGTCATCTTTAGGAGTTGGGACTCAGATGCTCCTGGAGCAGGTCCCGTGGGAGCGTTCCTTCTCTCCAGCCCACAGCAGAAGGCTCCAGACACTTCTCCCTGTCCTGATCCCCAGCAGCCCCAAGGATTCAGTGAGTCCATTCTGTGTTTCTGTTGAAGCCACCTGTTAGATTCTTAAAAAATAAAAATATATATGTTTTTATCTTTCTTTCTTCTGCTGTTTTCTTTGTTGTTCTTTCTGGCCTGGGCCTTTCTGGTGTNCATCCTGGGGTTGCCCTCCCCTCCTGTCAGCTGCTCACACAGCTCCAAGCTGAGCAGAGCTCCCCAGCTTCTCCAGCTGCAGGAAACCCAGTGGAATCAGAGCATTTAGAGCATTGGAGCAAAACCCATTTCTCCTGATTTAGGAAAGTGTCTCCTTTCCTAAGGAGGGCAAGGGCAGCAGAAAGGATGCCCAGAAGTTGCAGATTCACTATTCCAGGTGTCCCAAGCCAGGCTGGATGGGGCTTGGAGCAACCTGGGCTCGTGGGAGGTGTCCCTGCCCTTGGCACTGGAGGATCCTTGAGATCCCTTCCCAGCCAAAACCATTTTGGGATTCAGTTTGGAGAGGGAAGAGCTCTCACAACAACGAGGTGGAGATAAACAATCACCCAGCAGCAGCAGAGGCTCAGGCTGAAATTCAACAACCTCCTACCTAAATGTTCCCTTTCTATTCCCACCAAGAAAATCCTCTTGGCATAATTTAATTACACCTAAGAGGACGCTGCACCTCAGCAGAGGAGGGGAATTCTGAGAACTCTGTGTCAGAGCTGAAGACATTATCTGAGCCAATTTTGATGGGATTAATGTTGTTTAAGGGAGCTGAGGAGAATTTTGCTGCACGAGATAGAACAGCAAGAGAACAACAGGTCCAGAGGGTGAACACGGCTCTTCCAGGCAGCAGAGGATAATTATGAAATGTAATTATCCTTGGAGTTTCTCAGGGAAAAGAGCAAGGCTTGATAAACATTTTAGCACATTCTTGCTGTTAGGAGGGAAAGAAAGGTAAAAAAAAAAAAGGGCATTTCAAGGAAATTAAAAACTTAAAGCAGCAGGTTTGAAATACTGAATGCTGGGATTTGACAGGTCATTTAAATACCTGAAAATGTTATTTAATTCATGTAACCTAAAACTGTACAAATAAAAGCAAATGAGAGGGAAGAGGATTATCTTACAGATGTGTGGGTGTGCATGTAGGATGGGAATTTTAAAATCTAGAACTTATCAGTGGCTAAACCCAACAGAGAACCCCCCTCTCCTTGCTGGTGGCTTCTCCTCTGCTCAGATCCATCCCATTCCAGCAGCTCTGGGATGGACTGGATCCAACCCAGGTGCAATTCTCTAAACTTTCATAATATTCTGAACAAAATTATATTTAAAAAAAGCACATGGGAAAAGAATAAGACAAAGAATCCTATTTATTCTCTTCCCCTTTACTTTGGCACTAAATTCTGAGTAGCTCTCACTGACATTGCCCAAATGGATTTAAAATTTCTTTTTTATTATTAATATGGAAGACAGGGGCTATGACTGGCAAAACCACCAAAGAAAGTGGATAAAGCAAAAAAATGTTTGTCCACTGCTTATGATTCACTCTGAAATAAATTGTTTGCACACAGCAAAGAATAAATAATATGAACAACGTTCTCCCTCTACACTTCTACATCCCAGAAAAAATGGGATGGGCTCTGCTGAGGACCCTGAAAGCACAGAGAAAGCTGTAAAGGAAAATATTTTAAAGGAAATTTTTAAAATAACTTTATTTTGAAATGTTTTAAGCATTATTTTAATGTAACTACCATTTGGATAGAGTTCAGATCCAGAAAAGGCGATTCCTCAAAATTGTTGCAAGTCTCAAATTCTAAAATTCTGCTCCTTGGTGTCACCCCAGCTCTGTGGCTCCACCTGATCTGGGACAGAAATGTGTGATGCTGCAGGAACAGCTGTGCTGCAAAATGTGCAAACCTGGAGCTGCCTGAGCTGGCACCCCTGGCCTTTTGTCACCTCAAATTTCCACCTGTGGCTCTGCACGGCTGGGGCTGCTCTGACCAATCTGTTTCTGGCAGAATTTTGCAAACATGGAGAAGAATATCCGGAATTTTGATCCCAGCAGCTCAAAATCTGGCAATGCCATCAAGGGCAGCTTAAAAATCTTCTTTGTGAGGCTCATCAGGAGTGCCTGGGGGATCCATCCCAGGGTGCATTTTTGTCATTTGGTGTCCCCCTGCACAATAAAACCCTGCCAGCTGTCAAGGTGTCAAGGTGTGTTGGCTTCACAAGCAGCAAGGGGAGGCAAAACCTTCTGGAGGAGCACAAGAATAGAAATGCTGCGAGAGAAAAGAAAACTTTGGCTTACCAGACATTTTTCAATGTTTGCTCAGATCAAGTCTCTAAAAATAAAGATGTCTGCCTTTCCCACTAAATTAGCCTCAGCCAGGGATTCTTGTCAGATACATACATTACATAAAGCCAAAAAGAGTCGTAAAAATAGAAGAAAAATAAATAAAGCAAAAAAAAAGAGAAAGCCACCAAATCTCTGGCTTTGAAAGGAGAGATTTGCTTTCATATACGTAAATACAAATGAGTCTTTTATCCTGGCATGTGTAGCCTTAATTAGAGCTGGATGTACAGGATTTTCCAGACACTGCAGAGGAGGTGTCAATACAGATCACAAAGTACATCTGAATGGGTGCACAAAACCCCTGGGTGCAGCAATTCCTGCTGCAGAACAAATAATTCTTCCTTATTTATCCTTGGCCTTAAAAAACAAATTAAAAAATCAAAAACCCATCGATCCTGTGCTGAGTATTTAATGGAGAGATCATTTAAAACAAGTACCTTCTCTACATGGTGATTTCTTTTTTCCTATAAATTTATTTCCTCTACCAAAAATAATTTTGAAGCCTGTTTGACTTAGTGCAGCATCCAAGTGGAATAATTTTGACCATCCTGGTAGATTTATACCCCCTGGTACATTCCCAGCCTCATTATCCATGGAGCTGGTTGGTTCTTTTTCCCCAGGAAAACTCAGGCACAAATTGAACATCCTGGGCTGATCTCCAAGGGAATGGCAGAAGGGAAAGGGAGAAAATGGAAGGACAGACAGACAGAGGAATTGCCACAGGAATTGATTTCAGAGCTGCAACCTTCCAGGAAGGAAATCCCCAGCAAAAAAGAAATTTGGGTGCAGAATATCCTGGGAAATGTTTAGAAATTTTTACAGCAGGGTTTTATTTTCATTATTAAAAAATATTGTGGAAGCACAATTGACTCCCACACTGATGATGGGAATGAAGAGCATTTTTTGAACTTCAAAAAATTTTCAGAGGTCTCACCCAAAAAACTTTAAATTTAAAGCTTAACCAGATTTAAACCCAGTAGGAAACCCAATTCATGAGCAGTGAGCAGGAGGATTCAGTGCTTTAGGAATATTTAGATAATACAAGCAGATATTTAAAGATCTGCTAATCCATTAACAGCAATATTTGTCAGCTCATGAACTTCTGTGCCAGTCCCTCTGGGTGGGATGGGATTTTTAACCCTGCTGAACACGGACAAAAACCAGGTGTGAGAACGTATTTGTGGGAAAATGCAGATCCAGGTCACCAGAACTATTTATATCTAATTCACAAGATTGTCTCATCTGAAGGAAAAAAAAAGAAAAGTTTTTGAGCAGACATCAAAGGCCGTTTGTTTTTTTGTTTGTTTGTTTCAACATTTCAAAGCAAAATTGTTGCTATTTTTTACTCCCCATGTTTCATTTCAAAGTACTCCTTTCTTAAAGAGTAAAACATGAAGACATTTTGAAGATTTTTGTTTTGTTACAGCAGCTAATGAAAATAGTTTAGACTGACAGAAAACAAACCAGGAGCTGTCTCAGGCATTTTGGGCTCACCTGGCAAAGCAAGGAATATTTAGTGATTTATTTCAGAACTTCCCAAGTCAACTGAAATTATATAAAAAAAATGAGAATATAGAGCACATAACTTGATAGCAATGTAAAATAATTAAAATACACTCAAACGGTCATAAATTATTATAATGTATGTGACTACTGTCCTCAAATTATATTTTAATGAAGTTTTGGTTTAGTTTTCTTAGTTTTTATGGAGTTAATATGAAATAATAGGAATTTGTGCAAACACCTGCTGGTCTATGCTGACACTTCAGGTTCTGGTATTAGGCATAAGTATTAAAATTATATATATATATAATATTTCATTATTTTATGCCCCTTTTACTTTATATCCTCCTGTTAAACACTGCAGTACATATTTGCTGTGCACATTTATTTGTATATAACTACAGACACTTCACACCAGCATCTTCATAAAACACCACTGATGTGTGGAGAGTAAATTTGAATTTTTGAAGTTCCTACTGCCTTCTCTGCCTTGGCCACAGAGATGGAGTGGCACAGTTTGGGAGCTGATTTTTTGAATTTTTTTTCTCTTTCTTCTCCCTTTCTTTTTGAGATCTTTTTTCTCTTTTAACATTCTGTGCCCTATTTGCTCAGGAATTTGCTGTTTGCTGGGAAGGAGCTGCCTGCCTGTCTGGCTGGAACAAAGGCAGCTTGATCACAGCTGCTGTTCCCAGCCAGAAAACTCACAAAAAACATCATTCCTCAACACCTCCCTTGGAGGTCCAAACCCCAGCAATCCCTGCTCTTAACCACACACCACAAAGCCAAGAATATTTGGGAATTTTGCCCCTGGGACTCAGCATGGGAAGGAGCAAATCCAGAGGAGGCACCAAGGTGAACAGAGGGATGTGAGGTGGTGAGATTGCTTTGGAAAGCTAAAGTGAAACAAAAATCGAGTTGAAAAACTAAAATGAAATAAATATCAAATTTACAGACTGCACTCCAGAAGAAAAATGAAGGAACAGACTCACAGTCTGTGGGAATTAAACCCTAAAAAAGGAACTGGGGATTCACAGCAGGACAAAAATTCAAACTGAACTTCAGGTCTGGAGAGTTCCCTAAAGCTCACAGGGACAAGCAGCACTCCAAACCTAACAGAGAGGAAATGCAACTGAATTTCTCAATTGTATTCACACTGGGAAGGAAAAGCCAGGCCAGCAGGAGACTTCTCCTTCAGGCTGGGTCTCCAGGGAGCCAGCAGCTCCCAGGCAGCAGCACAAACCCTGCAGCAGCTCCCAGGGCAGTTCCACGCCAGAGCCTTTGCATTTTGGGGCTGTTCTGATTCAGTATCTCAGCTCACCGGGACAGATTTCTTTGAGGATCTCACAAAGATCATTTTCTAAATTGCTGTGGGATTGTTTTATGCAGGTGACAGAGCTGAAAGGCAAAAATAAGAATTCAAGAGGCTGGATTGCAACGTGCATGCACACACACACGTGTGTGCATAGAAATACCACACTCCAGCTCCCTCCCAAGTGCTGTGAGAGCCAGAACAATTACAGCTCACAACTCTCACCAAAAGACTCCATGTTTGCTACTTTTCAACCCTTTTCTTTTATAAATAGTGAGGGAAACGTGGAGCATCTGATGGAGTGAACTCTTCCGACTTGGGCAGTTCTGGAAATCTCCAGAATGAATTTGAATTTGTGCTTTTGATGTTCTCTGTAGCTTTCTTCAAGGCTGGTAATGAAAACCTGGACCATGGATTGCACAAAAACCATTTCCTGAAGGCTCCTGCTCTGCTGGCCTGGCAGTAAATCTCACTCCTGCAGAAATAAAAGGAATTTTTCCTTTTTCAATACCCACCAGCAAAGCCAGTTGAATTTTTTTACTTCAAAAACTCAGCCCCTCAACTTTTAAACTTCTCTCAGAGATGCAGGGTGATACCACAACTCGACCAGAAGCCTATTTGGATTTAGGAAATGAATTTTCTTGGCATGTCCTCAAATCCAGGCCATTCAAATTAGTCTTATGGAGTATCTGCTCAGGGAGAAGCAAAGAATTGAATTTACCACACAGGTTATTCCTCTTGCAAAGCAAAAGGAGAGAAACATATAGAAATTGTCTGAAGGAAATGTCTTTATAGCCAGAGTCACCCACAACATATTCCTACAATTAAAAAAATAAAATAATTGGGAATTTTCTCATCAGGATTAATCTCCTGCTCAGGATTGTCACCAGTGTCCCATGGATTTGTGCCATGTGCAAAGAAATGAAGAAAAAGAGCATTTGGGGGACACTAGCAGTCAGGTTAAAAGGCACTAAAAAGCTGAATTTCCACGGCCTGGAGGTCCCTGAGGAGATTTTTGAAGAACTGGAATTGCCAGGATTCCCCCAGTTCCCTGGGCAGAGGCAACCCCACCCCTTCAGCCTTCCTGCCACATCGTCCCTTTTTTATCCAGTGGGAAATGTCCTCCAGCTGTGCCAGGAGAGGTGCAGGCTGGATCTCAGGGAAGATTTCTTCCCTAAAAAAAGTGCCCAAGCACTGGGAAAGGCAGGGCAGGGGTGGAGCCACCACCCCAGGGGTGCCCAAAACCCAGTCCAGGTGGCACCTTGGGTTTAGTGGGCAGTTAAAAGCTGGGTTGGATAATCTTGGAGGTCTTCTCCGACCTTCACAACTCCGTGATTGTTTGCCATGTGAAGGGAAGAGCAGTGAGAGAACCTCAGGGACACGTCTGGGGTTGTGACAGAACCATCCCTGCCTCCCACACAGGCTGAGCATCCTCGTGGAATGCCAGCACAGCCCTGGAGTGCTGTGCAAAGGCAGCCAATAAAACAACAGAAAGAGAGAAAATCCCGGAATTTATTTCCTTTGAAACAAACCAAGCCTGGCAACATCACACATCTTATCAGAGAAGTGTGGGGACTGAGACCAAAGCAGGGAGTGAAGCTTTTGACAGCACACATTTATTGGCAAATTCAAACAATTCTGTTGTGGTTTTTTCCCCTTTTAATTGTGTTGTTTCCTTCTTGGTTCCGATCAGAGACATCTCTTAAAAATATGCATAAATATCACATTTGAAAAATGTAATAAAAATCCATTTGCCACTCTTCCCCCCCAAAAGCAGCCAACCATTTGCACAGCAATGCCCAGGCCTTGCTTCTCCTCCCCACGGGCTCTGATGCTGCAGAAACACAAAGAACAGAATAAAAATCAGCCCCTGCTTCCATGACATCTGATTTCAGCTGAGAGCAATTCCCCGAGATGGATTTCTCCAGCTGGGAATACTCAGCACAGTTCTCCTCGTTGTCCTGGACATCTCACCCCCCAAACCATCCCTCTCCTCTGAGGACAGGAGGAAATGGCACAATTTGTTCTCACAGGACACTGGCTGCTCCTGAAATGTGAAGAAGCTCGTGGCAAATGGGCAGAACGTCAGGAATAAATAAGCAAAATGGGGCAGCAGAGATAAATCTCCCACGATGACTTTTCTCATTCATTTAAAATGGGAAACAGCCTTTGCTGGGCTCACAGGGATCCAGACACAGAAAAATTTGCAAGTTGCAGGGGAAAAAAAAATGGGTTATCTGCTGTTTGAAATATCAACTGGAAAGCAAAATGTAAAGACAGAGGCTCCCATAAACAGGCAGCAATTTGAGGAAATTATATCAGCCAGGGGACAAGAGCTGCTGGCTCCAGCCATTTAAACAATAAATTGCTTTAAATTTGTAAGTGAACCAACGCAACACTAAATTTCACCCTGTTTTTCAGGAAGCTGCTGCACCCCAGCAGGGATTAAATAACACACACTGTGCTTGGTTTTACAAACAAGTTTAATCCCAGAGCCACTTCCTGAGTGTCTGAAACCCCAGCTGCCCAGAGATTCACCTTTCCCAGGTGTTATTCCTGCTCTCCCCTTGCCTGCAGCAGTTTTCCCTCTGCAGTTTAATCAGGAGAGGTCAATGGAAGTGATAAACCCTGACCTGGAGCCAGGTCCCTGCTGCTGCTCCTCAAACCACCAGGAAGGTTCAGTGCAGGTGGCAAAGCTGCCACAGCCACATTTCAGTGGGAATTTCCTGAGCAAGAGCAGGAAAGATCTCACTTGCCTGAATTCTTTGGGAGTTTTCAGCCCACACAGGGATGTAGACAGCTTTTCCCAGGAGAATGTCATCCTGGCTGGGACAACACAAGGAGGAGTTTCCATCACCACTGCAACAACCAGAGAGAAGAGGAATTAAGCAGACAAAACTCGGATTGGAAGCACTTTCTGAGGGGTTTCATTTTTAGGAGTGGCTCAGATGGCAACACAAATCTCTGACCTGAGTGAATGTCTTATCTAAAGGGGCCTTTAATTCTGCTTTTTCTTATCTTTTCTGGTTTTTCTTATCTTTTCAGAATTCCTCAGAGAGGAATTCCAAGAGACTTTTCACAACCAAATGTGTCCAAAGAAGGCCCCTCAGAACTGTTTAATTTCAGTAACAAAAGTCCACGAGGTTGTTGAATAATTTCTTATTTGTTCTCCTCAACATTTCACTCCCTAATCAGCATTTTCATTCCCAGCCTGACAAGCTGATTGATTATTTTTGTTATCTGTCTCAGAGCTTCATCACTGAATTTTGATGGGAAGTTATAGGGCGAATAGATGCCAAAGATGAAGTGGTTTAAATTAGAAATCTTCAGATTCAAGACCAAATTACAAAACTTCAGCTCTTTATGTAACTTTAAACCATTAAATAGGAGCTGAAGTGCCAGGACTTGTATTTTGTAGAGCACAGCAAGGCCCAAGTGACATTAAAAAGAACCTATTTGAATTTCCAAAGCATTTTACACCCACATTAAACACTTGAGCAACTCTACGCTTTCTTTTATATCTGAGAAGAGTTAAATTGAGATTTTTTTGGCCTAAGAGGGCAAACAGGTGACTGGAAATGTGGCTCTGTGTTGGAGAGGGGGAGTCCCCACCTCTCTGGAGAGGGAAGGTGACGAGGCAGGAGTTAGGAATTGCTTCTCTCTGGATCCCCCTGAGCACAGACACAGTCAGGAATTCGCTCCATAAACTTTAGCCACTACCCAGGTAATTTTTGTGGTCAAGTGAGTGCCTGGCACCAGCTCCAGTAAATCTTTGTCCCATCACTGCAGCTTTCCAAAGTGCTCTGGAATGGAGCCAACATCCAGCATGGGGAACACCCAAGGTTTTCCCATCCCTGCCTAGGAAAAGTTGTTTTTCTCGAGTTTTGTAGACAATAAAATGTTGGGAGCAGCAGTGGTCCCCACCCACAGGTGAGCTCTGCATCGGGGGAAGGCACAGAGCAAGGAACAGGTTTGTTCACCTGCAGTCAGAAACCTGGGCAGCAGCACCTCAGGGAATCCCTCAGAGAAATCTGGGAGAAGATGGAGCAGGAACGATGGAGAACGTTGGGTCTAAATGTGAATCAATTCAATTTTTAAACACTGCAGGCACAGCAAGACAGGATCCAATCAGCCTAAAAAAACCCCTCTCTACCAAGGCTTAAAATTGATAAGAAGAGCAAAAGCAGCTCTGTGGTGGGATCTGGCAGGTGTGGGCTTGGTGAGGCTGGAAGAGGCTCCAATGAGCCATTTCCACCAAAAACCCCAGTGAAGCAGAGTTTGGGGGTGATTGAGATTGCTCCAAACATTTAATTTAGCCAGCCCAACCCCAAAATTTCCCACCAACCAACCAGGAAAGGTCGGTCTCACACTCAGCCTTGGGGTGCTGCTGCTCTAGTATAAATAATTTCTATTATTCTCATACAGATGTGCTAGCATCTACTCATTACCAGGCTCATTATTCTCTAAAGAAACAGCTAAAATGCCTCTGGCCAGGGAAAGAGGACATCAGGTTGTTCAAACGAGGCAGAACCCCTTTTATATGGGAGGGTTTTCCTCCCAAACAGAAGCACTGGGCAGAGGATGCATCAGACAAATGCAGGATGAACTAAATTTCACAACAGATTCTTCCCTGCATGACTAAAACCTCTGTCCACACAGAATGTTTGCAGTGTTCCACATTAACTCAGAGCACTCAGATCTAACAAATGCGGTGAGCTCAAAAATAAACTTTAATCTCCTTCCTGGAGTTATGTTTTTATTAGCAGGCTGTGGTTTCCAAAGCTGTGCAGCCAAACAGGAATGGATTTTATCCAGGACTTTTCCTCAGGAATGCCTGCTGCAAATGGTTTAATTTAAATGTCAGGGAGGGAGAGGATTTCACCTGAGCAATATTCAAAGGTTAGGACAATATGTCAGTGGAGATATTTCCTTAATGCCTCTACAATGCCTGTGGAACCCCCCACAGCTGAGAATCACCGAAAGCAGCTTTAATAAATTGAGAACTCTGTTAGGAGGTGCTCGTAAAATGCATTAAATTTCTCTGTGAGTTACTCAGCAGAGTGAGGGAATCTGCTGTTGGAGTGGAGTTGCTGGAAACAACGATTTCGAAATCCCAGCCAACACTCCATGCAAAGGCTCTGCTACAGAAAATTTCTGTCTTTGAGCATTAATTTTCATGCCTGAATAGTAGTCTTGCATATTTTTCTCCTCATTTAGCACACCTGAGAACAATGAACAGCAGAAAAAGGAAGGGCTGCTCTTTGTAAGTTCAGCCGAGGTGATGAATACCTCAACTTCTCGGCAACGATGGGACACGTCTGACCTGCACCGCTGAAAGGAACGGGGAGCAGGCATGCACATCTTCCCTAATTACCTCTCTTTGGGAAAAAAAATGGGCAAAAAATGGGTGGCAACTTGAGGGAGAAGTAATCAGTCAGTCAAACCACAGAGCAGCGGAGAGGTCAGCTTCTTACAGCCCAAACATGGCGAATTACAAGAAATTCAGAGCATTAAAATTCCAAATGGCTGCTCTTTGACAGAGGCTTTAATGAGAATGCAAAAAGAGGCAGCAGTCTGTCCTCACGACAGAAATTGTAATGAGAATGTTGTCCTCTAAGTCTCTTCAGTGAGGGAAGAGATGTTTCTGTGCCAGGACCAGGGAGGACTCGGCTCCTGTTTGCACATTGCACGTTCAGGAAACTCATGTGATCCACTGATTCGTCCTTTTCCCATCCCAAAATAAACGCTGAGAGGTCTGGCCTGGCTTCCAGCTGCCCTCAGCCACAACTGCTGGCTTTGTAGAACACCCCAGCTCTCCAGTGGGCAAGGAGCAATCAGGAAAGAAGCAGGGATAATTACAAAAACGAGCTGAACGAGCCTGGTTCAATGTGAGACTCCAACCCCCGTTAAACCACAGCCACGAGTGAGACCAGAGGATGGACATGGGGAATTTTCCCTCTGGAACCCTCCAAAACCCCTGGGAAGAAGCTCCCAGAGCTCAGCCCCATCCCTTCCCAGGCAGCACAGATGGGCTGTGCAGGGAGCAGGGCTCTGCTGGTGGCTCTGGTGGCTCTGCTGGTGGCTCTGGTGGCTCTGCTGGTGGCTCTGGTGGCTCTGGTGGCTCTGCTGGTGGCTCTGGTGGTGACTCTGGTGGTGCTGGTGACTCTGGTGGTGGCTCTGGGGGTTCTGGTGTCTCTGCTGATGGCTCTGGTGGTTCTGCTGGTGGCTCTGGTGTCTCTGCTGGTGGCTCTGGTGGCTCTGGTGGTGACTCTGGTGGTTCTGGTGACTTTGGTGGCAGCTCTGGTGACTCTGCTGGTGGTTCTGGTGGCTCTGGTGGCTCTGATGTCTCTGCTGCTGGCTCTGGTGGTTCTGCTGGTGGCTCTGGTGGTGACTCTGGTGGTGACTCTGGTGGTGGCTCTGGTGTCTCTGCTGGTGGCTCTGCTGCTCCAGTGGTCACAGAACCATCTCTCACTGCCCACCCAAAAGCCCCCCAGGGTCTCCTGCAGCTCCCTGCTGCCCTCCCTGAGCTCCTAGAAGGATTTCCAGAGCCTCAGCTGGCATTTCTGGGCTAACACTTGTTAGGAACACGCCTGAGGGTTTTCATTCCCTGTGCAAAGCAGCATTTTTAACCTCCCCAGCATTCCCAGCTAATGTCCCCTGAACATGCTCAGGAGTGAGAAAGTGTCTGACTCTGCTCCTGACTCCTCTACTGTGCCTCTCACCAAGGATTTCAGAGTCTGGCTTTCTCTAAGAACAAAAAAAACCCAGATTTTTTTTGTAGTTTTGTTTGGATTTTTGGGGGATTTTTTTTTTTTTTGTCTGTTTTGCTTTGTGTTTTTTCGTGTTTTTAGAAATCTATCCCAAACCATTACCAGTTTCTGGTAAGTGGCAGATAAACCACATCCCTTGCTGCAAGGTGATTACACCTTTAATGACCCCATCATCACCACCACAAGCAGATATAATAAGTCCTCCCTTCCATCTTTAAAAAATAATCAGGATATCATGGTGTTTTACCGTTGCATTCCCTCTTTTTTCCCCCTCTCTCACCGCCTCCAGCCCCACAGGAAGCAATCATTAATATGCAAATGCTGGGTAATAGAAATATCACTTCTCCATACCCTGCCTTTCCTTGGGGGAACCAATCTGCTGGCTCTGTTTGGAGAGGCACAGAAAGCCCTGAGCCACAGAATTTATCTGATGTGAACACTTTCTGCATCTTTTCCATATTCATGGCTGGCTTCTGGTGCACTCTTTATCCTGGAAGAGCAGGAACCTCCTCATTCCAACAGCCAGGAATAATGGGAGGTGACTGGTGCAAACCCAGAAAAACCACTCAGAAAACCTCTGGAAAAGCTGGTGGCAGCTGGGAGGGAGGGACATTTCATGGCAAAGTGCTCCAAATTCCCTGTTCTCCATGGGCTGAAGCACTCAGTGACAATTCTGGAGGTCACCTGGCTTGTCCCCTCCTGCTCAGGAGTAGAAACGTGGCACACATGGATAATTATGAACAGGAATTGTCAGCACAGAGGGTTTCTGCCATCTCCATCACCCAGCAAAGCACCTGCTGGTCCCTTGAGAAGGGAAAATCCTGCTGCTGTAGCCAATGTCCCACAGCCTCTGGGCAGCAGGACAGCTTTAGGCTCCAAAGTCATACTTTTTATCTTATTTTGTCCCCTCTTTTTTGTGATCCCAAATGTCCCCCTGGGTTTCTTGCTGTGGGAGAGAAGAAGAGGCTCTCCCCATCATCCCACAAAGCCTTCAGTGAATGCACAAGCCAGGCTGGATTCATTTCAGCCCAGCTGCCAAAAATCTCCTCCTAAAAGAATTCAACTTCCTGGGAAAATGATGAACAGGGAGGAAAATTATTTCGTGAGAGCCTTTGGGTTAAAACACAGGGTGCTGATCTCAGTGTCAAAACATTCAAACTGGGCTGTTCTTTGCAGTTTCTTGATATTTCTGCCCAAATTCTGAAAGCAAATAAATAAATAAGCAACCTGAAGCCTTTGTGTGAGAGGAAATGTCTCAACCACTGTTTCCAGGGAGGCTGGCCTGTGCTTTTGCACACCCTGCAGTCACACAGGTGCCTCCACCTCCTGTCATCCCCAAAGCTCTGCAAGCAGCAGCTCCAAGAGCTTCAAGAGCTCCAAAAGAAGAAGCTGCAGTATTTTCTCTCTAAACACCACTGGCATTGCAAGTCCTCTCACTGAAAAATTCTCTACTGGGAGGGTGGGGAGGCCATGGGATAAAATTCCAGCTGTGGCTGCCCTGGATCCCTGGAATTGTCCAAGGCCTGGGGCTTGGAGCAGCCTGGGATGGTGGGAGGTGTCCCTGCCATGGCTGGAGAATTGTTAAGTCAGAAATTACAGAATAAAATCCTTCACCTTTTAAGGCAATGAATACAGGTAGAAAAACAAATCTCTGTCTGAAAAACAAAATTTTCTTCAAGCAAGAGCTGCCCACAGCTGTTTACACAGGAATTCCTATTTCCTATAGTTTCTACATGAAAACTGATAACTGCATGCAAGTTAATAAGTTAAAAGATGTCTCCTAAAATAACTCTTAAAGATCTAAAACATCCTCATATTAAATTTAGCAGGTTTTTTTTTTTCCTTCTTTTCATCAAAGCCCTTGGTTGTACTTCACCTGAACTTGCTCATCTCTCTCATCCTCCCCGTGGGGGGTGAAAATAAAACCCAAGTCATTGTTTGGGGTTGATGAAGCACCTCAGCCTCCCTCACCAGGCTCACATCTCCATTAATAACTCAGCCCTACCTCTAACAAAAGATCACATTTTCAAAAGAGAAAATTAAGAAGAAAAAAAAAAAAAAAGTCATCGCAGAGGTGTCGTTATCTGAGGAAATAAATAGGAAAAAAAAAAAGAAAAAAAAAGAAAGACAACCCCCCTTTCTGCAAATCAAGAGGAAATAAGGTGAGCAATGGCTGAGTCAGCAGTTTGGAGCCAAGCTCTCTCCTCCCTTCCTGGCTTTGGCTCCACAGGCGTCCCTTGGATTTTATTCCTGCTGTCTCTGCTGCTTCGCTTTGGGCTCCTTTTGGTGTCGGACGTGCAAATTCTTCCACCAGCCTGGAAACTCCACTTTTGCTTTTTTCTTCCCATTTTTTTGGGGGGGGGAAGAGCTGTGACCCCTGCGTGGTGCTGGGATCCAGCCCTTCCTTCCAGCTGGGAAGAGCTGAGCCCTCCCTGCTCCAGCAGTTTGGAATTTCTGCCCAAGCACACACAAAGTGCCCTTTGCTAACCGGGGGGGAATTCAGGAGCATCAGCCTAATTAAAAATGTTGTTGTGTTTGTTTTGCCAGGCTGTCCCTTTCATCTGCACCCATAATGGTTTTGCCTCCTCACTTCCAGAAGTGTCTGTGGGTGGGAGCAGTGAGTGATAGGTTCAAATAATGAGGCTCTAAACGACTACAAAAGACTTTACACTGCTGTGAATCATCCATCTCCAGTGCTGCATAATTCAGAAATTAATGCAACCCTATAAATGAATAATGATTTAAATGTACTTTTAAAAAATTGTTAATGCTCCAGCACTTTTTCCTTCTCTACATAATCAGAAAATTGATTATGACTACGACTAGACCTATGTTCTTAATTTAACTTATGTAATGGGGATGTAGAAAAAGCTTTGCAACAACAGTGGAAATGGAAAGATTTCCAGGAGACTGGAAATGGGTTTCTAACCTTTAGAATTCCCGAGCCAAACTCAGAGGGAATTAACACCAAAAAAAGCCTCCTGGAAGGCTGTAGGGTCTGGAGAAAACTGAATTATTGCCAAAGCTGAGGAAAAAGAGCCAAAATAGACCAGAATATGTGTCAAATAGTAAGGATAAAGGATCACAAGGATAATATGAGTACAGAAGATTTTTTGCTCATTATTTGTTTTCCAACATTACCCTTAAAAAAAAAAAAAAAAAAAAAAAAAAAAAA
>VXBS01007562.1:386500-418904 GCA_013400255.1 Sitta europaea
ATCCTCCAGCTCCATCCCCAGGGATCCTCCAGCTCCATCCCCAGGAATCCTCCAGCTCCATCCCCAGGGATCCCCCAGCTCCCTGCCCAGGAATGCTCCTCTCCCCCCCAGGAGCTCCTCAGCCCGTGGCACTCCCAGCTCAGGACACGCTCAGTCCCAGGTAGCCCAGGGCCACCTGCTGCCAGGTGGAGGTGAGCAGCCAGCACACAAACCCTTCCCTGAGTGCAGCTTCCCTCCTGCTTCCAGAAGTTTCCAGAGAGGGCAAAGCTGAGCTGCAGGAATTGCTGAAGGTTCTGCTTATTCTGCATTTTCCAGAAGCCCTCGTTTGTGTTTTGTTGTTGTCTCATTCTGTTTTGGTTTGCCCCAAAAAACGAAATCTCAAAGCCAAAAGGAATAATTGTTGGGTGGCTCCTTCCCTGTCGAGGCTGGGCCCAGCAGCTCAGGTTTATTTCTGAAAAAAATTTGGCCTCTACCCAAAAAATCCCACCCTGACCACGGTGAATTTGAATGCAGCAAAAAAATAAAGTTGCTTTTTACTGTCTGCCCCTCAACACCACTAATTATCCACCAGGAACCATTTGACACCTTCTTAATTCTAGTCCTTGCTGCCACTACTGTCCTTTTGCAATTTAAGTGGTGGAACCTCACCTTCAGGTAAAGTTATTAATACATAATTCAAGAAATAATCCTAAAACACCCATAAAAGCAATTTTTTTTTTCATTTCTAGGCAAAGTTATGCAACAGCAGCAGAGCAATGTGGCCAAATTCTAATATTACTGCAAGCAGATAACTAAAAGTAAACAAGTAAATCCATAAACATTAACATTTTCATTACTTACATCCTAAACACTGTGATAACAGCCAGATAAAAAGCACAGCAGAGATTTCTCCAGCCTTGGCATTATGAGCTGCAAAAATTGCCACAGTAAGTCAACAGGCAAAGTTTTTATGGCTAAATATGTAATTAAAAAAGAAAACACCCCGTTCACCCAGGAAAACCTGAGCTGATTTGGAGCAGAACATCTTGGTTTGAATCTCACTCCAGAATCCAAGAGGATGCTCTGGAATTTACATCACTGAAAACTCAAAATTTGGATTTGTCTATTTTTTATTATTCCATAGTCCTTCCACAGTGGAAAATAAGATTGATTTGAGCCAAAATAGAGCAAAATAATTTGTATTAATATATGCCCTAAAAATAATCCCAAACACCTTAGGGCTATCAGGTGTAGGATGAAACAGAAACTTTAAGTAACATAAATTTTTTGGGGGCAGTTTTCCAACATTTTGTGACTAAAACACTGCCCTACTTTCCAGCATTTTTGCAAAGCTGGTGTAACTCCACCTAGTAATCCCTGCACTAGAATTTCCAAAACCTCATGGCTTTAAATGAACAATTCTTTTTAGAAGAGTCTCAAACACCAAGGAATTCTTTGTGACATTTTAACTGGGACATCACTGGAACTTAATCCTGGGCTATAATCACAGTGAGGGGCAGACATCACTAAGAAGATTCTCAGGTCTGGCTTTTTTTTCTCATTTCATGGCCTCCTTTGCACCCTTTGTCAGTAGAGACCTCAGAATCAGAGCCAACAAATCTCCTTTGAGGTACTGAAGGGAGGGCTTGGCTTGGCAAAAACAAGGTAGGACAAGAAAACTAGAGAGGAAAAATAAAGTTTTATAAAGTTTCCCTAATTAGCTGATCTTTATAAGTGGTTTCTGCCATTCCAGCTGATTTTATTATGTCCTGAAAATACCTATTCAGACATAATTGCATTATGCTACAATGACAGAACTGCATTGATTACACATCAGGGATGGAGTTCAGGCCCACATCAGGGGGTGAGATAAAGAGATAAATTGCTTTACTTATCGAATGTTTAGTGCAATAATTAATATGGAAAAGATCCCAGGGAAAGCTGTGTCAGCAAGCATCCATCACCCCTCCAGAAACAGGCCTGAAAATTGGGATGATTTGGTGCTTAACCTGTACCTGCTTCACTGCAAATATTCATCTTTCCCACAGAGAGTGGCAGCTGAGTGCCCAGTTCTAAAATGGAGCTTTCCTAATTTTAAAAACACCACTGCAGACATTATTTTGGCCTCAGTTCCTTGCCAGCCTGGGCAGAGATCCTTCCCTGTGATCCCTGCTGGGATAATTGTTTGCTGGATCTCTCCCTGCTGTGAAATTTTGGGGTTATTTCTCACTTTGCATCATGTTCTGCTCCTTCCCCTTCCCGTTTCTGGCTCTGCTCCCTCTTTGCTCTGCCCCACTGAGGTACAGCTGGAATATCACATTTAATTCCAGGCTCCAGAGCTCAGGGAAGACCAGGAGCTGCTGCAGAGGGTCCAGTGGAGGCCACAGAGATGATTTGGGGTCTGGAGCATCTCAGAGGAGGAGGGACTGCAGGAGCAGTCTGGAGAAGGGAAGGCTGAGAGGGGATCCCTGTAAATACCTGTAAGGAATGTCAGGAGGATGGAGCCAGGCTCCTTTCAGTGGTGTCCAGCAACAGGGCACCATAAATGAAACCCCAACAAGTTCCACCTGATGGGGAGGAAAAGCCTTCCATGGAATGGGGCAGGGCACTGGAACAGCCTGGAGTCTCCCTCTCTGGACACACTCCAAGCTCACCTGGACTCATTTCTGTGTCACCTGCTCCTGCCTAACAGCAGAGGCCAGGCAGAGTTAAGGGAATCAAAAGCAGTTTTATTTATTGGAGGCCCTCAGGTGCATTCAGGGCAGACAAAGCCCCCAGGGGCTGCCCCCAACACGGACCCTGGGGTTTCACACTGGGATAAGTTTGGTCCATTTGCATGTTGGGGGTTCATTCTCCAATTCCAGCTCCAGGTAATGAAGTCATTCACCCCCAGTTTCCCCACTCACTTTTGTTCCCATCCCTGGCCCTGAGGCAGGGAGGTGTCCTGGATGCCCAGGCTGCAGAGGAATTGTTGTGTCTGCCCAGAATGGGAGAGCAGCAGCTGACACTGAATGTGGAGTTTGGAGTCACACACTGAGGAGCTGCAGGGTTACAAACACAGGGGAATATAAAAGCCAAAATCCTGAGGCATCACAGGTGACCCTGCCTTGGCAGTGAGGTTGGCTGGGTGATCTGCAGAGGTGCCTCCCAACTCAAATCATTCCAGTGCCCACCCCTGAGGATGCTGCATGCCCAGCCCCTCTCTCAGGGCCCTTCCCAGCCCATGGAGAGCCCAGAGCTGCTCAGGAAGGGGCTGCTGGAAAGGAGTGGGCTGCAAGGGAAAGAACCCTGCTGGAAAAGGATCTAAGAATAACACCCGAGCACAAAGACTCATGAAAATACATGAAGGATTTCCCCTGGTATCCATTCAGCCCCAGATTGTGTTTACCTCGCTGAGATATGGAGCTGATTATTCATCAGCAGGATCTCATCAGGAGCAGAAGCCTCAGTTTCCACCCCTGAAAATGATCTTAAGATCACATCAGCATATTTAATTATTGTTATGACATCAACCCACCCTCCCCAGGTAGGTGTAAACACCTTGGCTTTGTTCCACTGGGACAGCTCGCTGGGTGGCCTCCTCACAAAATAATGAGGAATAAAGGTGTTCAGAGAGATTTGTGTAAAATACTCATCCACCCGAGGAACAGAACAGAACAGCCTCTCTGCACACCTGTAATAAAAGCTGCATGGCTGTTTTGATAGCACTGAGTCCCTAATCAAATAAAAAGGAGCTTGCATCATTAAACAGAAGCATCCTGAGAGGCACTGATAGAACATCTTCACCCCCCGTTCAACCCTGGCAGAGACAAACACCACTGCACACAATATCAAACAGCAGCTCAGCCTGTGCAACGCTGAACTTGAAAAGCTCCACGAGCCCGAGAAGCGCCTTCAAAGCTGCGACAAAAATCAATAATTTGTGCAGTTTAGCACAGGGAAGGAGCCCTTTCCATACTAATGACAAAACCAGCACCTGCAGCTTTGTAAAGTCACCGAGGTCCAGCCTAAACCAGCCCTTTACAAGCCCCAGATGAGCCTGGGGGAGCTGAGTGATGCCAGTGCAGGTCTATAACCAAAGGAGGGGTTTGGGAGATTCTGAGCCTTAAACAGGAGTTGGAGCAGCTCATTAAGGAGCTGGATTTTTTAAACCTGGAGTGCCCTGGCAGCAGAAATTCCAACAGGTACCACAGAGCACACCTGCCTCTTCTGATAACCCTCAAAGCCGACCTTCCAGCCGCTCCCCATCCTGAACTGTCTCCCCAATTAACATAATTGAGCTTAAATTCCCAGCCACTGCTGTGGCTGGCAGCAGCTCTGCTGTTGCTCCTGCCTCGGGGGTGTTTGCCTGGCTCTGACAATCTCCAGTGAAGCAGCACCTTACACTGTCAGTAAAACCATTCCCCATCACTCAGGCTCTGCTTTAGACTCCTTGCTTCCTTCGTATTCACCAAAAACACTTTTCCTTTTTGGGTTTTTTGCCTATTTTTATCCACCTGACAGCTGCCCAGTGTCTCTGTTTCAGATAACACACGACATGGTCTCCACGTCCAGAAGGCTGAGAAAATGACCCTTTTATTAGGGATAATTCTCCCTTATACACAATTTTACACAATGGGATTGGTGAAACAATGACAAACCTCTTCACTCACATTGGTCAAACCAGAGAGACAGCAAGAAGAAATCCCTCCTGTCAGAAGGAATGAATAACGTAAATATTATTACAAAAACATTCCATCGTGTTTAGCACATTTTCCTGGGAAAGAACACCAGAAAACCAAAACCTCAGGAACCCAAAACCTCAGGAACCCAAAACCTCAGGAACCCAAAACTTCAGGCCCAAAAGCAGACTGCAGCCCTTGGGATGTGCATCCAAGGCAGGAGACTCCTCCTGCCCGCTGCCCACGCTCGGATTCCCAGCCTGCCAAAGGCCAAGGGAGCAGATCCTGGCATGTGAAGCATCTCCTTGTGCTCAGACCCAGGAAAAGATTTCCCTGCTGCTCTTCCAGATCGTTTGAAGAGCTCCAATATGACCAAGCTCCCAAAATCTCTCGTATTTGGGAGCACTGAGCTCATTAAATGCTCGATGCTGTCACTTTACAAGCACAAAAAATGCACAAAGCAGAGAATTTTCTGTTTGGACAAGAACATCAACTCCATGATCTGCCATAAATATTTTTTTTTCCCCCCCATAAAATCTCTGATTTTTTAATTACAGGTTTGTAGCCAAATGTAAATTCGTTATTACACCAGCTGTCATCCTAATACTAAAATCAAATAAATAAAGGTGGATTTTTTACTCTGGAGCACTGTAAACTGCAGACTTGAAAATATTCTCCATCAATCAGGTAATAAAAACTTTCCTCTTCTACAGCAATTTAGATTTTCTGGGAATGACAGTTATTGGTAATTGTGTAAAGCTGCTAAAAAACAAAATGAGGAGTTGCTTTTGATTGATAGCAAGGACCTTTCACTGCCCAGTTATCTGAATCCTGAGTGCAAAAATAACAATCCATCACCCAAGCTATAAACTTCCATCACACATTAAACCAGAATTAAGTCTTCAGCCCAATTTCCAACTTGCTAATCCCATTTATTCCATTCTTTGTTTTTTTCCTTAAGCATCTTCCAGGCCATGAAAGTTCATTATGTCCTGCCCTGTGAATACTCCAGGTTTTCTTAATTGGCACTTGAGCTTTTTAAAACCCCAAATAAATTATAGGATGTATCACTTCTCAGTTATCTGTTATTTTGCTGACACCCCAGAGGAAAGAAAATTTTCCTTTTGGGATGCTGCAATCTATCCTTAGAATATCATGCTCATTATTACTCTATAGTTATTTTCAGTTAATTTATTAAATACTGAGGTAAGAGCCATTGGCTCATAAATCCTGAGCTCCACCACTGTGTTTTAAAAATATAGAAAAGATGGTTTTCCCTCTAGTTGCTCAGATTTTAACAATAGGATTTTAACAAAATATTTTAACTCCATGAAAAATTATTTTTAAAATAAAAACGTTATTTAAAAAAATTTAACAAAATATTTTAACTTTAGAAAAATTCCTTCTTTAGTTTTGGAGATCCTTTGTGAGGGAACTGCCTCCATTTCAGAGAATTCACTTCAGTATTTCCCCCAGTTGTGATTTTAATCCGTGGAATCCCTTGGTGTGCCACCAGCTCAGAGCACGTGCAGCAGCCCCAGATTCCTGGGAAGGAATGTGATTCTGCCAAAATGATGGAAAATAGATTATCTGCATCTTTAATCAATAGTTTCAATGCATATGGAGTGTTGAAACCTGGTGTTTACTGCACCATCCCTTGTGGAGGATAATTATGTTTTCTATACATGAAAGCAATTTAATTTGTTTGCATCGAGAGAGAGACACTCGTGTAATATTCAAAATAATAATAATGTGCACAATGATCCAGACAGGATTTAATTTTTTTGAACAATTCTGTTCTAAGCAACACAACCCTTTATTACTTTAGCAGACAATCTGCAGTCAGCATTAAAAAAAGAGAATCAGAAGTGAGCTCAAGCAGAAATGAGAGATGGTTTGATTAAACCCTGTGTTGTTCCACTCTTCCTCTGGACTCAATCTGCTCATTTCAGTGGGGCAGAATAAATCAAATAAGTGACAAATTAACTTTGGGTCTCTCCCATGCTCTAAGCACAGCATTTGAACTCCTCCTGACCTAAAAGTGCTTCTTTAAAGAGGGAACTGATGGTGCCTGCCCCCAAACCTGCCCCATTCTGCTGCTTTGGGGATTATTCCACAGCAGTTGGCATTTGATTGGGGTGCAAGGGACAAGGAAATCAAACACCAGAGATCCAACTCCCACTCCTTGAACTCTTGGACCCCACAGTGCTTCTGAGCCTCAGCAAAAAACTGACAGAATCAAAGAACCCTGGAACACCCCGAGCTGGAAGGGACCCCCAAGGATCACCCAGCCCAACTCCTGGCCCTGCACAGACCCCCCAACAATCCCACCCTGCCCAAACCCTCCTGGGGCTCCCAGGGGCTCTGCCCATTCCCTGGGGAGCCTGGGCAGTGCCAGCACCTCTGGGGAAGGAGCTTTTCCTGAAATCCACCCAAACCTCCCCTGCTGGATGGCTGTAATGGAGCTAAGACTATGGCTGGGGTTTATTAATGATCTTCCTGTCCATTTGGTTGTCCAAGCACAAACAGAGAATGAAAATCTCTTGTGCTGCCAAGAAAAGCAGAATTCAGTGCTGAGCTCTCCTGCCTCGTCCCTCTGCACACCTCAGTGTCCCTGCTGCAGGACAGGCACTGCTTCCACCCCCTCTGCCATCCCTGGAGTGAGGAGTGGAAAACCAAGGGCTGCAAACTGCCTTGGTGGGATCCTGGCAGCAGAGCTCTAACAGGAGTAAGTGATCAGTTTTGACGTGCGATGCAAATCTGAAGTTAAAAATATCGTTTTCCCTCAAAGTTAATTATGAATCATTAGGAAGACTGAAATAAAATCTTCTACCACGTTCCTCGCAGCTTTTCTGAGCAAATGTGGAAAACACAGATCTCTTCAGAGGGCTGCTCCAAGCTAGCAGGCTCTTGGTGACTTTGGGGTTTATTTAAAGCAGCCTCACGTCTAAATCTTGTGGTTTTGTTGTTGCATCTGGAAGTGCTGCAATTAACAGCTGAAAATCACTTCAGAGAAAAAACAGGAGTGCATTAGAGTGAACAGGAACATGGATAGACATTCATGAGTGCTGAAACGTGATCCTCACATGGCAGAGGCACTACTCAGTCACCACAGACCAGAAGAGAAACAGGAACTCTCAGTATTTCTGCCCAGAAAGCAGTCCTTGGTAAATTTAAATTCCACTGCTTTCTAAGCTCCCTCCTCTCCTTGAGCCAGAGGGGGAATTACCAATATTGCTGAAGCTGCAGAAATGCCATTATTTCAATTTCACATTGAGATTATTGCTCTCCTCTCCTCCCTTTTAAGCCACTCCAGAAAGAAAGGTGTTTCAACACATCCAGAGGTTGTTTAGCTGGTGAACTTTTAAAGATAGAGCATAAGAAGGCAGAAATAGAAATAGAAATGTATTCTTCCCTCTTTTCTTGGCACTGTACCTCAGTCTCTGAGGAATCTCCTGCCCTCAACCCCACCCCTAATGCTGGAACATCTCAGTGAAACCTCCCCGTGGGTGGAGAGGAGGGGATTGAGGGAACAAGGGGAGGAGAAGTCAAAGGGATGTGAGCTGCCAGGAGCATGAACTGATCCGAGTCTGTGTGCACACAGGGTGACCCCCGTGACATCCTGAGCCACCAACATCACAGAGCCCCAGCAGCTGCAGGGATTGGAGCAGAAAAATAATTCATGAGCACAGCCACGGGGACAGGGAGGGGATGGTGGTGCCAGGGACAGAGGCTGCCCCAAAGCTGAGCCCGTTGGCACTGATCCCAAAATATTCCTGGGAGGAGGCAACAGTCACGGATGGGACAGTGCACACACCCAGCTGGGAGCTCACAGGAGCAAATTCAGTGATAAAAGAGGTATTTACCTTGAAATAAAGACATTATTCCTTTTTTTGAGGATGCTATACTTCCAACCAGAAAAAAAAAATAAAATATTTATGCTTCTAGGTCAGGCCTGGAGGTTGCACCACAGAACATTTCAGGAGGATGCAATGGAGGTGCAGCTTGAGGGGTTCCAGAGAGCTGGGAGCTCACACGTGCTGAAGACACTTAAAAAGCTGATTTTCACAAAATGGTCAATTCCAAATAAAACAAACTCCTGTTTTCCAGCATTTTCATCCTTTCCTCACAGGATCAGAACTGTAATCGTCTATTTTTATGGATACTTTTCTTTCCCACTGTCATTTAAATGGAAATTACCTGCCTTAAAAAACAGCTTCAAGGTGAGTGAAGATCTGCTGTAGCTCCAGCAAAATTAAGATAATTTCATCCCCACTGTTGCTCCTATATATTTTTCCTTGATATTGTGGTCAAGTGGATTTTTATTTAAAATAAGAAATCCTGAACCTTGGCTGCCATGCCAAGCCCTGGGAATACAAGAGTGGCCTGAAAGAGGAAACTGGATTTTACAGAAATTTCACTTTATTGTGTTCTAACACCACCTTTTTTCTCTGGAGGAAATTACCTGCAAAGATTGTAGTAAAGAATTTCTGGGCACTGTATTGAAGAATAATAATGGCAATTTCATAGTGATTTCACAGGATTAACCACGCACCACACAAGAAAACTATCCCAGCAAAATCCAATTTGTTACTTTTCCAACACTGAATTTTCCTTCTCTTTGGCTGGCAATTAGTTATTACAAAAGTTTAATCAAAGACTCAGTTTCTTTAAATGTAGCACAGCCAGAGTAAGATTTAACCAATAATTAAATAAATTGGACTTGGCTTAGTGCACAGGAAATTAAGGATAATTCATAAATATTATCCATTAGCAACTTGTACATTCACACAGGGCTTGAGATATTTTTTAGAACTGATAATATTTAAATATGCCATGAGAAAATTATTTTGCAAGTCTATTAGAATGATAAATTGTTTTACCTGCCTGGAGAGAGGGAAGCTGCTGTTCAAACAAGGGGAGAATGACCTGAAAAAGAGAAATGTAAATGGGGAAAACATTCCAAAATCCCAGCAGGAAAGGATGACACAGAACCTTTCCAAAAGAAGAAAACACATCATGGATACGGTGAGAAGAGAAAAAGAAATCCCCCAAAACCAGAGAAATTAAAGACAGATTTGGGCCTTGCAGACTGTAGAGAGAGGATAATAAGACTGAAAGGAATATTTTAAATAATAAGACTGAAAGGAATATTTTAAATAAAAATGATGTAGAGGATGCTCAGCAGTGTGTGGCTGGCTGCAGTTCCAACCTTTGCAGAGAGGGTCAGCAGCCACGAAATGATGCTGCAAGTGCAGTGCAGGCAATTCCAACCCTGTGCTGCACGGAGAGGAGTCAAAACCTGAGGAGGAACTTTGGAATCTGTGGGACTTTTAGAGCAGGAACCAGAGGTGGAAACCCAGAGTGGCTGCACGGGGTGTTCAGCCAGGAAAGGTGACAGAGCCTGAGCTGCTGCCCCTGCTCAGGAGCCCGGCACCCAGAGGGGAAACGTGGCACCTGGAAAGTTCTCCTGCAGGTGGACACTGGCACAGGGGCTACAAACCAGCTCTGTGCCAAGGTTCTGGAGGAAAGCAGAGGAGCAGAGGTGGGAGATTGCCCAGAGCAGCTGGGGCTGCCCCTGGGTCCCTGGCAGTGCCCAGGCCAGGCTGGGCAGGGCTGGGAGCCCCTGGGATGGTGGGAGGGGTCCCTGCCCAGGGCAGGGGGTGGGAAAGAAATCATCTTACAGACCTCCTGCAACCCAGTCCACTCAGTGATCCCAGAGTTGCAACTTCTCCCACTTCTCATCTTCTATTTTACCCTGCAAACCAGTGGTTGGAGCAGGACTGAGGAAACAGAGGGCTCAGTTCCAAGACTTCCTCAACCATAGGAGGCTTGAAAGATTATTCCCCCAAACCCCAAAGTCTCCACAGCCACTGAACCCCATCCACAGGTCCCAGCCACGAGGTGTTTGGAGTGCAAATTGGGACTGAGGCTTTCTGGGGCCAGCAATTCCTGACTTGAACACTTCAAATCCACCTTAGCTTTGCTTTAGGTGGCAGGGTGCTCTGTTGGCTGGAAATACACTGAATTAACATCACAGAATGCTCACTCCACCACTGAGGAGCGGCCCTCTGTGGATATATTTCAGAAATATTTCATCACCACCTCCCTGAAGAGGGTTTGGGGTGCTCTGGTTTTGCTGCTCCTGCGTTTAGAGCTGCTAAGTTGGATTTCTGTTTGCTCAATAAATATGAAACCAGGCTGATCATTATGGAGTTCTGCTATTTCAGTGCAATTCATCCCCATTTTCTCTTTGATTTCTCCTCTTTCTTCAACAGATTGGTTTTTAGCTGAATGACTCTGAGTTGTCACTTGGAGTTTCTCTGCCACACCTTTGATTCGTGTGATAAAACAGCAAATTCAGCCAGCAGCATCCAGAACTGTCTGTGGGAATGCTGATTTACTATTGCACTGCTTTGTTCTGAAATAATGAACCTGTGGCACAGAAGAAATATCCCCCAGACTGGATTTTCAAAATATCAAAGCTTGGTTTACAACACAGTTAATGAATTTTCATCTTTAAGTACGTGGACACACAGGATGTCTTCAAAAAGAGGTAAACTCCAAGCTGCTGCTGGCCAAATTCTAATAAATGATGGGATGTTGTGGCTGTACTTCCCTGGATAAACACTTTGCAAAGACCTGAGTGCTGCAAACTAAATCCCTGTATCTGCCACTAAAACGATGAACTGAATTTTGGGCATTCTGTAAAGCTATAAAAATAAAAAATTCATCAGCGTGCCTATTTTGTGTTATGATCATCTGCTTTAACATAAAAAATAGAATTTACTCTTCATCCTCAATGCATGAGAGTTCCAGGACTATATTTAAACCTCCACACATCAAACTTTAACAGCAGTGAGACAAAAATGAATTGTGCTGTGGCACAAAGTCACACCTCATGCTCCCTTCACTGCATTACCCATTCAGTCTGAGGGGAAAATTAATTAAGATGGCATTAGATACACAGCAAACACATGAAAAAATAAGTGTCCTGAGCAGATTTCATTAAGTTCTAATGTGGTTTAAAATTGCTTTAATAGGTAAGTTCATGACACAGCACCTTCACTGCTGCTGAAAGGTCAAGGGGAGAAACAGTCAGGAGCCCACAGTTTGAGTTTTGTGGCTTTGGATGTTGATTTTCTTCAGATTTTTATGACACTGACTATTGCTTCATTTCATGTGGAAAACACAGGTAGGATGTAATCATCAGGATTATCCCAGAAAGGGAATACTCACNAAATGATGTAGAGGATGCTCAGCAGTGTGTGGCTGGCTGCAGTTCCAACCTTTGCAGAGAGGGTCAGCAGCCACGAAATGATGCTGCAAGTGCAGTGCAGGCAATTCCAACCCTGTGCTGCACGGAGAGGAGTCAAAACCTGAGGAGGAACTTTGGAATCTGTGGGACTTTTAGAGCAGGAACCAGAGGTGGAAACCCAGAGTGGCTGCACGGGGTGTTCAGCCAGGAAAGGTGACAGAGCCTGAGCTGCTGCCCCTGCTCAGGAGCCCGGCACCCAGAGGGGAAACGTGGCACCTGGAAAGTTCTCCTGCAGGTGGACACTGGCACAGGGGCTACAAACCAGCTCTGTGCCAAGGTTCTGGAGGAAAGCAGAGGAGCAGAGGTGGGAGATTGCCCAGAGCAGCTGGGGCTGCCCCTGGGTCCCTGGCAGTGCCCAGGCCAGGCTGGGCAGGGCTGGGAGCCCCTGGGATGGTGGGAGGGGTCCCTGCCCAGGGCAGGGGGTGGGAAAGAAATCATCTTACAGACCTCCTGCAACCCAGTCCACTCAGTGATCCCAGAGTTGCAACTTCTCCCACTTCTCATCTTCTATTTTACCCTGCAAACCAGTGGTTGGAGCAGGACTGAGGAAACAGAGGGCTCAGTTCCAAGACTTCCTCAACCATAGGAGGCTTGAAAGATTATTCCCCCAAACCCCAAAGTCTCCACAGCCACTGAACCCCATCCACAGGTCCCAGCCACGAGGTGTTTGGAGTGCAAATTGGGACTGAGGCTTTCTGGGGCCAGCAATTCCTGACTTGAACACTTCAAATCCACCTTAGCTTTGCTTTAGGTGGCAGGGTGCTCTGTTGGCTGGAAATACACTGAATTAACATCACAGAATGCTCACTCCACCACTGAGGAGCGGCCCTCTGTGGATATATTTCAGAAATATTTCATCACCACCTCCCTGAAGAGGGTTTGGGGTGCTCTGGTTTTGCTGCTCCTGCGTTTAGAGCTGCTAAGTTGGATTTCTGTTTGCTCAATAAATATGAAACCAGGCTGATCATTATGGAGTTCTGCTATTTCAGTGCAATTCATCCCCATTTTCTCTTTGATTTCTCCTCTTTCTTCAACAGATTGGTTTTTAGCTGAATGACTCTGAGTTGTCACTTGGAGTTTCTCTGCCACACCTTTGATTCGTGTGATAAAACAGCAAATTCAGCCAGCAGCATCCAGAACTGTCTGTGGGAATGCTGATTTACTATTGCACTGCTTTGTTCTGAAATAATGAACCTGTGGCACAGAAGAAATATCCCCCAGACTGGATTTTCAAAATATCAAAGCTTGGTTTACAACACAGTTAATGAATTTTCATCTTTAAGTACGTGGACACACAGGATGTCTTCAAAAAGAGGTAAACTCCAAGCTGCTGCTGGCCAAATTCTAATAAATGATGGGATGTTGTGGCTGTACTTCCCTGGATAAACACTTTGCAAAGACCTGAGTGCTGCAAACTAAATCCCTGTATCTGCCACTAAAACGATGAACTGAATTTTGGGCATTCTGTAAAGCTATAAAAATAAAAAATTCATCAGCGTGCCTATTTTGTGTTATGATCATCTGCTTTAACATAAAAAATAGAATTTACTCTTCATCCTCAATGCATGAGAGTTCCAGGACTATATTTAAACCTCCACACATCAAACTTTAACAGCAGTGAGACAAAAATGAATTGTGCTGTGGCACAAAGTCACACCTCATGCTCCCTTCACTGCATTACCCATTCAGTCTGAGGGGAAAATTAATTAAGATGGCATTAGATACACAGCAAACACATGAAAAAATAAGTGTCCTGAGCAGATTTCATTAAGTTCTAATGTGGTTTAAAATTGCTTTAATAGGTAAGTTCATGACACAGCACCTTCACTGCTGCTGAAAGGTCAAGGGGAGAAACAGTCAGGAGCCCACAGTTTGAGTTTTGTGGCTTTGGATGTTGATTTTCTTCAGATTTTTATGACACTGACTATTGCTTCATTTCATGTGGAAAACACAGGTAGGATGTAATCATCAGGATTATCCCAGAAAGGGAATACTCACTTAAATAAGGGAATTATTCTGGTTTGCTGGCTGTGGGAGGATCCCGAGTCAAGGCAACAGCAAAGGCTGGAAGGAGAGGGAGAGTCTGCAGGGTGAGTCCATGTCCTGCACTCCAAAAATAAAAAAGGGAATAAAATGTGGAATAAAAAGGGAATTAAAATGTGACAGTGGATCACCCAAAGGTGCTCCACTCATCAACACCCAGAGTTTTTTCCCAGGAATACCCTCCTTGCCTTGGAATCACAAATAAGCATTTTGGTTTTTTCAGGCTAAAAATAACTTGCTGAAATATCAGAGCTATTCAGAGTCCATGGTTTGGAGACTCTGATGGCTTGGGGGCTATTTTCCACAAAATTTTAATTGCTGGGTGTAAGAACCCAAGCTGGTAGCGACACCAGTACATGCACAACTCATCTCTTGCCACTGGAATCCATAAAAAAACCAGGGAGATACATTTATTTATATTTTCTTTATTTGCTAACAGAGACTTGCTGATTTAAAGTCCTCTTACACTGCTGTGAAAAACCTCCACAAATATTGGCTAACAACAGTCTGCACCTATGGGATGCTGTATTTACACAATGTAATGGGTGATCACTGGGACACTGTGTGGGTTTTTATCAGTTCATGCTCTATAAAATAAATAAAATACCGAGTGCCCCTTAGTATGGGAATTTTCCAAGGAAATCTTTCCTGTCCCATAACCCCACTGAACAGCTCTCTCCATTTTCAGGGTATTGCTGCTGCCTCCTCCACTGTGGGGCACAAGCAGGAGGGGGAAAGAAAAAAAAGTATCCCCATAAAATAAGCTTGCCAAGGGACACCAAAAAGCCATTTTCCCCTAAATGTGAATTGTCACTCAAGCGACTTGGGACTCCAGAATTTCCTCAAGAAATCTGGCTCTACCCAAACATTAAAACCCAAGTTACAACCACTGGGAAAAGCTGTAAAGTTTGGGGTTTTTTTGAAGTTCCCAAGGCAGCAGCAGTGAGTCAGAGCATCGCTGCAAGGGACCAGGCACACAGAGAGTGGCAGGAGCAAACACAGAGTGCCCTGGCACACGTGGGAGCTCAGCCTCTGCTGGCAAACCAACTCATCTTGGAGGCTCCTCTCCTCCCTTGGACTGCCTGGATTTTGGGAAATGTTTTGGGAGCAGGCTGGGATTGTTCCCACCACCCCCAGGAACCGCAGTGTTCCCACTGGCGAGGCTTTGATCAGCTTGCTGCCTGAACCTGGAGTGATTTGTCATTGCTTTGTCATTGCTTTGTCATTGGTTTCTCATTGATTTCTCATTCCTTTCCTGCCTGCAGATGCGGGAATCTCAGAGAGAGTGAGTTAGCAGCTTGTCAAAACTGTGGCTGATGAACAAAGGAGTTTGAGGATTGCCTGGAAAGGCTCTTTTTCCTCAGCAGCTCTGCTGGGGTCGGGGGATCTGGAGGTGTCCTGTTCCCTTCCCTTCCCCTGCAAAAGGGACAGGGACACACCTGGATGGGGCAAGGCAGCCCAGGGACATCCCTGCTTCAGGGATGAAACCTCAACCTAAGGAATACCTGCGAGTCACCTTCTCAAGTTACAAGTGTCCCCAGCAATAAAGAAAATCGACCACAGCATAAAAAATACAACAAAACCTACAAAAATGACATGGAATGGATCTTGGGAAGCAAAACCAGCCAGACAGCATCCGTGGCTGTGAGAAGGAACTGGTAAGCAATGCCATGAAGCTGAAGCAGAAGCTGGAAATGCTGGAAAACTGATAGGGAAGGGTCAGAGAATGAAGCTTTTCACCATCTGCTTTAAAAAAACCCTTGAGGCAGAACTACAACATCTTTCCTGAACTTCAGAAAGCTCAGTGATGCATAGCAGTTAATTCTGGAATCTTCAAATCAAACGTGGAATAGAGCTGCTAAAATCTTTCTTTATCCAAACTCTGCAGTATTTGAACCGTTTCTCTGTTGTCACTGCTTGGTATTTTATGGCACAGGATGGATCCTAACAAAGGGAAAAATTACCCCAAATAAATTCACTGTGTAGTCACTTACCTGTTATTTTGCCAAAAAACAAGTGGTTTAGTCAGTTCATGAGAGGATGAGTCAACTTTCTTTTCAAAAAGGAACTGAAGGTGCCAAGCACAGCTGTTAAATAAAGGCATCATAAATGAGGAAGGTCAAAATAGGCTCCTTCCCTAGGCTTCCAGCAAGGTTTTTATGATCATTGACTTTTTATGTCTCTTCAAGAGCCAGGAATTTTCTGGATTAGTAAAGAAATGGAATGTTTAGTCAACATAGAAAAAAGATAAACAGCATGACAAAGTAATTACATAATTATCAGTCTGACAATGAACCCAGGCCAAGGAACCGAAAGACCGAGGCAGAGCTCATTAAGCACAGAACTAAACAAAGTGTAATTAACGCCAATCAACGCCAGGTTTATAAAGATTAGATCATTGCCTAGCTAATGAGGGTTCTCTTTGTAACATTAGGGGTTGATTAATGAAAGGTGAAAACATAAGAAACATTGAGTTTGGGTCCTGGGTGGTTCATTTTAAAAAGTTTGAGATGAACAGGGTAAAGGAAGGGATGAGCTGGGCTATGTCCCAAAAATAAAAAAAAAACAAAAAACCCAAACAAACAATTTTTTGGGATGGGATTGTCCAGGGAGGGTTTTTGGGGGTCATCACCTCACATGAGGTGAACCAACACTGTGCAACCAAGCACAGCAAGAAGGAAATCCATGGGCACATTCCTAACCTGGTGAAAGACAATTTATTAAACCCCAATAAATTGATTACTCCCCTTCTCTGAGATCCCCCCCAGTTTATCTTCAACCCTGTCCCAGTTTGAGGGATGCATCCAGCATGTTCACCTGCTAAAATCTCTCCATTTGTTGATTTTTAAATTGTTCATCCTTCAGTGCATTCGCTGTGCTCCATCCTCTCAGGTGTTAAATACTTTTGTGTGTTTTTTATTCATCAAATGTCACTCCAGCTCTTCTCTGTGCTGTTCTCACCCTTCTCTGTTCCCCACAAATCCCATTTTTCCAACCAGTTCCATCAGCATCCTCTCATTTTTCTCCAGAGGGCCAGAGAAAACATCAAATGAGAGCAGCTCTGAGATTGATTCTTCAGAAATTCCGTGTTTGAGCTGTGGAGTTGCTTGCAGTGCAAATCAAAACAAACTTAAAAGCCTCCCAGAAAGTACAGGGTGAACGAGACTGAAAATGTTTTATTCAGACCAGCTGAAAGAGATGAGATCCAACTTTTGGACACTGGGATAGAAAAATGTACTTAAAATTGAAGATATTTTTAAAAAACATTTAAAAAAAATGGTTCAGTGCTTATTTAAAGCTGAAAATATTCTAATCCAGACAGTGTTTTCTAAATTATTAAATTAATTTTAAGCAGAAAACTAAAGCCATGGCTGCTGGATTACATGATGAAAATAGGGGTTTTTTTCATGTCCTTCTGGCAGGTACTTGTGGCTGAAAGTACCACCTTGTCTTGGTTTCACAACTGTTCAGATAATTCAGCCAGAAATATTTTTGTGTCAAACTCTTTTTGGAGGAAAAACATTCATTAAACCTTATTTTCTTTTTTTTTTTTTCCCTATTCATCATAAGTTTATCCTGTAAATTCCAATTTTTTCCCACATCAGAGCTTTTACTTTGAATAATAAAATTCTAGAATCATAAAATTCTAGAATCATAATATTCTATAATAATAAAATTATAGAATCATTAATCCCAACCTTCAAGATATATTTTATATATCCATATACATTTGTATATAAACACAGGGCTTTAACAGGAAAGACACAAATATTTACCACAAGCTGCAAAAACTGCTTACAGTTAATATTTAATTAATAATTACAAGAATCTTAATAATCATAAGAAGCTTAGCAATGCTGGAACTGGGATTATTCTTTGAAATTAAAATGATTGAGCCAATTTTTTCTTTTTCTCCAAAATGCAGATGCTGAGGAGAAGAACACAATTCTACCAAAGGATGTATTAAATGTGTAAGGCAAACCTTTTCCCTCAGCTTAAAAAAAGACATCACTAATACTTAAAAACGATTTTCCCCACGGGTTTTTTTACCCCTCAAGGCTTCACCCTGAGTTTGGGTGGAATTTGCCATCTGTCTCCTCTGACATCACACCCAGCCAAACTCCCTTTTGACAGATGACGCACAAAAAACGGGATAAAAATAAAAAAAAAACCAAAAATCTGACTCGAGACTGCCAACAACGCCTGGGACTCCTGCTCTTTGCCAGGGATAAATCTTATTTAGGAAAGGGGCTGGGCAATATTTTTATGCACATTGTGCTGACTCAGAGAGTTTCTGACAGAGCCATCAGCCCCAGCCGTGGCAACGGAGAGCAGGGAGCTCCAGGTTTAATCTGGAGCAAAAGGAATTCCAGGGCTTTTTCAGCTCTGGGGGAGCCTTGGTTGGAGGAGCTGTTATACATCAGATTTTGGAAATTATTCTTAATCTCAACGGTTTTAGTGTAGTAGGATTTGTAATGGCTTTTTGCAGGTTTTGATATGGCGTAATTTGTAATTTGTCAGCTTTTTGTGGCCAATGCCCTGGCCATGTCTAGNTATGTACTATATATCTCGTATATCCTATACTGTATATAGTATATATAATGCATATATACTATATATACTAATATATGTTATGCTAGTATGTGTTATTCATATAATAAACACATATTATAGTTTAGGCTTTCACAAATTATTAAAGCAGAGGCAATATAATGTTAAATTTTGGAAAATGGTTTTATTTTTGCAACTAACAGTAGTAAAAATAAATAAATTTATAGAAATAGCTGAAAGTAGCTATATATATACATGTATATTTAATATGTGTATCTCTCTAATCTATAGGATTAGATAACACTGTAGGAACCACACAGATACCATGGAAAGAAAGGATGTAAAAAGGATTTCTACCCCCAACCCTGCAGTTCTCAATAATTCCCTATTTGTTGTTACAAAAAAAAACTATGCATGTTATAAGAAAATGGCACATACATTGTAAAGAAATAACTTACACAACTCCCCAAAATCAAATCNTATGTTTATATATATATTAATACATATATACATTACACTAATACATATTATAATATAGATACACACTAATACATATTTTATATTTATATATATATGTGTGTGTGTATATATAAAAATAAATATGNATGCATATATACTATATATACTAATATATGTTATGCTAGTATGTGTTATTCATATAATAAACACATATTATAGTTTAGGCTTTCACAAATTATTAAAGCAGAGGCAATATAATGTTAAATTTTGGAAAATGGTTTTATTTTTGCAACTAACAGTAGTAAAAATAAATAAATTTATAGAAATAGCTGAAAGTAGCTATATATATACATGTATATTTAATATGTGTATCTCTCTAATCTATAGGATTAGATAACACTGTAGGAACCACACAGATACCATGGAAAGAAAGGATGTAAAAAGGATTTCTACCCCCAACCCTGCAGTTCTCAATAATTCCCTATTTGTTGTTACAAAAAAAAACTATGCATGTTATAAGAAAATGGCACATACATTGTAAAGAAATAACTTACACAACTCCCCAAAATCAAATCTATACTATTACAAGACAAATCAAAGGTCAAACAAACCTAAAAATATTCGTAAAATATGTAAAAAAACTTTAAAAAATTAAATATATCTAATCTACATCTATATAGTGGAATTAAAAAATTACATGAGAAACATGTTTATAGCTAACTGAGGTGCTTTGGGCAGTTGGCCCTAAATATTTTCCCTTTTAAACCTGTAAAAATGTTAAAGTGAGCCTCCTCCCTCAGCCCTGCACTCCCCAGCTTGCAGAGCTGCAGCTCCTGCCTGCCTGTGGCTCCCTGCTCCCTGCACGGGGCTCATTCCACCTCAGAATTTGTCACCACGAAATGCTTTTGGCTGGTTTTGGATTTTCCAGCACACACACACCACTCCCATCCTGAACCCTGCACCAACCCCACAGTGCAGCTCTCACCAGCCCGAGCCAAAATTTGGGAGCATAATTTACTAATTCTGTTAATTACCAGCGCTCTGCAGTTGTTTTTGTGTCTATAAAACAGCATTTTATGGGAATCTCGCCTCCTACCCACGCACACTGCCAGAGGTTCCTTCCCCTGTTAGAAAAGCACTCGTCAGGATTTAGAAACAGATCCCTTCCACCTTCACTGCTAGCCTTAAAATTGATCAAGGGAGGACACAAAAAAATCTGAATTTTATTTTGAAGTAAAAAGGTCTTAGAAGCTGGTATACAAAAGCTATAAAAATCCCTAATTAAAACCCCAGAGATCTCTAAAAAGCACTTATCTTCTCCAAAGGCTGAGCTTTGTTCCCAGTCTATCCGTGCTCATAAACTGAAAATAGGTGAGCACACTTCTGGCTGGATAAATTATTGGCTAATATCCCATGCACAGGTTCTTCTCATTACAAAGGGTTTTTTTTTTCGTTTTTAAATATAATTTCCTGGCTCTCCAAAGAGAAATTTTTTAATGTTATCTTCTTTAAGAACACAGAAATATTTCCTGGATGCAAGAGATGCCTCGTGGTGGCAAAAGCTATTGATGTTTTTTTCCATCTGTTTACCACACTTGCTTAGAAACCAAATTAGTTGAAAATTCAATAAATAAAATTACAGGTGAGAAAATCAAAGCAAGAAGAGAACTGCTTTAAACAAAGGGGAAAATCACAGCCTCCTGTTTTCTGTGGAGATGCAAATCTCCTCCTCCATCCCAAGGACTTTTTTGAACTCCATTTCTAAGGCTGCTGGTGGGAAAGCAGCTCATTTCTCCCCTGTATGAAAGAGAATAATTTATTTTCCACAAGAAAAAACTTATGAGTGCATATGCAAATATCATTTCCAAATAAACCCATTCTATTCAAATTCCCATTTGTGAATGAGGTAAATGTTGTGTAGCACGCACTCAACAGCTTTTGGAGGAGCAAAATGCAGAATAACAGGTTCCAAATGCTCACTGCTTCATTCCACTCTGCCTTTTCGAGGATGGCAGCACAATAAAATCAAGGTTTTTCTTCTCAAATATGTCTCTTTTGCCATTATTTCATTTCCTGGCACACCAGGCTACACCAATTTCCTCATCTTTGTTTCCACAGAATTTTAGAACCAGATTAATGAATTTATTTTTGCCAGCTTCCTTTTCACTCCGTTCCTCCAAAGGCCACAGCTATGGAATAAAACAGAAAGTGAAAATCTGATTTAACTGAGATGTTTGTGTGGCACTTTTTGCTAAAGTTTGGGATTTATTTTTTTTTTTTTGCTGGTTAGTGTAGAAATGTTGTTGGGCAACCCTTCCCCATTCCTGGAGGTTTCCAAGATTGAACCAGGCAGGGACCTGAGCTTGGGATGATCCAAGAAGTGTTCAGGGAGCAGGATGGGGTCACGGACTCAGCATTCCCATAATCTGTTTTAATTTAGACAACTGACACGAGACTGCTACCAAAACCTGAAAAAAATTTGGACTTCTGGACTTTATAAGGGGTTTAGGTGGGTTTGTAGGGGTTTATATGGGGTTTAGCTGCACAACTCAAATGAAGAGTCAGTCCCTCCTGACTGAATTCTGAGATTTTGAAGTTAAATTTCCTCACCAGCACTCCATTTCCAAGCTCTTGGTTCACTGCTGATTTTCCCTGTGCCTCAGGCACATTCCCAACCTCATTCCCAAACTGGTCCCTGCAGGTGGTAATGGGAAATCTGGATTACAGGAAATTATTTAGATAAAAAAAATATTCTAAAAAATAATTGCACCAACCCACGTTTTTAATGCTTTGCCTAATTTCCTTCCCAACCTGCAGCCTGGCTACATTTATATTTCAGAGCTTAGGGAGGAAAAAAGGAAAAAAAAAAAAAAAAGGTCAAGTTAAGATCTGTGTTGTCTGCAATATTATTCCAGCATTCCCCTTGATAATATCTGCTGGAATTGTTTGTTCAGAAAGGAGCCAGAGGGAATATCCAGGATGGATATCCAGGATGAATATCCAGTAGGAATATCTAGTATGAATATCCAGCAGGAATGTCCAGCAGGAGTATCCAGCATGGATATCCAACAGGAATATCCAGGATGGATATCCAACAGGAATATCCAGGATGGATATCCAACAGGAATATCCAGCAGGAATATCCAGCAGGAATATCCAGCAGGAATATCCAGAAGGAATATCCAGTATGGATATCCAGCAGGAATATCCAGGATGGATATCCAACAGGAATATCCAGCAGGAATATCCATCAGAAATATCCAGGATGGATACCCAGGATGGATATCCAGCAGGAATATCCAGCAGGAATATCCAGGATGGATATCCAGGATGGATATCCAACAGGAATATCCAGCAGGAATATCCAGCAGGAATATCCAGCAGGAATATCCAGCAGCAGCTCCAAGCTGAATTTGCAATCTCTGCCCCCATGAGGCAGAGTGTTAGGTGCTGCTCCAGGTGTGCTCTCCCTGCAGGAGCTGCAGCTCCATCCAGGATTTTTCCCAAATCAGCTGCTGGCAGTGGCTGGAAGGACCAAAGTGCTGATTTTTGGGGGTTGTGTCATGCAATTCCACCTTTTAGGTGAGTTCTGGAGGGTGCAAACAGCTGAAGCTCCCAGTAAAGCAGTGAAAATGAATTCAGAAGTCCATAGATGGAAAAAAAATGTTGATCCCAAAAGGCAAACTTGATTAAAAGCTGCAAATCCACCCAGTCCTTCAAAAAAGCAACGCTGAAACCAAAAGGCAAACTTGATTAACTGCTGTAAATCCACCCAGCCCTTGCTGTGCAATCACACAGGTAAGAAATTTCACATTTACATAACTAGTTAACTTTTAAACTCGACATTATGGATGTGGACCCTGTACCCTCATTGTGGGACTCATTTTTCCCCCATAACACTGACATTTTAAACAATTTATCTTCTCACACAACACTAAAAGTGAAGTTTGACACAATAAATGCATGAAAGTTCATTTTTAGCTCCCGTTGCCAGCTGGATGAAAGTTCTGTTCCCAAAGCCCTTCGGTAAATCCTCGCTCTGCCACCACAGGAGGCTGCACCATTTGCATCCCTCAAGAAGTGAGACAGCCACCAGGATTATTAATGGCTTTCCCCCTCAGCCAAATTTACAAATTGTCACAGAACTTACACTTATTTTGCATGAAATTCCAAGGAAGTGAGCCGTGCACTTTTGAAGATGCTCGAAATCCAATTTTACACTTGTCTTAATCACTGCAGCTCAGTTCATCACTCGCTGGAGCTGCCATCTGCTCAGCCATTTATTCACAGTGCCCACCCAGAAAACTCCTCCTGCTGCACAGGCACAAGGGAGGGGTGCAGGGAACCCACCCTGACTGCCCCAGGATGGAATCTCCATCCCCAAATCCAAACCCTGCAGGGGCCCTGGGAGGGCTCAGCCAGCGGGGACGTGCCCAGAGTGGCTTCACCAATTGTTTTGTTCATGGTGAATTGGTATTTTTTGGTGCAAAAAATCCTGCTGTTAGCACGTTTACAGGGAAGGGAGAAAGTGGAATTGATATTGTCAGAATGGATTTTCCCCAAGGTAAAATCAGCAGAGCTACCTGTACTTATTAATTTAATAATTAGGTGTGAACCATAAAGACATGAGTAGTGAAGGCAAAGGGAAAAAAAAAACTCTCTGAGTTCTTACAAACAGGAGCAGTGGTGTTGTATCAAAACCTCCAGTGGCAAAACAATCCCTAAAAAACACCCAAATCCCCACTCATCCTATTTTTCCTAATCAAGCCTTTGAAAATTCAGATTAATCCTGGTTTTTTTCCAGCTCTCACAGATCATCCCACAACCCAAGACCAGGGATTGACATGACTGGCATTAAAATCCAGATTTTATTTATTTATTTATTCCTCTGCAAGTGTTGGAAATCCACACAGGAATTAAAGAAGCGATGGGGATGAACATCTGGCCAGATGTTCAGGGCAGAAGAAACCACACCAGGCAAGCATTTCTGCCAAATCCTCCAAAATATCTGCATTTATAAATGCCTGATTTCTGGGAATGGGAAAGCTCTTATCAGAATTGAAATGCCAGGAGATCATAATTCTACTCATCAGGTTAGAAATTACTTAAAAATAATGTTTAAAAAATGATAAATGAATAATAATGAAATAAATACTGCTAAAATGAACTTCTTTACACATTTAAAGTATTTTTGTAGGAGAGAAAAAGAAAAAATATAAATAAAGGTAAGAACTCATTTTGTCTTCTGGATCTGCTTTGCTACCAGATATTGAGAGAGAAGATTCATTAATCTTTTCAAAAAGTCCAGCATTGCCTTTGAGGGTAAATCCACTCCCTTTTCTTAATTTAGGATTAGGAAATGGGTTTGCTCCCATTGCACGAGTTTGGAACAACGAAACAGAAAAATTAATGTTCATTTTACACATGTTTAGGCCAATATTAAACCCTGAGCAGTAAAACGAAGAAGAAAAGTCAGATTTTTTTTAAATTTATTGTCTGCATAAAGTAACAGGTTTGTGTACATTTGGCCTGTATTTTAAATTTAGAAATGATTTTACCATGCCCTTGTGGGGACACACATCTCTGCATCCAGGCTAATTTTGTCTCCTAAAATAACATTATGATTAAGCTTTCATTCTTTTCTTTTTTTCCACCCAAAGTCTTTGGATTCTAGGTACCAAATTAAAATGCTTGACAGAAATGGGATGCCAGCTCAGAATGACCAATTTATGCCTATGTTAATATCTAGCAGGGTTACACTCACCTCACCCCTGTTACTGAAGGATTGATTTATTTTACAGCACATTCCCCATTTTCCTGCTCCCTCCTGACCCCCGAGGCTTTGTCCTGAGCTATTTTCAGAGGTTTAAAAACTGGGAAGTGTGAGGACAAAAATGCAGGAATTGTTCGAGAGGCTCCTGTCATTAACTGGGCATTGGCAGAGCAATTCAAATAATGCCACCTTAAAGAAGGCCAAAGCTAAAAATATAAATGCCCAGCTCTGAAGGGCACTGCTGGCTTCAATTCCCCCCCCAAAAAAATTAGAAAATAGCCACAAGATCAGAAATCCACAAAGAATTTCATGGAGCTCTGTGGCCAAACCTTTATTATTTGCTTGTTGAGTAAAGTGCTAAAGGATCTGTCTGGTAAATTAGAAAATATAGCAAAATAAGGAAATTTAACACAAAAAAAAAAAAAATGCAGAAGGTAAGAAAATGCCCTTGGGTTGGTCAGGGAGCCCAGAAACACAATTTGTACCTGAGCTTTTGGGGTTGGGCAGGACCAGCAGGGAATATTCCTGTTTTGATTATTCCACTTAAATCTTTTACACTTGTAGAAAACATTATGAACTCCCCTAAACGGGTTTGCTCTGTGCAAACCCACAACTAAAGAATTTAAAATACTTTTTAAAGAAGCAACAAGCTCAAGAATGTTGTGAGACATCTTGGTGCTGGGGTTTTTTTAGTGGTGAATTGCTATTTTTGATTCAAAATTCTGGTGTTAACACGTTTAAGATCTTTACAGGGAAGGGAGAAAGTGGAACTGGATCTTTTCAGAATGGATTTTCCAGAAGGTAAAATCAGCAGAGCTACCTGTGCTTATTAATTCAATAACTATATGTGAACCATAAAGACATGAGAAGTAAAGGCAAAGAAAAAAAAAACAAAAAACAAACAGTTCCTACAAAAGGCCTAAAAATAAAAGACAATTAACGGGACATCTGATATGAAAACGAGCTATTGGGCATAATAAATTGAATCAGCAAAAATTTGAGCTGTAACATCTTGTCACAGCTGAAAAACCCCTGTGCAGATGATTTCCCACCCAGTCCCAAACCCAAAGCCAGCGATTCTGCCTCCGAGGAGCCCCATCAATGCCCTGCTGAAACAACTCTGGATTTCATTCTGCCTCAGTGGGCACCAACGCTGCTTGCTTCCCTCTTTTACTGCCACGCCATAAAACCCCAGCAAGCAGATTTAGGAGCAGCCACCTGCTTTCTCAACAGACTGCCAACACCTGATACTTTTTTATTATCCCTTTTCAGGCTTGTTATGGCTGCAGACAGAATTCCCTGGAACTTTGGGGCTTGGGTGAAAGGCAGTGAATAATAACAGGTAAAGCTCAACACATATTCTTCTCCTACTATGTGATAATTTTTTATTTCCTCACCCAAACCCTCTTTTGTGTTTATCAATCCCATGTTATTTAGCCAGTGAAGACCAAAGGTGCCACAAATAAACGATGCCCCAAATTTCAAGTGGGATTAAAATGTGAGGGAGCAACACAGAGCAGAGCCAGGAGGAATCAAGAGAGGGATTTGCTCTCCTGTTCCTTATTCCATGGTCATCAATCCCCCCCTCCCTCTGCTGCTGTTTCATTTCCACCCACACTGCCCTCAAGACAGATCTGAAGAAGCAGGTGGAAGTCATTCCAGATGTAATTTTGTTAAAAAAAAAACAAAACCAAACAGATAAACAATGCTGGAATTAGCCCCCAAAGGAAAATTTTAGCAGGAAAGCAAGTTGCTAAATGAAAATTGAAGCTCAACACCCAAAATCATGTCACCTTTACTCACTGGTTAGTAAAAAGTGCTAAAATTACATTTTCTTTGGACACTCCCATGAATCTGAAGCACTTCTGCTATGCCAAACTCTTAATTCTTAACCAAAGTAACAATAATCATGTGTGCAAGCAGGAAAGTTGATTATATGAAGATTAGAGACATTTTCAGATGGAATAACAAAGCATCAAAATGTTTGTTCTGCCTATCTGGGGGTCTCTGCCCACACTGCAGCTCAGGCCTTTAAAGCAGAATTTCCAAGACTTTTGGTGACTTTCTCCCTGCAATGCTAGAAAAGAAAATGCTGGAGATTTTCAGGATAAATCAGAGCTAAATTAACAGTAAACAGAGGCCCATCAAAAATATGACATCTTAATGTGGAAGAGATTTTTGAGCATTGGCAGGGCATTATCACAGGAATATGAAAGGCAGAAGATTTAAAAAAAAATAATTATGCTTCCTTTTGCAGCCAGGACTGAGTAAAACCATGCCTTAACCTCTTTTCCCAATCCCATTCAATCACACCTTTGTCCCAGGAAAAAAAAAAAAAAGTGTCAAAATCCCAAGAGCAAAGAGTGATGGATGCACCACTAAAATGAAAGGAAAATAAAATAAAATAACACGAAATAGATTCTGATAAGATAAAAATGAGCCAATGAATTTCATTTGGAAGGCACCTAAAATATCATCAAATTCCAACCCCCACACAGTGATCTTAGGGATTAAAAGGGAAAAAAAGGCAGCAGCAACCCATTAATTAATTAATTAACCCATTAATGCCCAAGGATCTCCCCCATCCAGCTCAGCCCAGGCATTCACAATTTACACCATTCCCCACAGCATCCAAACTCAGGGCAGCTCAGAGGATTCTCATTCCAGGAAAACATTCTATTCCCACATTATTTTGGGAAGATACAACTGGAGGAAGAGCAACGTCCACAGCAGGCTCCCAGTCTAACAGCACAGATTGCTCTACTCCTTCGCCTCGAATTTCAATTCTTTGCTGATCTTGTCAGACTACCTGAAGGCTTCTACACCAACTTTTTTTTTTTTTTTTTTTAGTGGAGATTAAGCTATTTCCTATTCGAGGGAAGCAGATAACCTCTGGCATTCACTCCATGACCAGTTTTCCCCTTCTTTTAAATGAACAGCCTGTACTAAAAAGAGGCCATAAAATGTTGACTGCAAAACAGCAAACAAATGGCTTGGCTGTGAAACTCTTGCAACACTTTCTGCTCGAATAAAAAGCTGTGATTCTACCATGGCTACCTCCACTGTGATTTCTATTGAATTAAAATCTGGCTCAGGATTGCAAATCCTATTTGCAGGCAGGCAGAATTGATGCAAACAAATCTGAAATGATAATTGAGAGAGAGTTCTTGAACAAATGCTGGATTTGTCCTGGACAACACCCCTCTGTCAGTGCCAGTCTGTTTGTTCAAAGGGATTATTTCCTGAACATGCAGATTGTGCTGAATGCAAACACTCACGTGGGCACACAGAGAATCCCTCACCAGGAATTGTTCCTCTTCACTAAGAGACTATGGAGAGCCAAAATTTCATCCTCAAAATATTCCTTACTGCAGCACAGATTGTCTGCACCCAAAATTCTTGGTAGAGAGCAGGAAGTGCTGCTTGCCTCAATCCATGTGCTCCTTGCATGGCTGAAATGGGAACTCATGCAGAGAAATCTCCTTTTACACCCAGAGCTGTGGCTGTTATTGCCCCAAATGTCCTGAGAATTGACAGTAATGCAGCCAGAATTGACACTAATGCAGCCTGGAGCTGGCAGATATGGGAGCAGCACCCACACTGTCACTGCTGCTGGACCTGCTTCATCCCTCACTCTGAAAGAACACTTAGACATTGGTATCAAATTAGCCCATTTCATTTTAGAGGAATCTATGACAAATCCAGTTCAGCTTCCTTAAATCACACCCCCAAGGTTTTTTTTTTTTCACCTACTCACTAGGTTCTGTCATTTTTAAGAATCAGGATCTCTGCTCAGTGGAGCCTCCCATTATCCACCAGGTCTAACTCTGCTGGTTTTATCAGTCCAGAGGGATGGGAAAAAGCAAAATAAACTGCCACACCACAATCACTGCCTTCTTTAGAGAGCCCATCCCATTGCAGAGATGGAGAATTTAAATCAGCATGGTCACCAAGTGCCAGCAACCTCAGAAAAAGAACAGAAAAGGAAATAAAACTCCAATGTGGCTGCCAAAAGGGAGCCACTCTCTGAATGTGGTCTTGTGTTGGTTATGATGTGTTTCTCTTCATGCTCCCAATGATCCACAGTGCTGCTGAATATTTGATATATTCTTTAGACAAAAAGCCACACCTGTGTCCCTCCTAAAGTGAATTTAGCTAGGTCAGCGTGAAGGGCAGGAGGTTGAAAATGTTCCTGGTAGTTAGAAGTGGAAGAAAAGGAGTTTCCAGCTCCAGAGCCGTGGGGTGAAGGATGCTGAGGCTTTCCTGAAGGAGCTGCTGCAGGAGCAAAGAGCAGGCAGAATCTCTCTGAGCTGAACTGCCACCTGGAAAGCTCTTCATAAATAATTACAGAGCTTTAAGAGTTTTCCTGTTCACAAAAAATAGGATTCACATTCCGGGCTTGCAGGACTCTGCGTCCAGGGAAGGGAACTTTTGATTTTTTTTAGCTTTATCACAGAGCCTCATGCTGTGTTCCTGCCCTTGGACATTCCACTCAGTCCAGGGATGGGTAAACTGGTGAGGAGAAGAAGCCCAGCAGCAAAAACTGAACTTCTGAAGGCTGAAAATATTGACAGAGTTGGTTCCTGGGGTATCTACACAACTTCAGCCAGCCCTGTGCTGAAAGGTGGAGGATAAGCTAATAAAAAAAGAATTTTCTTGAAGGCTGCTTACAAGGCTGAGACAGAAAGTGAAGCTTCCATGAGGCTGGGAATGTGTAAATCCCTGATAGCACACAGTGGGCAATGCCTGCATTCTTCAGAAAACCCAAGTTTTCCAGTCTGTAATAAACTCTCATTTTTAGGCTAAGGATCTAGGGCCGAGATTCAACCCACTGTGCCTTCAGAGAGTAAATGCAGGAGAAAAACAAGTTCTGTCCTAAAGATTTCATGCATTTAAGCATTTTATAACCCAACAAATTGCAAACAATTAAACAGGAGCCCACCAACTGCAGGCAGTTTGTAATTTGCTCTCAAGCCTTGGTGAGGCTGGATCATTATTCAGTAAAATTACACTCCCAGAAGAGGTAAATACACATTCAAAGAGAAGAAAGTTCTCTCCCTGGCTGTTCCTTAAGAGCACCAGTGCCCCTGCAAACCATCAGATCTTCCTGTGATTAGATTTAAAAAAAAAAATCCCAGCAGAGAACTGGGAGGCACAAGAGATGTGAGAGCACAATTAAACAAAAGCAGGAGGAAATGAGATTATGTTTGCAAACAAAACACCTAAACTAATGCAGCACCTTTGAAATGTGGGGAATATGGTGATAAGATCCAAGTGAAAAACCTGGGAAATCTCCCATAAAAAGGAATATCTGAGCAATTTATCTCACAGTCAAGGCTGGCAAAATCTTTTTGCTTCGCCCTGAGACAAAAAGCATTAAATGAGGTTTATAAGAGCTGCTTAGCTGGAAACCTGACCAGTGTGGAAGAGGCTGTTAAACCAAGATTACAATAAGCTGGGCTTCAAACTGTGTGGAATCATAGGAGGTAATCAAAGCACTGATCCCAGAAAGAAGCCACAGAGAGAAATTCCTCTCCACAAGAAGAAATTCCCCAGAGATCCCTGCTGGAATGGCAGGGCAGGAGCTGCCCCGTGGCCACAAACCCATTGATTCCCCAACATCTGCTCCAAAATCAACATTCTGCTTCCAAAGCCTGATCCAAACAGTCCTGGGTTTAGCTGGGAGAGTGATCCCTGTGGAATCCCAGCAGATCAGGAGCCCTGCTCAGCCCAGAGCAGTGGGATCAGTGCAGCACCCCCAAGGTCATCCCCTGGCTGATTTTGAAATATTATTACCCACTACTATCAACCTGACAGGTTTAAAACTGGCAGAGAAATCCAGCTCTCAGATTTATTCCTCCAACCACAGGATTGAGAGAGAACTTTCTGTTGACTCAAAAAAAAAAAAAAAAAAAAAAAAAAAAAAAAAATCAGACCAAACCCAGTGCCATTAATCTAGAGGAAAATCTAAGCAGGATGAGCACTGCAAAATTGTGGAGCACAAAAATCTTTCAGGAGAAATTACAGTGCAGGAAAACAGCAGAATAAGGGTATTGAACACAGGCTTTTATTTTCAAGTGTAAATAATAATGTTTGTCTTGGGATTGGTTTTCAATTTAAGCCCAGTCCAGCCACGCTGTTTGTTATGTGTTTAGCCTTCAGTATGAATTGCAGGTAATTATGAGTTTGGATTAAATGAAGAATTTGGGAATGCTCTGCACTGCTGGGCACTCCACTGCTCTTGAATCTCCACTAACAAAAAAATCAAATTAAAAAGCTGCAGCCACACTGTGATTAACGCCAAAATGGAACTTTTTGGCTCTCAGAGATAATCTTAATGCTGAACTAGTTAATTAACTTCAGGTGGGTTTGAAGTCAGCCAGGCTGGGTGTTAAAATGGACAGTAAATGTCAGAACTGGTGTGCACCACTCTCCAAGTGGCCCCTCTCACTGCACTGATAATGGAGTTATAACTTAGCAGTTACAGCAAACACTGACAAACCTACAATGAAATTTGGGCCTTAACACTCCTGATTTATTTTATTACCCCAGAACAATCCAGGCTTTCTCATCAATAGTCACTTCCCTACATTTTAGTGGGTAATACAGAGCACTATTTATTATTTTTTTACAAATGCAATGGGTGCTCTGAGTTTCCTCAGTGATAGTTAACAGAGTCTCTTCATCAGTTTAATTTCACTTCCACTTATGCTTCCAGCAAAATATGTTGGGCTTTTCTACCACAGGGGCTTAGGATGCTGTGGAACATTTTCCTTCAAGGAAATACAATATCTGTCTATAAATGTCACGTTTTCCAACCCCTCCTCCTGCATCATCTCCAGGTGGAATGATGCAAAATTCCCTGCTTTTCCTGCCCTCGAGCCTCTCTGAAGGAACTGAGGGAAAACACCTCAATATCAGGGTTTTTCTCTGCCCTCTTCCAAAAATTCCCATCTGATTTTACAGCAATTGTTTTGTGTTGATGCTTAAAATTGTGCTTAAGCTGAGCAGTTTAATGTTGAAATTTCCTTTGCCCCCACATGCACATGATCACAGTTTGCTAATATATATATATATATATAAAAAAGCCAATTAATTTTCTCCATTCCCATGCTACTATTTATTAATGCAGTGCCTCATGCAGGGCCTCCTTTATGGACAACAATAAACAAGGAACATCCTCGAGTGGAAATTCCAGGCACTGAACCAATCTGAAAATTCATCTTGTGTGAAAATTGCTCCTTCCCCCAGGAATTGCAGTAATTGAACTGAGGGCATCAACATCCAGGAGTGGCCAAATGTTACATAATGGGGTAAATAAAATCCCTTAATACTCCCAGATATTGGTTGCACTCAGCACAGCAGTTTGAAAGGAATGGTGGCTCTCTAATTCTGTTTTTTGTCACCTTGGGGATAGATTTTCTAAGGAAAAAGCATATATATATATATATGTGTGTGTGTGTATACTTTATATTTTATATATATTTATATGTGTATGTGTGTATACTTTATTTATATTTTATATATATTTAATTTATATATAATATATATAATATGTTATATATTACATATTATTTTAAAATATATTTTATACAAAATATATATATAAATATTTATATA
>VXBS01007564.1:6593-55398 GCA_013400255.1 Sitta europaea
CTGGCCCGGCCGGAGCGGGGTGCGAGCCTCTGGGTTTGCCGGCTCCGGCACAGCCCTGTGGCCCGTCTGTGCAGGATTCGGGCCGGCAGGACCCCGGCTGCTGCCTGGGGGTTGACAGTGGCCGCTCTTTTAAGATCTATCTTCAACAACACGGCCAGAACTGAAGCACTTCTCTGTGTATTCAAGCTTGCAGATTCTTCTTCATATTAAGTTGATGTGAATACCATCATCTGTATTTTCTTTTTTATTAATATTTTTTTACCCTGATTTTGAATTTACTCAGTGTTCCATGTGTAATTGCTTCAGTAAAGCTAAAACCAACAAACTCGCATTGCTTGAATTACCTGCTTTTCTTGTAGGTACCCTGGACTCCTAGATACAAGCCAATTTCTAGGACTCACTAGCTTTCTCAATGATTTAAGTCCTATTCTTGCCTCCAAGTGGGATGAAAACTAACTGAATTGTGAGTTCCGCATGGGATGCCAGTAGATCACACCCTTTGGAATAGTAACATGCCAGACAGTAAGAACTAAAAACAAGAAGCACCTGCTCCTGAGTGTCCCTCTCATTTTCAGCATGAGAGAAGACAGATGAACTAGAGAAGGAGAGGAAATGAGAAGCCTTGGTCCCAGATGTATCAATAACCATGAGGTTTAAATGAGGGGAGATCTTGCAACAACATAGCAAGTTTTATTAAAGTATGCACAGGACAGTGAAGAACTGTTCATGTGGTTCAGTAGTAAGAAAGGTCGCACATTATATCGACTTAAAAATCTGTTCTGAAGACAAACCCAATAAATATCCAGTTATTAGGGAAAAAACCAAACAAATCCCTCAGTTGACAGTCCTACGAACTTGTGAAACACAAATCCATAGCAACTGAGCCTTCCATACTTGACTCAGAGAATGTCTTGGCTTTAATGAAACCTTCCATTCTGTCAGCATCTCCTGTTTTCTCCATCGTCTTCCTGTTGGAAGATGGGCTTTCCAACATGCATGACTCTGCATTGGCCCGTAAGTACATATGAGCATGTAAGGGACTGAGAGGCTGGGCTCAGCTGTGCCTGACACAGATTGAGCACAGGCAGGGCCTCCCGTGGTCAGAAATGCAGGGTTTGGTAGTTCAGTTGATGCCCTTTCCCACCACCCCCATATCTTGATCTGACTAAGATAATAAAATAGGCAATAATAAGGATGAAATCTTGTTGGGCAGCTCCTTGACCATTACCAAGTTGAAAGCGTTGTCCTGTTCAGTCAAGTGTTTTCCTACACTTTGTTAGTTGCTTTATTGCATCCAATCACAACAAAAGCAATGAAATCACAAATAAAAATCCCTATTTAACCACCCAAAATGTGTTCATGAGCCTTGAGCTTCAGATGAGTTACCCCACCAAGTCTTTTGTCCTCCTCAGCTAAGCAAATATTAGGAAGAAAAAGGTCTTCAGAAATGGCAAGGATATATCTAAGTTAAAACATTAAGGCAACACTTGGAGAGAGTATGTTTCCTTATTGGTTGAACATATTTTTTAAAAATAGTATCCGAAGTACAGCTAAGGAACTAGGAACTTAGTAAATTTTATTCAAAATAGCTTCTTATTACAAGAGCTGATAAAGCTGTACAGTTTAATACTCCCAGTAAAAGCAATTTTTCAGTTGCTTAAAATGTCACTGAGGAAGAGCAAATTATAATCTGGTGCTTCCTGCAAATGTGTTAACACAGTTCATTAAATCAATCATTCTTCTTGACAGCTTTTCAATACACTTCTGGAATGTGACTCTCTTAATGTTCTCAGTGGATGATACGCAGGATCATTTGTGTGTACTCCTACCCGTTCCAACCCAAAAGTAGAACCAAAACTTGTCTTTTGTTCTGTATCTTAAATTCCCTTACAGTTTGTTTCAAGTTAATCACCTGATTTCTTTCCTTCTCAGAGGCCACATTACCATTCTTTGAATTTGCTGTTGTAATCTTATCTTTGAAGAAACAAAGCAATTTAAGTCAATTTATGTACCATTATAGAAAGAGATTTATGTACTATTGCAGAGAAGATGTGAAAAACCCTGGAAAGACAAAGCAGCTGACACCTCTCTAAAATATGTTCCTTGAAAGCTTTTTACTAGGACACACCTAAAATAACTTCCAGTTTCCCAGGCTGGGCTGAATCTAGTGAGGTGCTTTCCACGAGGGTTTAGAGGTTTTCACATGGCCAGTGTCTGGAAAGGCATAGAGAATCCATCATTTAATGAGATGACATCTATTCTAGGTACTTAAAATAACAATACATGAAAGTAGAACTCGATCTTTCCAAGGGTACATCCCACTTTTGTCTTCAGTGATCCTATTTAAAAATTCTAAAGTGTTGTTCCAGACAGCATACAGAAGTGAAACAAACGTCCAATTAGGTGTCAAGAGTAACAAGCTGACATTTGTTCTCTACCCAAGAAATTACTTTTTCACCTTCCATTAGGCTTCAAAAAATATCATCAAATCATTTTTCTGGCTGGGCTTAGTAAAATCCTGTCCTTTGAGTAATTTAGGCTCTCTGTGCATAAGAGCCTCTTAATATTTCCATGTATCTCCAATTCTGTGCTAAGTCTTTTGTCTCCCATTCTTTCTTCACTTAGTGAGGTTAAACTATTTTGTTAATATTTGATAATGTACTTTATTTGCAAATCTCACCTTTGGAATTTATTATTGTTATATAGAAAAATTTCAGATTATAAAAAGAAAAAAATGCAAGAGAACTTTTTACTTTGATTTTTTTTTTGCTCCCAAAGTAGTTAACTCTTTTGCTTAATTTTCCCCCCTCCTCCAGAAACAGTGCTAATCACATAACATCCTCAGCATTTGTTATTCATACTAAGTGCATACTATAGCAGTGGGTATTGGTATCAATTCTCCATCCCCATGTTATGAGGTAAGGTAAGACAGGTCATTAAGGCTAGTCAAGGAAATACAGTTTCCCAAGCACATGTTGATTTAGTGGAACCAGACTGTATCAAAGTGCTTGTGTTGAAAAACCTCTCACTAAATCCTGGATCCTTCACCCCTCCCTGGAGGACTTAATGCTTGCAGACAGCAGGTCTGTGCTAACTTGGAGGATCCTGACTGAAATGGGTCAAGGAATGCAGTGCAAGAGCTTCAGCAGCAGAGGAGAAAATGCTGACAACCCAGCACAGTAACACATTCCTTCACACAGCTGCCTCTAGAAAACAATAGCCCTGCTCAGCTTAAAAAGTTGAAGACACTGCTACATTCCCTTTCTTAAACCATTCAATATTGTAGACACGGCAGAAAGGTAACATGAGTATACAATACAGTAAATAAACTGATTAAAATTTTTTCTTGTTCCTTTGTTCTTTCTTATCATCCTCTTTTTTGTCCTTCTTTGCCTGAGAGCTTATCTCCTTGAACTGTTGTTTGCATTTGTCTGTCGTTTTTGATTTGTTTTTTTTTCTCTATTCTTTTCATCTCTTTTTCTTAGAAGCCAATACAAGATTGGTGAGGACCAACTGTTGGGAACAATAAATAAAGTATAGGTATATATTTCTTCTGCTTTGGAGGAATATGTTGTCAAAACATTTAGAATATTTTATCAGAGACTGGCTAGAGGTATTATTGAAACCTTGATTTTTATTCCCAGCATGTACTGTTTAGAAAATAACACTCTTGTCTAACTTCTAGCAAATATGTTGCAGCTGCACTTTTCTTTTCTGCCTTTTCTTGCCTTTGTGAAGAAAAATCATCATCACTCTGTGGCAGTAAAACAGAGAGGTAACTATTCCCATATTTGGCATTTCTTACCATTGTCAAAATAAATACTTGCATCTGTACAATTTAAATATGAAATTATGTCTTTCCTTTTTTGGAACCAGAAACACTAACAATGGCAAGCTGACATCTGAAAAGAAAAGGAACAATTAAGATGACATTTTTGCTTAAAATTCTCTATCACTCAAAATGAGAGCTCCCAACTTTGAAAACTCCATCTGTACCTTTACACAGGAGCTTATTGAGGTTGTGAGGTTATGATAAAAGTGTGACATTTGTGTTACTGTGTTGCTGAGGCAGATAATAATAAAATTTTAACACCCCAAATGTGACAAATGCAGAACTAAAGCAAAAAAAACTAACAGTTGCCACCATGGGCTGCCCACTGAAAACCTATTAGAAGAATTGGGACAGCTTCTGCATTAAAATTTACTGAAAGGACTGTCTTGAGGTCTAAGTGTATTGAGAAATAAACACTTGGAGTGAGGAGATCTGTTTTCACCAAGAACTTCAAGAGAGCAATGAAACAAAGCATGTTAGAAGGTTGCAGCTTAACAGTGAGGACCATAAGGAAGTTCTAAGCAGACCACTGGGGCTGGTGTAAATAAAAGCAGTAGTATCTAAATAATGACACAGGAAACAAGACTGTGCACTGAGTATGTGATTCATGAAACCTGGTGCTAACAGTGCTTCATATTCAGATTCTTACACCATTACAGGAAATAGGGTTCTGCACATCTTCTGCATGAAGATCTGTTCAAATGTACTTCATTTTATGCACCTCAAAGAAAGGATTCTTTTGCTTGCATATTGACACAAAGGCTGCTTAATCCTTTTTGGTATCTCTGAACACTGATGCAGTAGAGCCATTCAGAAATACCTGAGACATGCTTCTGGATTGCTTTTTACATTTATTAAGAAAAATTAAATTACATCAAACACTGAGCCAAAGAAAACCTGGAATAATATCTTGAGCTGTTCCATTTTCACACACATAGAAGAAAAACCTTGACAATACCATTCAGGCTGTGCTGCTTGTTCAAATGGCTGGCAGAGAAGCAGTATTGGCTGATCTGATGTAACAGGCAAGCACCTTACAGATGCAGATAGACCTAAACAGAGCTTCTTACTGAAATACCATGACCTAATATTGTCAAGAAAAAAGGCTGCCATAGATGTGGCATGACCAAAGATGTTTACCAGCTGGGGGTTTTTACTCCTTTCAGAGCCATGTGTTTTTTCCTTGCCATACAGACGTGGGAGCTGTTTTCTACTGACCCCCAAAGCTGCTCCAATTCCTAGCCCAGTGTCTGCAGCCCACAAGTAGCTTCTCTGCTACCACCATCCCAGGTATTTGTACCTCATCAGAGAGGCAGTCCAGAAACACGCCACAAGGCACTGTTGTTTCTCAGCCATACTTTGTTAACCAAGTGATCTCTTTGGTAGAAACGAGTCCCAGGTCCCCAGCAGTCCCGTGTACACAGCTGGCACAAACTGCATCAAGGTCAGACACTTTAAGGAGGGATGTTCAGGGTTTGGCAGCAGCCTTGGCCTTGGTTAGAAGCATTTTTGCCTTATTAAGGATTCAGGGCTTCAGATACTCCACAGACTACCCCTGATGAGCATTTAGCCCAATTTGAAGACTGAAAAATCAAGGGACCCCTAGTCTGGCCACCTGAAGTTGGACAGGAATTGCAGACCTGCAGTCTTCAACAGCTGCTCGTAGTCACCAAAAACCACCTACTGAGAATTTCCATTTGTATTTTACATATTCTGTGCTATTTATCAGCAGACGAACAATATTTGTACCTTTTGTACTTTCAGTGCTACACAGTGAATTAGTATTTGGCTTTCGGTCTGTGAGAATTCCTCAGTCCTTTTCCGTGTCAGGGGATATCTTTGACATGGCAGCTCGGGGCTTTGTAGGAAGGAGAACAACTATAAAACTATAAATAGAAAAGACTGGGTTTGATTTTTATTGGCAACGTTCAGATGAAGCTGAGCCAGTGTAACAGGGGATAAACACGCCACTGGAGCAGGGCGACCGCTCCACCTGGTGGGCGCCCGGCGGCTCGGAGGGGCGCGGCGAGCCTCGGCCGCGGAGAGCGACAGAGCCGGGGGTGTGNGGCACAGCCGGACTGCCCGGGATGAGCCTTCCCTTCCCCTGGGGCAGGCCGACCCTCGCCCCCGGCGCCTGTCCGCTCTGTCCGCTCAGCCCGCAGCGCTCTGCCAGCCGAGCGCCCAGGGCTGGGTCTGCCCGGGACCGGCTCGCAGGACGAGCTCCTGATGCGCCTTGCAGCTCTGTCTCTGCCCGCTTATCCCCGTGTAACAGTTGGGTTTTCCCAACGTGGACGCGTCTTTCCGCCTGCAGTTTGGCCCAGCCCGGGTCTTTTCCGGCAGGGCTTTGTACAGCAGCGTGCTGCCTGCCGGGGTGTGGGCGGGTGGTTTAAGCGGCCCTGGCGAGGCTGTCGCCTTCCTCGGAGCCCTTTGGACGGTACCTGCTCCCCCGTTTGGTCGCCATCGTTTTGAATTGCTCTCTTTGTCTCCTCCGGAGATACAGCTGTATCTCTCCCAGCTCTGCGTTGTCTGCAGTTCTGACAACTGTCCTGAATATACCTAGCAGCTTTCCATAAAGAAAGTCGTAAACAGGCCCAGACATTTGGGGCCACCAAGCCCAAGTATTCATGTTCATAAACCTCTGCCACTGAGTCAGAGTTGTCAGGCCTGGGCTGTGTTAAAAGCCAAACAGAGTGGGATTTTTTCTATTTTAAAGCACTTTTCGGGTGAACCAGTCTTCTTAAAAAATAATGTGAAATCTAAACGTGCACATGGTTATTAACTTTAAGACATTTAGGTAATGTGTATTTTACAGTTTTCTCATTGGATTTGTTTCCTTTTCGTTTACTGGACAAAATATTCTTACTGTGTGTTTTTCAGTGGGATATTCTGCAGTTGCACTTAATCATGTAATCGATTTTAAAGAAAAGAAACAGGTAATTTTTCTTGGGGCTTTTTGTTCTTACTGTGTTTTCTTTAGTAAACCTGCTGCCTATTGCACGTTTCCAGATAGCTTTAGCTGCAGAATGCACGTCTAGACACAAATACAAATCTCTCTATTTGTAACAAAACTCCCATTTTATATTTCAGTAGAACTGCCCTGGGATTAATTTTTAATATCGTTCATGTACTGTCTCACGAAAATAGTTTTCTTAGCATGGTAAATTTCTTCTTAAGATTGGAACACAGTTTTTGTTTACATGTAAACCTAACCCATGACATTTTTAATAACTCTGTTCTGTTCTCTTTCAAGGAAATCATCAAGCCAGTGTCCCCTTCAGAGTTGTTTCCATCTTTACCTATTGTACAAGTATGTCTAGTTACATATGCTTATTCTGAGTTACCTTTGTTTACCTTTAAGTGTTTGTATATGTGGTTTTGTGCATGAGGTGTTAATCAAAAAAGAGAAATTAGTCTGTTATTTCATGGTTAAAATACCAAGCATTGGAAGAATGGTACACTCACATCAGAGTGGGCTCTATTCGTTATTTTGGAAATTATTAAAAATCTGCTTTGTGTGAATTTTGAATCTGCTTGTAGTTGAGTAGTTACAGTACAATTCTTGAAGTTTTGGAAATAACTGTGGGTTTGATGGAGCAAAATTTGGATATAAAGAAACACAAGACTGTGTTTCAAGTCACTGACATGGAGTAATCCAAGAACTGCTTTTCCTTGCAGTTGTGGCCTGCCTGGGGAATTATAGCAGTAGTAAAACATACTGAATTTTTCTGCATGATTGTTTTTCTTATTTTTTTCCCCCTTTCTATTCATCCTTTCTCAGAGAAACACAGTATGTCTTCCTTTTTAAGGACAGGTCCAATATCAAAGAGATAATGTTAATTAAGGAAGTATAACTACAGACTTTAGAAAATTAGTATAGCAAGACTATAAGCATGACACCATTTTCTTTTTACAGCAGACTGGATGGAAATTACCACAATTTTTTGCTTTGGGTTTTTAAGTATTTTTTGTATTATTCGTTTTTCTGTAGGGGACATCTAAAAGAATTAAAGTCTTGACCCGGCTAACACTTGTTGTTTCTGATCCTTCCCACTGTAATCTCTTGGTAAGTATACTCAACAATCAATTTTGCAACTTTTATTTCCCTTTCTCAAGGAATGAATGAAACTTTGGAAATTCTATGGGGACAACATCCTGGAATTTATATTAATATATATATATATGTATATATGTATATATATATAATCTCAGCAGTGATTTCTGAGATTGCATCTTTAACAAATAATGTGATCATGAGGACATGCAGACTTACAAGATTGGGTATGGCTTCTGTTAATCATTTGTCAATATGGAGCAACAGTTCTGTTCCTTGGTTTCTGGACTTCTGTGCATAAGCTAGAAGACCATGAACAAGCCTTGTGTCTGGTTATGTTTTTGTGCTACAAGATCAAAGCAAAAAGTGTGTCCTGGTAGAGGGGTGGGACAAGCCTCAAACTGAGAATGAATGACTTCACTGTAGAAACCTGCTGTGTTATTGGATGATTATTGGCTTTGTTTTAGTACTTGACAGGGAAAAAGGATTGTTCTTCTCATTGTTTTGGTCGTAATCATTGTGCATAGCTTTGACATCTGTCAAAATTCCAGGTAGTAATTGTTTCCTCCTTTTATAGAGATCGACATCTGCAAATATAAGGTTATATGACATCATAGCAGTATTTCCAAAAACTGAGAAGCTGTTCCATGTAAGTACGATCATCGCATCAGTAATGCTGGTTCAGTAACCTTTAGTGCCTTGTGCTAGTTTAAGTACATGCTTTGTTTTGATTTTATTTCCCATTTTATAAAGACCTCATGGAGTTAAACATTATAGGCTGCCTGGTCAGTTGATAAGCTGAGGGGTTTGGGAGATTTGCAGGAGGTTGCAAGACCCTGAGGTGACAGGTTAAAGTCCAAAGTATCTAACTCATCTACCCTGACAAATGCCCCTGCACTGTGGTTGCCTTTGTGTGCCTTGTACTCTAGTGAGGAGAGAGAACATTTTGTTTGCTCCCCCAATAGATGTGTACTATCATCACGTAGAAAACTTCTGTCTTCTACTTTAACTTCTCACATTCTTGACAACTTCCCTAAAATGTGCTTGTTATCTTCTGTTAGAACTAATTATTCCTGGTCTCTGAAATGCTAGGGAGAATTTTAAAGTGGGACTAATGTGGTTCTCTGAGTTACCTAATAGCTGTTCACTTCCATTTCCTTAATATTTTTATGATAACAGCTGATGTCAATGTTCTGATTGGGCAAAGAAGCAAGTTATGTTTTTGTCAGAATTTTCCTTCCAAAACCCAAAATTGTGATGTCCGACCTGTTGTAAGCTAGTAAATAATAACATTAAGTCTGAATTGGGTGAGTAGGTGGAAATGTTTCATCTCTGTTAGCCTTGGCAGGCAGGCATGCATTTTAAAGCAGGGTGAAGGAGGGACAGGGGCAGCAAGAACAAAAAGAAAGTGAGTTTCTTTGAAGAATTTACTTTCAAACGGAGCTTCTCCATTTAAAACTGAGTCCGGTGGGTTGGGTTTTTTTAATAAGTTAAAGCCACTTTCTAGTACAGCTGAGTACCTGGTTTGCCATATTAAAATTGCATTCTTTTGGGGTTTTTTTTGGTTTATTTTTTATTTTTTATTTTCTACGTTATTTCCCCTCCTATTTCAAGACTTGTCCAAGTAAAGTACAAAGCAAAAGCACATGAACTTTAAAGAATTTTTCAGCAGAATTCAAGCATTAATTATAAGAGTTACAGCTAAATGAAACTAATTTCTGAATTTTATTTCCCTTGCAAGATTTTAGGACTCTTGGGGGTGTGACTGAGGCAAATGATTTAAAATATTTTTTAGGATCATTCTCCACCTCTTTCTTTTGATCTCTGGCAGTAGTATAAAATCTCACTTCTCAAGTGAGTTCACTCAGTGTATTGTGTGTTTAAACAAGCACTTGAAACTAGGTAACCAGCAGGGGTGTGCTGTGGTGCTTTTTATTTTTGGGAAAAGGGTGTTCTCTCACTTAAGGGTTATTATTGTTTATTTTCAGCCATATCATGACTCCTGATGCAGTTGGACGTCCAGCTGTGGCGGTGTTTAAACTGGCATAAACAGCCACTGATTTCTGCAGCTCCCTGTCTGCTTTGCTGCTGAGGCAGCTTGCTTGCTTAGCTGCATGGCAGTTTGCTTTGAGGAGCCTGCTTTTGGCTGAGCAGTAACCAGTTTTTGCCAAGTTATTCTTCAGGCAGATCCACTTTCCCAGTGTGATTCAGCCCCCAGCCACGCGGAGTTGTGCCAGCGCAGCGCGGGTGGCTGTGCTCGTGCTCTGGCAGGCCAGTGCAGACCGTGCCTGGTTAAGCTGACACTCTGGCAGGTGGTGGACAGGGTGTGAGGAAAGAAACAGGATTGTCAGTGAGATTATCTTCATTGCTTCCATGCCGGCAGCACTTTGAGCTGGGGATGGAACCCAAGCATGTTTCTTGCAAACTGCGTGAGGTGAAAGACTTCATCCTTACCTTTTCACATTCAGGGCAGGTTTGTGTGGTTGTGTTTTGTTTAGAGATTTTAGAATGTCTCACTCTGTGGAGAGCTGGTTCAGTTTCACAGAGGTGTCACACAGGGAGTCTGGTGGAAGGGGCATTACTCAGGAAGTTTCAGCACATACAGTTTGGCTCTTACAACTCATGGATATTGTATTATTAAGAATAAAGCCTTCAAGAGTGGGTCTTGCATGACAAATTAACATCCTATAGGCTTTTGGTAACCCAACATTACCTCAAGAGCATCATCTTTCTTACCAACAATTAGGCATTTGTATTTTCTCTATAGAACAAAATCTTTCATGTTTTTATGAAAAAGTACATGACCATTGAATATGTACTCCAATTTTAGCATGGCCCCAAATTAGTCTGTGCCCTTTTGTCACAAGCCAGGGAAGCTCTTTTGTGACTGAGTGTGGCAGTGATATGTACTGAAAGATGTGCTCAAATTCTTCAAATAATTTATATCCTTAAGGGGATGAGGAAGCCATGTTTGCCAATTCTAGAACCAAATCCTTGTTTAAGTCTCCCAAAAAGATTGTTTTGGCCTGCAGCAGGAATGCCCTCTCCATGCAGGTAATAGGATCTGTACTTGAAGCTTTTCAAAAATTTTGCTTTCTAAAAATTCTGACTGCTTTAATGATATTAGTTACTTCTGTCTGCTGTTCATAAGCACTTAGCACATCACCAGTATCTAAAAAAACTTACATATGTAAGTCTGAAGGTGCAGTGCAAACTCAAATTTCAATGTTTATTCCTAAAACGTTCACCATAGCTTGCTTCAGAGCATCCTGACAGTGGCAGATGTATTTATTAATGGCTGGCTGGAGTTTCCCAGCAGATGGGGCTCTTGCCCACAGTGCTGCCAGGCAGCTGCTGGGCTGTGCAATTTGCTGTATGTCATTTTCTGGATGAAGTTTTTGCACTTCAGATCTTTTAAGCAGGCAGGGTAACCTTAACTTGCCTGCATATATGACTTGTCTGGAAGCCAAAGCTAGGCTGAAAATTAGCATTCTTGGAGAAATCTGCTCTCCAGTTTTTCATACAGTACAGGAATTCCTCTTGGGAAAATATGACTTGCAGTTTTTCCTTGGTGGTATTTTCTGAAATGTTCATATCACTGTAATCCTGTAGATATCCTGGCTTTTCAGTCACTCCCTCTCCCACTGTGCTTAATTTAAAGAGTTTTCCAGTGTTTCTGGAGCTGATTAGGAAGGCTTGATTTCTCATCACATAGAGCAGCTTGCATGTGTCTGATGTCTATTCTTGCTTTCCTAAATTTTTAGTATGATCTCTTCCTGAATTTTTTATGACTTCACTGACTTATTTTCTGGGGCTCAGTTTGGAGCTATTTGTTCTGTGCATGTTCCCATAAATCACCTCTGTGTAGTAGTTTGTACCTCATGTAAGAAAAGGAGGGAAACTGACTGTAGTAGGGCTGAACTGCCTCATGCAAGTCTAATTCTATGCCATAGATTCCATAGGCATCCCATGTCCTGCCTAACAGAGGATAAAGATAAAGGTAGGGTGTGAAGAAAAAGTTTAGTCTGAATGTCCTGGCAAAGACATTTCAGCTTCAAAAACCTTGTGGTTTGCCTGCGTGTGTACTGTGGCTGTCTTGTCTAGGGGAGAGTGCTATCAACAAAGAAACATTCCTAAAGCTGGGCCCCTGCTCTCATCTCCATCCAAATTCCATGTGAACAAACTGGTAGAAGACCAGTTTGCCAAGCAGAAATGTGCCTTGTGTTAGAGCAGCCCTTACCCCTGGGGCTCCTCACAGCCCCCACTGCTTCTGTGCTGGTGGGAGGAGGAATGAATGGTTGGCACCTGGCCCAGGTGTATTTGGAGCAGTTGCTGTCAGGTTTCTGAGTGCAGAGAATTCCCCTACACACAGAAAATTCCTTTTCAACTTCCTCATCCTATCTTACCTTCTTTGTTACAGCACTGCTCACAGACATTAGTCTGGCACTGCATAATCACCCTTACAGAGGAGGCATGTAGAATTCCTACCTTGGGTGCATGAGATTAGTGTGAATCAAAGACTCCCCTTTAGGTGCCCTTAATTTTCCCTGTATCTCAGTGTGAGGAGCCTCTGCCCTTTGTTCATTCCCCTCCATCTCTTAATACAACCTGTAAATTATGGTGTGAATTCAAAGCTAAACTCTTAAAACTGTAGCCTTCAGTGCTGTGTCCAGACTCTGCCAGAGATGTGGCTGTCAGGAGGAGCTGCATGTTCTCCACCTGGCCAGGAAAGGCCAGTACTGTGCATGCAGCACCACCAGTCACAGTTACATTCTGCTTTTTTGTCATTCTTTTCTCTATTGCTTCTGGTAAAAGTAATGAATCCTGAAAACAAACAGGTGCTGTGCTGGAAGCAGAGCATGATGGGACAAGGGGCAGTTTCTGGGCTCTTCCTGTTGTAAACTGGGGTTGGCCTTTGTTATCTGTGAGTTCTTTTGTCAAAAGCCAGCATTGCTTCTGCGTGTCCTCTGTCAGATAAAAACAAAGAAGTAGGTATTGCTTTGGGGTTGACCATTATTTTATTGGAAAACTAGTTCTGTAAGAAAGGGAAGACTTGGGGTTTTAGTCTCAAATGCTCCTGTTCTATTGGCATACCTGCAAGGCATAGTACCTCTTAATTTTAAAACTGAACTCACCCTGGAGAGACATTTGTTGCATTAAGAAATGAAGGAGAGTATTAGTACACCTTAAGTTGGTTATGCATTTTTAGGCTTATCTAATAATCTGTTCCTATTTCTTTGCTTTAGATTGCTTGCACAACATTAGATGTGGATCTGGTCTGCATCAATGTAACAGAAAAGCTGCCATTCTACTTCCGAAGGCCCCCTGTGAATATGGTAAATTTACATCTAAATTGTTTTCTTGCTGTTAGACTGACATTAAATACAGAATTTGAGTCAAATTCCCTACTGCTTTCCTCCCACCATTCCTATTTAAGTGGTTCTTTTATTTTCTTGCATAATGTATGGTGTTGTTTCAAATGTCCTTCACTTCAGGGCCTCCACTGCAGCATTTAATACACAGTGATGTATGTTACTTCTTTTTCTCCTCCTGTCCCCACTTAAGAAGGCAGAAGTGGTGTTCCCAAGGAGCAGAAACAAAACCTTAAGGCCACTGCACTGCTAAGCAGGGAGATATGGTGGGATTGATGACTAAACTGCTTCCCAAACCAGAAATGGTACAGCAGTGTCAAAATAGATAAACAGCCCTTTGATTTAAAAGATGGGAAATGTGAATGGCAGTGTTAATTTGGGAGGAGGATGTTGTGCTGGTTAATTGAAAGACAACTGTAATGAATCCATACTTGGACAAAAGAATGTCTTGGTAAATGAACCAAATGTAGCATTGCTAAATATGTGCTCTGGAACCCAAGATGGCTATCAGTGTGGATCAAATATAGTTCTGCTTGCTGTTGGTAGTTTGCCAAAAAACTTAATCTAAACATGCTCTTAAGGGAACTTGTTTTCTCCTCTGAATATATATAAAGGTTCATCCCACGTGGGCATTCTTGGCTGCTGTAGAAGTTTGTACTCAAAAATTTAAATTTGGAATTGGCTACTGGTAATCCTACTTCGTTTTCTTAGGAAGTTTGATCTGGAATAAGAATTCAAAATTAACTAGAATTAATTCTGAGACAGAATCAAAATAATACATTAGAGTTTGATAAACTGAGGATTTCAACGTTCCAGTTGGAATAACAATTTTGTATGAAAGACTGTACAGAAGTACCCTAGCTGCTTAAAACTCCAGCAGGTCCAGGTAAGGAGCTTGCGTGGCTCTTAGAGCCCTGTTTCAGGAGACATTTTCCTTGTAAGCTGCTTCTCATCTTCCACACTCTCAGCTTCAAGGCAGTCTCTCTGTTGGACTGGTCTGTGCATCCTGGCGCAGTCAGTTTTGGTTCTTACGATGCCTGACAGAGTGGCAGCAGCTGAAGTAGTAGGGATGAAGTTAAAAATCACCTTGACTGGAAATGGGTGTGTTGCCATCACCTGTTTGGTTTTCTAAATTCAGGCCTCTCTTGTTTGCAGCTGTCAGGCCAGTTCTGTGTAAAACATTTGATGCATATATAGCTTCTGTTGTGCTTGCATGCAGAGGTCATGCAAGGGTGGGAGCTGGATTAATTCCAACTGTATTCAGTTACTGGACTCTCTTACAGTATTACCATTGCAGCATATCTTAATAGTATTTGTGTAAATGTAGAGTATCATTTCAGGCAAATGTAGCATTGCCATGGAACAAAGAGCTCCTGGCTTTACATTTTGTCTTTATCGCTAGCACACTGTGTGCAAGTTGCTTAACCTTTCTGTGTTTGCAAAAACAAGAATACTAGTCTTTTGGAGGCACTTTGACAGATAGCTAAGGATGTCAAAGCAGCTGAAAATATAATCAGTATTACTATTTGAAACCTCTTCTGTGACTCACTGTTATTTAACATTGTCACAAACACCAGAGTATGCTGTGAGACAGGAGAAGGGTCCTTGTTGCTGCTTTTGTGCAAGGAGGAATTCTTCATCTGCAATACATGTCTACTGAGGGAATTGGTGATCTTTCTTACAGCAGGGTGTGGGACTAGAGGAGTAGGGTCCTCAGAGTTTCAAGACAGCAGATAACCAGCAGTGGTTATCTGTCTCCTCGACTCCGTATAGTGTGTATATATTAGTGATAGCCAATTGCAACAAATAAGTGGTTGGTATTTGTTTGCTAAACCTCATTTATCTGTCATCCAGGATTTAGGCACATGTATCTGGTGTACAGTGAAGCCTTCCCCCACTCTCCTTTCTTGCTAGGCTATGCTCTTACTGGAACAATTCTACCTTATTTTTTTCATATGTGACACAGTTAAACTGAGAATAAGCTACATCAATAATAGACAGCAGTTGTTATATTGTTAGGCTTCTCTCCTTTTGATTTTTGATCACTCTCTTTCATGTGAAGGCAATAGATCGAGGCATTTACTTTGAACTTCTTTACACGCCTGCCATCAAAGACTCTACAATGAGAAGATACACAATTTCAAATGCCATCAGCCTGATGCAGATCTGCAAAGGAAAGGTAAGCTCTCAAAGTGAAAACAAGGTAATTAAATCAGTTCAAATTCTGGAGTTGTACAGACTGAGCTATTTTAAATGAGTTTGATGCTGGGACATCTGAAGCTGTGACTAAATCTTGGCCTACTAACACAAGGATGCAATCATTGTAGCTCCAGATTCTTGCACCATTGCATGTTTTCTTCTTAAGCTGTCAAGCTGTTAAATTCTTTTTCCAGAACAACCATGTGTTATGGTATGCAATTCCCAAAACAAAGGTGGGAGGGGATGGAGGGAGATTCAAGTGCCAGACATCCAAGGTTTGCACCAGAACTGAAATTCATGTATTCCTTTAAAATCTCCATTTCATATTTCTCATTGACCAAAAGCTCTTTTGCTTGTCTTCTTTGAATATGGGGGCTAGAAAACAATAAGAAAAAAGTAGAAACCTTATTTTGTTAAAAGGTTAGTAAATTCTTTGTGCCCAAAATAGACCTAACAGCTAGCTGGTTGTCTGCCAAGGCTTTGCTGCATCAGATGAACTGCATTCTTCCATACTGCTGAAACCCAAGGAAGAAGTAACTTTGAGATGCCTGAAACCTGGTGCTTTGGTAACTTACCTCCTCTCAGGCTACCAGGTTAAGCTGTCTGTTATGCTGTGTCCTCTCAGGCCATGCTTTTTAATAGGGGGTCATATCATAATACATATCAAAGTTAACAGAAATTGTAGTTCCACCTTCTGTATTGTAAATAGCCTCTGCCACATGTAGCTAGTCCAGAGCAGCTGGATTTGGCATCTGAATGGCAGCTGGATTTGGCAAATCTGAAGTGGGATGTAGAGCTTGGAAGGTAAATTAAAAGGAGATCCCTCATTAACTCAGTTCTCCTGAAGCATGGCAGCTTTTCTAGAACAGCAGGGTGAGTCAAACAGATTGGTTTTCTTTGTGCTACAGAAGAAGTAAGTGTTTGCACAGCCTCTCCTGAGAAACCCAGCCATGGCAGTTAATGACATGAATACTGACTTGGACATGACTTCTGTACACACCAGACCCCTCTCCTTTGGAATTCCCTTTTTGGTGTTGCTCCTCTTTGCTCTGTGCAGTTCAGGATGTGCTTTTCACATGGTTGTTGATGAACTGGAGAGCACCAGTTAAGTTGATGTCATGGACAGGGCAAGCAAGATTTTCAGGTACTCAGTGTGTGCACAATGCCCTTTCATTCTACATCTGCCAGTCTAGTGTTACATCTGTGCCTGGAAGGTAAACCAGCTGGAGCTGCCCGTGACAAGTTGTTGCTGGGCCCTGGAAGAGGACTGGTAGCTTGTCTTTGTTCTTTGCCTCCAGCCTCAGTAGGCTGTGGACCAGCAGAGATGGTTATTAGCCCTTACTGAGAGTCTGCTTCTGTCAAAGAGGTAAAGGCCCTTGTTTAAATGAGTCATGGGATGGCTGGTCCATAGGCTGCTTCCATTAGTACCTGGCATGCAACTCTCATGTTCTGTAACATGTAGTTGCTGAACCTGAAGTAGCTTTTGGATCCTATTATTTCTCCTCTATTATAGGCAGGGTAGAGAAACCTTTAGAAATTTACTTGTGTTCTCAGAGCTGGCATTGAGCTCTGAGTGTCATTGTAATTGAGTGTCTTTAAAGCATTAAAATGTGCAGGGAATGAAGGAGAAACTCCCCTGCATTGCCAGACAGAAGGAGTATATAGCCACAGTCCCTCACCTCCTGTGTTTTGGTAACTGAGTTGAAAGCTGCCTGGAGCAGTGTACTGAAGAGCTGCTGTCTGCTTTACCTGGGGAGATGGTGTTTTACCTTTTAGATCTTCCTTTAGCTCCTGCCTTGGATTTGCCTTTGCCTGCTGCTCCTTCACTTGCCAGCAGTGCTTTTCTTGTCTGCTCCTTCCTCCGTTTTACCCATCCCCTAATGAGAGCCAGTTGCCTTTGAACCAGGCAGAGCATATCTCCAATGCACAGCAGTGATCCACAATCCCATGCTGGTTTGAGATGTCTCATCCAGCTGCTCTGGAAGCTTCTCTGAGCCTGGGTGACAGGCATAAGTTGATACAGTTTGGAGCAGGAGATTTGCATTTTCCCAGCAAGCTCTTGCAGTCAGCACCACTTAGGCTCAAAAGCACTTTTGGGATCCATAGTGTAGTAATTTTAAAGGTGAACTATTCAGGAAAAAAGATGTCCTGGGCTCCATTAGGATGTGTGCTGTTAAGTCACTTTGTATGTATTGCTTCTGCTTCTGGCTTTCCTTGTGGTGAGGCAGTAATCCATCCGTCCCATCCTCTCCTCCTCAGAGCACGAGGAAACCTTGGGCACAGTGTGAACATGCAGTCATTTTTATGTAGTTTGAGTTCCAGCTGCACACAGGGCATTTTCTTCCAGTGCCTGCCCTGCTCTTTGTGCTGGGGAGGTGGCAAGGGAAGCAAAGCAGTGTGGGAAAGGGATCTAAAGCCCCGCCTTGAAATCAGAGATGGCGTTGTGTGTTGGTGGTACTGACATCAGAGAGGGAAAGTCTGTCTCTGCCTCAGCACAATTCTAATTCTCACCCACTCAAGCAGGATTCCCAAAGCCTTTTGTTCAGTGCAATAAAAGGTGCAAGGAGATTTTGCTTCTACAGTTACCACCTGAGCTGAACAGGCTCCCCCTAGGCAATCATCCTTGGAGCTTAGCATCAGAAGAGCTCTGCCAGCTGAGCTGTGGGGTCTGCCAGCCCCTGTCTAGTCACCTTCATGTTCTGTTGAAAGAAACCTTTTGGGAGAGAAGGGAGAAGGATTTCTCTGCCTGGCGATTTTCAGAGGGGTGCCAGTGTTGAGGGAAATGAGTGTTTGGCACAAAGTGTCAGCCACTGCCTAAGTCTAGATACATTTCCTGAAGCAGTGTGAGTATGGTCAAGGCAATCATGAATGCTTAGCATTGACTTGTACTACAACAGTATAGGCTGAAAATCTGGGAGCACCAAACTGTCTCAAGGCACTATCTGTAAGCTGCTTCTGGGGGATCCTGGACTCCTAAATCCATTTCTATTACAGCTCAGGGTAAGTTGTTTTTGTGGGGCCTTTTTCAGCTGTTGTAAATAAAGAAGGCACTTCTTAATACAGTGCCTGCAGCACTGCATTTTTTCTTTACCCTTAAGGGTGCTTTGAAGTCCACTATGAGAGATACAGGCTGATAGGTGATTGATTGCTTGATGGTATCACTCTGGACACTTCTACTGCTTATCCTGTCCCTCTAAAATGTGATGGATTTATTCATCTCCTATCTGGCTGTGAGAGGTTTGTAATTGCAAGGGAGGGCTTGTGCCTGTGCCCCTGACTGTGTATGGGACAGAGTAATAACTTAAGTTTATCATGTCCCCGAATTAAGATTCCCACCCTGACAGAGTTCACTCCATCTGAGGGCATTAGGTACTCTGATGTTTAATTTGTGTCTTGCTGATTTTTCTTTTTCATTTCTTGGTGCTGACAGGTGAATGTTTGTTCTCTTTTGTTTTCCAGAACATAGTTATATCTAGTGCAGCTGAAAGGGTAAGTCCCAGATTTTTTTTAAAGCCAGAACAATTTGAAGATTTATTTGTGGCTGGAAATACAGCTTTAATTATGAATTAAACATATAAAAATTGTAAGTTTAAATATGATTGCCTTTACCAAAGAATTGTATTGTGGTTTTGGGAATTTTTTTGGTTGATTGTTCTGTTTTGTTGGTTTGGGGGGGGGATTTTTTTGCTGCTGCTGTGGTATTTTCCATGACAGTGTTCTCCCAGATCAGACTCTGTCAAAATAGTGGTATTTCCTTGATTTCCTATTATCTTTAGTAGCTTGCTGTTATATAGCATTTAATCTTGCCTATCTGGTCACATTGCCCTGCCTGCTCACACTGTCAGCCTGACAGCAAAGGCATTCACATATTCAAACTTCTTTGTTTTGTTTCAGCCTTTAGAGCTCCGAGGTCCTTATGATGTGGCTAATCTGTATCCTTTCCCAAAGTCAAAAGCAGCAGTTAGTAGTAACATTGGAGAGTTTAAAGTGGTTTTGAAATTTTTTTCATCCTTTACAGTCCTTGAACTTGATACAGTGGTACTTATTGGTGAGCCTTTCAATGAATCAGGGCCCTGAGTATTTGTGGAAGGAGCAACAGATCTTGCTTATGGGGTGGCATGAGAAGTCACTGTAACTAATAATGTTTGTCTTCAGCTACAGGAATGTTTTGTTGTGATGTACATTAATGTTGTGTGGGTGTAAATGGAGAAATTAATAAAACCTATAAAAATCTATGGACACTATGAACCAAACAAGAAATTATTACTTAGTATCTTCAAAGTGCCTCATTTTTGGTAGCAGAAGCTATAAAATTGTATTTATGTAAAGTTAGAAGTTCTTATCTGAGCAGTAACTACTTCTGTTCTGAATTTTCCAGTGCTTAGTGCTTAGTGCTTAACTTGTAATGTTAAATAAGTGGTTGTGTTCTAGAAACAAAGGAGAGTGTGTTTTCTTCTTTTTGGAGTTCAGATGCGTTTTTATCACTCTCCCCACCCCAGAAGCACATATCTGGCCTGTCCCTGGAAGGGAAGGAGCATGCTCTGAGTCATGAGAAAGAACCCTGTGGGAGGCTGTGTGGCCTGGAAGGATTTTATGTGCAGTGTTTTCTTCCCTCTTGAAACGAGCAGTCAGGCTCAACCCAAATTAACATAGCTAATGTGGTGTCAGCCCTCATAAAGGTGGCTGGAAACTTCAGCATAATGCTCTTGTATCAGACAGTGCCCTGTGCCCAAAACTGAAATTTTCCATGGGGTAATTTTTTTGCTTGATTATGCATATCTAAAATGTTCCAGCATTGACAGACTTTTGTTTTCAAAAGTACAGCTTCTTGTCTGGAAAGAAGCAACATTGCCAGGAGCTTTCCAGGAGGGTTGCTGAGGAACTGCAGCCAGGAAAATTGGGTGCCTCATTTCTCTGCTTCTGGGTAACCTTATGCAGAATGTCACTTTGAGTTACAGCTTTGCTAATTCCCAGTTATTTGTAGAGTAAGCAAACCTACCGTGCAGAGAGCCTTCTCTGTTCTGTTTGTTGCCTCCTGTGTGTTTTGATCCTGAGCAGCAGTGACAGAGGTTTGCTGTTTGGCCTGTCAGAAGGTGAAGCAAAGGCAGCTGTGTCCACCAACTGCAGAGCCACCATGCTGCATGGAGGTGAGCACCTGCAAGCTCCTCAAAGTAACACGTGCAGTTGTTAAACTAAATTCTCGTTGATGCTTATTCTCCAAAAGGTCTGAGACCTTACAGAGCAAGTCAGATCAGGGCTTTAGCTTTTTTGTCCAATGCATGAAGAGGAGGTTGTGTGGCAGGGCTGTTTTATTTTCCCTTGTTGCCATGTTGGCAAATCAGTGGCTGAACTGATGGTGCTATCTGTGCTGGATGACTCGTTCAACCACATTAATGAGTTATAAATGGTTGAACCAAAACAGGGACCTGCCTGCTGTGCTTCATAGTGAAACTATCCCATTTCAGAAAGGTTTGAATGCTGGTCTTGGTGCCACTGACAGAAACTAAGTGACTGACTTAAAAAAAACGGGTGTGCATGTGTTTTGCATTTGCCTTTTTGCAGCATGTGTGCAGAAGCAACCTTAGTCATGTCCCTTTCTGATGCTTTAATAAGTGAATTATTTCTGACTCACTCTTAAGTGTGGATTGTTTCAAATTTATGGCAAAATCAACAGGTTCTCCTGCAGCCTACTACTCATCTACATAGAGATATAGAGTTGTCAAATTTATGTGGGATTTCTCAAGCCTGTCATCTATCTTATCTGTGAAATTAATTAGCAGGTGTCATTTCCCTTGTCCCAGAGAGGATACTAGCCCAGAATAAGTCAGTATATTTTGTCAAACTTCTTGCAGAGCCTCTCTGCTAGTAGAGTATTTGTAGGGAATCTCTTCTAACTCAAATTCTGCAGAGAAGCTTCCCATCAGTAATTACAAAATTGGATTGGCCTCAGTAGGTTATTTGACAAATGTGAGGATTTGGTAACATCACGCACCAGTATTTCATGATGTTGAGAGTTCTAAATTAATAATATTATTTAATAATATTATTTAATATTTATTTTCTAAGTAAAAATCTTGAATACCATAAAGTCACTTCCTTGGTACGTAGGGGATCCTCTGCCAATACAAGTTGTGCCCACATCTAAGAATCCTGGGGTATGTGAAGGCATTTTTAGTATTTTTTAAAGAACACTGTTTAGCTCAGAAATGCTTTTGACAGTGCTTCAGTGATTATTGAACTGACTAAGCCTGGTTTCCCATGGTTTTGTGTCTCTGCAGCTCCTCAGCCCCTGCAGACCTTGGCTTTCCTTGGTTTGCTATAATTCTACACCCACCATTGTGTTTCCCCTGGTAGTTTCTCCACTCTGTAATGCAGTGAAACCTGAACTCCACTCACAGGTGGCTTCCCTGCTGTGCGTGCTGGCTGGCTGGTTGCTCAACATATCCAGCTGTGGGTTGGGGCACAGAAACCTGAACTGAGTATGCCTTAAATGCATTTTTTTTTGGGTATTTCTGGTACTGCAGCTTCTGCTTGTGTATTCCAGAAACTCGAAAGAGTGCCTGTGGCATAGTGTACACAGTGAAGAAGCCTCGCAAGGTTGAGGAGGAAGAAGCAGCTGTGCCAGCCTGCAAGAAAGCTAAGACTCAAGCTTGAGGACTAAACCAGGTTTCAACAGAAGCCTCCATATCTTCTTTATCCCGTGTTGAGTCTTCCTCCAACCTCCAGCCAACCTAATTTTTTCCTTACTACCTTGCTTAGCCTGCAGAAGAATTATTCTTCCAGCATTCCAAGTGAGGAAAACTATGTAATGAGACTGCTGAATGGTATTCACCACATCTGAGAGGTCATGCTGGGCCTTCTGGCCAAGGTGTGAGAAGACTGGCTCTTCACCCTGCCTTAGGTCTCCTGGAGTTAATGCAAACTTAACAGAACATTTTTAATGTGGGAATTTTCACTTGTACATATGCATTGCTTTTTTATTAAAAAACATGTCTAAGAACACATACCTTCTCATTTCTCAAGTTTTAAACATATCTCTGTACAACTGCAAGCCAGTAGCTGAAGTTTACCTTCAAGTGTCCTGTGAAGAAGAGTACAGAAAAAAAAAAAATGCTTCCTATTCAGTTTTGTGATCAATGGGTATAGTGAAGATCCCAGGATTTGTCAATTGCCAGGAGGTATTTTTGGATTCGGGTTACAGTAGGAGTGACTGACCTGACTTGCCAGATACATGCCCAAAGGGCATCTGTGTCCTCAGCACTTAAAACCAAACAGTACCATTAGATGTTTGCCAGAGGTGGGGAGGAAGAGCCTGAGCTTACCCTGAATGTGACCTCAGCAGGGGAAGTTGCAGTGTAGGAGCTGTCTCACCTGGGGCTGAGCAGCCTCCACCTCACATATTTACTGCACCATTTCTTTCTTTACTTCCTGCTCTGGAATTGTTATCTGTGCTTGTGTTCATTTTGCTGCCTCTTGTTTTTCCGTTTTCCTTCCTTTTAATGCCTCAGTAAACCTAATCTGGCTGCCAAAAACCCAATCAAACAGATAAAATCAGCAGAGCATTTTTGGAGCACTTCCAAATGTTGACTGAAGTTTTTCTTTTCATTAAATGAATATAAAAATCACATGAGCTACTGTACTGAGGTACTGTTGAGCCATTTCTTTAGTGTTCCAGTTCTCTACTGTTGCCTAAGAGCAACTTGAAAAGTAGAAGTTGTAACATGTAAAATATACTGCAGAAGTCCTGCAGTGGATCATTTCTGAGTGCTTGGTAACAACTGAGCAGAATTGATGAAGTTCTCATAGATTTAGCAGTCCTATATAATGCTGGTGTAAGTCACAACAGCTTTTGTTTCATTCAACAAATATGAAATATGTTTTCTGTATGTTATTACTTGTTGACTTTGTGACTTGAGTCCATTTTATTATAGGTATTGAGGAGCTTTTTTATATGAGTGTGTATGTATGTGTGTGTGTGTGTGTGTGTGTGTATTTATATATATATATATGTGTGTGCATAAAGTAGTTTGTCATCTATGGACTTACCTCTAAAATGATGCTCTAACCAGAGAAGAAGCAAAATGTGTTTGGTGCAGTTTTCTGAATGACATGTTGATCCAGCCTTGGCCAGAGAATGACCTACCTTGAGCATGACAGAATTTCTTTGGTAACTAACATAGGGAAGGAGGCTTTGAATGCTTGAGATCCTTCTTTGCTACTTGTTTGACTTTAAAAAATTTAACTCTGCATCTTTGCCCTTTATTAGATACAGTGCTTCAGGAGCTGATTGAAAAGTTTTTTCTCTCCCAGTTTCCTGAAGCACTGTGTGCCTGCACGATTGAACTGCTGCTAGGTTAGGTGATAACCAGTCTGAGTAAGCCAGCACTGATGTCATTTCCATTTCCTGCAAGGCTTGCTGCCAGTGCCTGGGCAATTGGGCAGAAACAAGCAGGGAAGTCGTGACTTGCAGCAAAGGGCAGCGAGTGGAGGCATGCCATAATTTCTATGAAGGATGTGTGCCCAAATTAGGCCTATGGCTGGCAAGGTGACACTGGAGTTACAGTGCTTGTGTGAGAAAAGTCCCATCTCTCTGAAGCTGTTGGCATCAGTCTGGGAGAGCTGCCTGCAGACAGGAGAGGTGGTTCTTTTGCTTGCTCCTCTGGGTTTTGTGTAAATTAACTCCAAAACTGACATTCCAGGAACTCCAGGCATTCATTGCTGCCCACTTCTGACTCCACCTCAGGATATTGCCCCGGACAGTGCTTTGGTCAGACTATAAGGCCAGCTGACAGGTTAGTGAAGGAGTGTGAGAGCCTCTGGCTTATTTTATTTGTCAGGCCATCCAATGGAACATCTAAATGCCCCTCTGCTCTCTCCCACCTGGAGTGCTGTGTCCAGCTCTGGGGTTGTCAGCACAGGAAGGAGATGGAGCTGTTGGAGTATGCCCACAGAGGACCACAAAGCTGGGAAGAAGGTTGGAGCACTTCTGTGTGGAACTGCTGGGGTTGTTCATACTGGAGAATTGAATGCTCCAGTGCCACCTTACTGGGGCCTTTCAGTATTTAAAGGGGACTTATAAGAAAGATTTCTGCAGAATTTTCATCACAGCCTGTTGTGATAGCACAAGAGGAATTGGGTTGAAACTAAAAAAGGGTGGATTTAGTTTGGATACGAGAAAGGTCTTTTACAATGAGGGTGGTGAAACACTAGCACAGGTTGCCCAGAGAGGTGGTAGATGTCCTGTCCCTGGAAACATTCAAGGCCTGGTGGGACAGAGCTCTCAGCAATCTGTTCTTGTTGAAAATGTCCCTGCTCATTGCAGAGAGGTTGGAATAAATAGGGTTTAAAGGTCCCTTCCAGCCCAAACTGTTCTGTGATTCTTTGAAATGGGACATCATGCCCTGGCTGGCAGCACTAAAGGTTGTCTTGCCTCTGCTAAAGCAAAGGGAGAAGTGTCTGCCTTTCCTATCAGGACTTGGCATTGTTCTTGGCTTGGATAACTGGAGCTGTCTCATGTTCCATGTAGTCGTGACTAACTAAGAAATTACATTTTTAAAATCAAGCTCGGTAATGAAACTGTAACTTTGTTTTACCAGCTGTTTAAAATACTGTCTTTCTGCTTTCATGTGCCTCCAAATAACAAAATAAGTGAAACGGGGTTTATCTAACAATGGCAGGAAGGTAGCTCAAGGGATGGCTGCTCTTGGCAGACTGTTTTTTTAGTTTTTAAGAATTTTTCAGCAGACAAAAAGTGAACTTCCTTTAAAGAGAGACAAAATTACCCCATGCATGCTCACCACTCCATCCACTCCAGCAAGTAAAAAGAACCACTCTGTTAATTTAATCTGAAATTGATCAGTTCAAAATGTACAGAAAAAGCAGTACAAATTTACAAATATACATAATCTGATTTTGCATTCTTCTATCATCATACTTTGTAGTAGTCTAGTTTTAAAAAAATTCACTTCCCTGGCACAGTCTTCTCTCACCTTCACAACATTATATCTGAATCCTTCAGTGCAAAGGGGTACATGGTTGTTGGATCTCTCCTTGGGCTCGTTATCAACCATGACTGCCAAACCCTGAGTAAACACCATTACTCAACTACTTCATTAAATCCACTTGGCACCTCAGTATACCTCCTTCCATTGCTCTTCCACATTCGGCCACTCTATTCACAGGTTATTTTAGTAGTGAGACAAGGCAACAATTGCAAGTATTTGCTATTTAGAGCTATTGGAAGGCTTGAGGAAAGTTGCTAATATTGTTGAAAATGCTGCCATTTAAGACAAAAGGATATACGTTGCTGGCAAAAATTGCATTTAGACCAATGGCATCTATAAAAAAGCTTAAATAATGAGCATAATTTAAAATTACTTTTAAATAAATAAATAATAAATAGAAATAAATAAAGCCATTTTAGAGCTAGTGGAATTTCAACACTCAACCTGTCTTTTAAAGTAATTTCTTTGCAGGTTTCTTGCAATTTTCAGTGAAGGCACCTCAAATAATCCAGTGCCATAAATATTTTCAGTAGATGTTCAAGGACATTTTCATCCAGTTTTGTAGGAAGCGTTTCAAAGCAGCAAAAAGAGCGTGGTCTGGTTTGTCTCTTCAGAATTTACTCAGAGGGGCACTCTTTTTGGAATTGTCTTTCAGGCTGTTGAATATCTCTTTGGTGCCATTCTGCCACTGAAGAACAAGATCCATAGGGGTCTTCCCTTCCTGGTTAAAAGAAACAGAGGAATGCTTCATTTCATCCAGAGATGGCCTAGTCCTTGTTCTTTCCTAAGTACTTGTTCAGTTCATCTGTGTGATGTGAATCCCTTCTGCACACACAGGTTTAGACTTACTCTTGCACCCCTGAGGTCAGAGTACTTTTGCTCTACAGATCCTGGTCAGACCCATGATGAAAACTGCCTGGGTTTCAGTGGGTTTAGGCAAATGCTGTGACCAGCAGAACATGTTCCTTTTGTTCTAGTTTCAAGTGATTAGAAATATATTTAGGCACAATCTCAGTAAGACACTCTTCCATTTAATGCAGAATTCAGGCAAGAGTTTAATTAGGGTATGAACCATAGGAATTAAGTAGGACCAACTTTTGTGTGCAGATAAAGTCTGAGAGAGCAAGTCTGCCCTTTGGGGCCGTACCTTCCATAATTGTCATACTCTGATGAGGGATAATGCTGGGAGCAGCCACACTTCAGGGAGGTGGGCAGTGAGTAGAGTACAGAGTGCTTCAGCAACTGTTTTCTTCCTTGTCCCACCCGGGGTTTTGACTGATTGTCAATCAAAAACACTGACTGGCAATGGTAAAACCCATGCTACTGCTGCTGGGTTTGGATTTGGGAGAAAAGGTCTGTCAGGTGCTATATTTTAACAAGTGGTCACCGAGCTTCAGCAGCGCTGCCGCTGCAGTGGCTGTGATCACAGCCAGGTGTGGGGCTCCTCTCTGCTCGGCCACAGGGATTTGTTGCCCGGCAGCAAGGTTAACAGCCAGTGCTCCAGGTGTAGTGCTGGGGCCGGCCCTCAGCTGGGGGCTTAACAAAAAGATTTCTCTTACAAGCTAAGATCTTTGTTGTCTCAGTGGTGGTTGAAGCCCAGGAGTTATGCAAAGTGTCTGTCTATTACATATTTTCATGACAAGAGTAATTAAAATAAATCATAGAAAGGTGTGATGTTGTCTAGCAGATAGTGGGTTCTGGTTTTAAAAAATCTACTGAGTTTTCCTCTTTTCCCTGACCTCCCCCAAGTTACCCTTTCCCTGTCTCAGCTCTGCTTTAATTAGCTCTGAAGTGATCTAATTAAGTCTGTTCAAAATAGTCTCTCCCGGTCTTGAAACCTGTGGAACTGCTCTGGTGGGAAACTTATTTTAAAGCATTTTAAAATTCCTTCGATTTTGTGCTATTACTTACGCAGTTCTTTAGAGTCAGGTCTGCCCCGTGCAGGATGAGAAGCCTGATGATTTTGTAGCGGTTCAGCCTCACGGCGTCGTGCATCGGGGTGTCTCCCTCCTGGGGAAGGGGCACGGCGTCAGCGCTGCCGGCCGGCCCCGGCTGCTCGGGGCTTCTCCGGGCAGAGGCAGCCTGGGGCTGCCGGAGCCGAGAGGGGCTGGTGCTTACCCTGTCCCTGGCGTTGAGGTCTGCCTCGCAGGCAATGAGGTGCTCCCCGCAGTCATAGCGACCCGTCCGCACAGCCACGTGCAAGGGCGTGCTCATCAGCTGCGGGGCCGGGGCAGGAGATGGTCAGTGCCATGGAACAGGTAAAAGCTGCTCCAAAAGCAGCTGCCAGAAATTAGCTACTGCGAGTAGGGGTCGGTTTTTTCTCTCCGATTAAAAAAAACAAAACTGCAGAGTTACAGAAGCACGTACCTTGTCTCTTGCGTTTATGTTTATCCCTTTGTCCAGTAAGAATTTCAGAACATCCAGATTCCCACCCCGGCATGCCCAGTGCAGAGCTGTAGAATGAAGCTTTAATAGGAAAAAGAAATGAAAAGTATTTTAATACGTTATATTTTAAAACCCAATATTTTTATCAAATTTCTAAAATAATCCAAATTAATTTTATGCAGTTTAACCAAGAGCACTTCACTGTGATCACACAGTGATCACAGTTTCTAGTAAAAAATTGTTTCTAGTAAAAATAAAGTTGCTAGTAACAGCTTTTTTAATTTTTCACTAATTTCTGCAGTACTGTGAATTCCTCACTTTTCACATTCATCGCATATTACTCCTAAAGACAGAGATCTTGGCAACGCTGCTGTGAGGATGTGTTTTGTCTATTCTTTGAGACTAGAAGTTACCTTTAGCTAAGTAGGTATCTGGTTAACATTTTTTATTCAATGCCTTTTGGATTCTAAAACGCATAGAAAATTAAGCTCAGGGGAAAGAATAGTTCTCTTTAAAAAACAAACAAATCCTCAAGTTATGCAAGTCAACAAAGTGAATTAAAACCCATTTCCTCTACAAGATCCAGCCTCGCTGCGTGAGCTGCGCTGGAGAGCCCGGGGCGGCGCCGCTCTGCCCGTCCGAGCGCGGCCGGCCAGTGCCAGTGCCAGCTCTTCAGCCACCGGAGAAGCGCGGAGGAGCACAGAAACAGCTGCGGAGGCTGCTGGTACTCAGTGGCCGTCATTGCAGGGAAATGCGGGTGCAGAGGAGCAGCGCAGCCCCCGCTCCAAGGAGCGAGCCTGACCGCAGCTCTCCTACCCTGCCCCAGGCTCGCCTGCCTGCGGCGCTCTGCTGGCCAGCGCTCCCCGTGTTTTCCAACAGCCCTTTTGGCACAGGGAGGCAGCCACTCCCTCCTGAAACCTCTTCTCAACGATGTTATTTTAAGGATAAACTTCACAGATGTTTCAAGGCCTTTTAGTACTCCTCCTCTATGGGAAGCGCTTCTATAAATGGTTCTCCTGGCACTTATAAAGCAATGAGAAGCTTTTGGTAAGAGGTGTGAGTGGATGTGCATACCATGTCTTTCTGTTCAAGCTGGGCTCCAGCTTCCACCAACTTTTTCACCACCTCTAGATGTCCTTCAGAGCATGCCCTGTGCAGCGCGGTGCGCTTGTACTGGCGAGTGAAACAGTGCAAAGTCAGGCATTACATACGGCACAAAGACAGCTCCAAATCTCTTCCCCGCCCTCCCTAGGGTGATGGCAAACACATACTCCGCGCTGAGTCCTTTTAAAGGGCTAACACTTTTGAAACCTGAAATCTGCTAAATTTTAATAGCAACCTGATCGCTGAGAGCTGCCAACCCAGCATTTTACAGGATGGGAGAAGTATCTGCAGCATGGCACCCAGATTTAAAATGACACCTGTTGTGTTCCACATCCAACGTGCTACAGTGTGTTTTGAAAGTGCAGTTCATGCATGACGGAGTATGAGTGTAGCCACTTATTTCTGCTGTTCTGCAGAAAAATTTCTTATGTCTTTATCCATAGAATTGGAAGATCACCTTTTATGGAAAATCAACTTCTCCTGGGCACCAACAGCCTTCTTTTAAATATAAAGACTCTTTTTGAGGTAATATGATTTTGAAGAGTCTCAGCGGCCACTAGAAAACTTGATGTAAAAAACTTTCAGCATTTATGTACTTTCCCCCACCCCTTTATTCCTCTCATGACAGTGGAATCTGCAAAACCTCATCGTAAAAGTTATTTTTGCTCTCTTCTGTAGCATTAGGAATAAGACTGTACCTTATCACAGACATTTGGATCCCCTTTGTCTGACAGGTATTGTTCAATTACTGGCAACTTGTTCTCCAGTGCAGCTTTGAAGAATGTGGGAATATCCACAGGTCCTGTCTGAAGGAAAGAATATAGAGAACATAAATGTGTGTGGCACAACCCCCCATTAATGCTTTCCCAGAATAAGGTACTTTGAAGTAACTTACAATAACTTCTGGTTCAGGTTTCTTTAAAACAGGCACTTTCACTTTCTTGCATCTTTTCTTCTTCTTCAGCTCAATAATTTTTTCAAGATCCTGCAAGTTTTCAAGTTTCGACCTGGCCTCTAATTTCTTCTTCTTCAGCTGAAACAAATTAGGGAAGGCAGCAAGTTGAGCTGTGTGACCTCCTCTCCCTTTCAGAGTGGCAGGATAGCAATGTGAAGTATCATATATATTCAGCTGAATTCAATTAAGACTGGATGACCTTTGAAATAGTTTTAATATTTTTTTTTTTTTGCAGATAGGGCTAATTGACCATTACAGTAAGTTGCTAACTATGTCATTCTATGAGAAATTCTACCTCATCTATAGTTTTTCATTTACCATTAGACCTCTTCCTAACTTCTTCTTGAGGCATATGTTGTGACATGAATTTAGGCCAAGAGTCAGAGAAGTGCCACAGTCTCTTCTGGGACAACAATTTAAAAAATCTCATGTGCAGCTTATGAGAACTGGAAAGCTCCTGCAGTTTCAACTGACTTCCACCAAGTGATTTTCTTTGATCACTTTTTTTTTTTTTTTTTTTTTTTAATGATGCAACTCCTAAATTATTGGAACTTAATTCTCTTTGCTTAAAAACATACCCTCAAGAGAAGAACAAGCTCTAGAATGATCTTAGCATTTCAGTCCAGAACTGCTACTACATTTTGGGAAGCCACAAAATATGTCCTCAGTGTCCTTGATGGGGCAGTTCAATAAATGTTTAAGACTCTCCAAACCTGCTTGTAAAAAGCATCTGGGTGTGAAGTCAGTGTTGGGCACTGCTGACACCAAGGGCAAGTGTGTTGCCTGAACTGAGATGCCACGAGGTGTCCTTGACTTCAGAAGGGAGGTTCACAATCAAGAGCTAACTCAGGGTGAATACAGATGGCAGATTCTGTCCCATGATGTGCTTAAGGGTGAATACACTGCTGTCATATGGTATACAGTTCAGTCAACTGAATTTTTATTCAAGTTATTTCTACCTCTTCTTTTTATTGCTCTCTGCATTTGTGGTGTGATCAACAGATCATTGGCCTAATGGAAAATAATTATGCTGACTGTGAATAACTGGAAATCCACAAAGTTGTTAGGAATCTGCTTTGAAGCAACTGAAAAAAAACTCTGTAGCCAATAATGTCTCTGTTTAAGTTTAAGAAGTAGTTTTTATTCTAATATTTCTGAGACTGACTTTCTCACTCTTCACTTTTTAGAACAAAATCTTATTTCCCTGGCTGCTTAAACTTTATGATTTCCAAATCACTTTAAATTTTTAGGCCAGTTGATATCTTATTCACAAAAAGAAATTAAAGATATTATAGCTACTGTGTTTTCTGGGGAAAAAACATCATTCCTTAGGGATCTAGGGAGAATTGTCATGCTCCAGGAATAGAAATCAGTACTTTTCTGAGACCAGTATGAGTTTAATTTGTAAGTGTTCTTCCCAAATGTGCTAGTAAGTGTAATGCTGTGTTTTCATAAAAAGATTTTCCTGTTAATTAAGGCTTCTGGCTTCAGAAACGCACTCTTACATCTTTTGTGGGTTGGTTATTTTTGGGAGCAGCCATTAGGTGTGCAAGCTGAAGGTGTCTCTCTGGCTCTGACTGCTCCCCCCTTGCTGACAGCCAGCAGCAGGTGACCCCTGGGCAGCAGGAGCTCTCAGGGCTTCAGTCAGACTGTAAAGGGGGTGTTTAAGGTTCTGCCTCAAAGTGTTACTGCCTGCACCCACAGCCTACAGAGGTGAGCAGATCTCCATGGTCTTAGTGGGCTTTAGACCAACCTCCTTTCATGGTGGTCTCCCAAGGGTTCTCTAGCTGACCATGCATGTATTTCCAACCTAGAGAGAGGCAGAACCTGCCTCGTGCAAGTTCTTGTGCAATGCATACATGATGACAAAAATCTAAGCAGAAAACCCAGGAGCCTACCTCTGCTTCTAGTTTTTTCTCCTTCTCATTAGCCAGATCACCTCGGGTCAGTGAGTGCTCAGGGATTGTCTTCAGGTCCTCCTGCTTCTCTAATCTTACAGCAGCTTCATACTCTCCATTTTTGAAGTCCTCAGGGAGGAAGCTGCCAGTCTCTTTATCATCCACCTTCTTCCCAGTCACCTGTGAATGCAAACATGGTATAATAGAATCAGTGGGCAGTAGTTGTAGTAGAGTGCAGTAGTCACCACTGGGAACACGGATTGTCTAGAGCTGATTGCACCTCGTTCCTGCCCTCTCAGAGTGTGTGACAGCCAGGACAGGTCATTCTGCCTGTGCCTGGGCTGGCTGGGGATGCAACATCTCCCATGCAGTCAAATAGGGCTGCTGAGTGGTTTCAAGGCTGGTTTTCTCCATTGCTGTCAGTACCAAAGTCCCATTTATAGCAGAATGGCAGAAGCTATGTGGTGCTGTGCAGCAGCACAGCTTTCAATAATTTTCAGAAATAGTTCTGATGCCCAATTAAGTGTGTACAAAGGGATAACTTGTTAAACTAAGCAAATGCAGATGTGTATTTTGAAAGTGGTTCATGTGGCCTAGACTGCCTTTCTGTTTGATTACCTTGTAAAATTGTATTTGTTATACAGTCTAATGCAGAAGAAACTGTGAGAACCTTGCCAAAGAATTTAGGACAGCATTAACTTATTAGGCAGCTGTATCTTATTATCTGGGAAAATAAATGAAGTGTTTTACTGAATCATTCCTGTTTTCCCAGTTTCTCAATCAGATCAGACATTCTTAATCTGAATCCTGCAGTGGAATGTTCTGTTACTTGTGGTCTAGACCTAATTTTTTAAAGACTCTTTTACATCATGAACAGCAGTCGCTGTAGGGACGGTTAGTTTATTATTAGAAAACAATACTATTATTAAGCTGTTAATTTAGTATTATAAAATACTGTAATTTCCCTGCATTAATATGTTGTCCCAGTCCCTTATTAGATTGGAATAAGTTAGTGTGATCATAAGATTACTGACTTCTAAATATATATATATATATATAAATCAAGAACAAAATTAAATAAATAGCTAAATTTTGGTTGAACTTTTCCTGATGAACTGTGCTTGATGCCAAATCCAAACAGCTGTGTAGTTATATCTGTGGTGAGACCCTTTCCCAAGGAAAACTTAAAATGAAAATATAATAATAAAACAAACAGTATATAAAGGTTTGCACCTAGAGCACAGCAGTGCTGGTATCCTACTAAATCAGTGATCCCCCAAGGTCGTCTTTCTCTGCCTGGTCTAATGACTGTCTAGAAAATAATTAATTGTGAGTAAATGAAAGAAGGTTGCACCTACCAGCTCTTCTACTTTCATCATCATTGTCATATTTGCTGGTGCTCGAGGGCTGTGCTCCTGTATGACTGAAACCTCCCGGGCTCAGGCCAGCTCTGCAGGGACCTCCACGCTCACTGCACTTATATATCTTTGGGAGAACTGTGCTTGAATGAGATAATCTTCCAACCTGGGAATCCAAGCCTGCCCCTTGTGCTTGCCAGCTGAGAGGTGGCTCACACTCATTCCAGACATGTTAACTAGCCAGATCTGGTGTCCAGGCAGCGGAGGGGCGTCAGCTGGGCGAGGAAGGCTGAGAGCCCCGCGGTCTGACCACACCAGTGCGGGAACCAGAATGAAATGTGAGCTCATCATTCCTTTGGCAGTGACTGCACTGCTCAGCAATGTGAGTCATTCTGTGCTCCCAGTGCCCACTAGGACAGCTGTCTGTTGATACAGCATTATAACTTCATCTTCTTTCCTTTTTTTTTAATTGACATTCAGATGACTGTAAGACACTGGGAAGGGTAAGTGGCTTATGTACAATGGTTATAGCAATATCTTCCTGATAAATGGATTATTATCTCTAAAGTCTTGAAAAGCCATTATTTTCATTGCTATTTATTCTTGGATGATAAACACTTTTAGGGGAAAGCCTTTTTCTCATCATGATGACAGTCTTCTATATTTGTTGGAAGGAATTCTCTGAAGGGATTACTATACCAGAATGATGTCTCTGGTGCTAAAAGGGCCCATGATATCATAAGTTACAATCAGTGTAAGATATCAAAACAGTAAGATTTGCATTTTTTCTGGACCCTTGTCAATGATTATAAGCCAAATAATAAATTATGTCTTATTATGCAAAGGAAATAAAAAGGGAACATTTAATACTGATTTCTCATACAATATTTTCCTTCTGGATGTGAGAGAATAGGGGCCCAGAAGTGATTTTTTTATTTTTCAGGAGAAGATGAGATACACACAAGTATATGCAGATGATGCGTGTGTTTTGGGGAAAAAGAGCTATTGAATCCTTTGGGAAAGCTTTTCTTATGCTGTGAATCAGAGTAGTCTGGAATCAGGAGAATGATCACCAGCAGAAGGCAGTTTTATTAGAGGAAGAAACACTAATCTTTGCATTCAAAGAGTGTGGATAAGTGCCAAGAAACATCAGTTCTGTGAAAGTGCAATGCCTGGAGCTGCTGTGCAGTGAGGTAGGCAGGTCACCTGGCTGAAATGAATACAGCAGCTCAGGTGCTTCAAGAACACCATGTACATGAGTGCTTCACCACATCGAACTATCTCGGGAGTTGTTTATATCATTAGCATCATTAACATGCTGCATTCCTGACACTGACCTTTCAAGGTGTCTCCTCTGAACTATCCCCCAGAAATCCGAGTACATCCAAACTTGTCCTCCGGTGCCCATCATACCTATGCCCTCCCTTTCCCTGAAATGAAGCTGGACATCAGGTGGTTCCTTTACCACTCAGAATATATATGACATTAGAGAATGAGTCCCAGAACTAAAATAGAGTATGTGCTAGCCACACAACCTTTCAGAACATTTTTTTCCAAACTTAAGTACAGCAACGCTATCATTCCCCCCTAGTGGTATGTTCTGAATCACACTGCCAGGCTTTTTCTCACTGCAGTTTTGTACTCCTGCTAAATGTCTCTATGACAAGAGGCAGCTCTGGCTTCTTCTTGTGTTCTAACAGCTTACTTCAATCTGTTCAGTTCTCTGTTTTCTATTTGGGAGATTGTCTTGAAATCCACAACTCTAACAGTATGGCTGCATAGAATGCTTCTAGTTCAGTGGAAACATATCACAGTAGAGACCTGATGCAGAAAGAGAAATGCAGTGGTTTGCTTTTAGAACAAAAACTGTTTAAGGAACTGTGAATTTCTTCTGGAGACATTTCTTTGAAGCTTACTTTTCTCTTTTTATGCTTTCCTTTTTTTTTTTTTTTTACCAGCTTAATATATAAAACTGACTCAGCAAAACCTAATGTGGAAGCTCTAAGTGGACAGATCTTCTGCAAATGGTACATAAATCCAGAGCCAGAGTAGCTTTACAGGAAACCTTAGTGTTCTGAGGGGAAACAGAAACCAAATTCACAAAAGTGCTACCGAAACACCACAGTTTATTCATCTTTAAAGTGTCCCATCCATGATGACTAAAAGAATAATAAAGAATAGAATATTCCCTGATTATCCCAAGTTTCTATTTTAAAATAGTGGCACCCAGAAACCCACTTTAACCAAAGGCTGGGATCTAAATTAGCATAAGAGTAAATGCTTTTAAGCTAAATGTCATGTAAACAAAGGCAACACTATTGAAATAGCAGAAATGCACCGGTTGGTATCAGCTAAGACTCCTGGCTTATCACTTTTGCTTAATATCAGAGGGGGGAAGTAGTATAATGAGCTTGTAACCTTGTACTGGATGGTAACCACTCAATCACCTTTCATCAAGTGATTTCTCGTTAAGGTGGTAATAGCAGATGGTCAGTGGGTGATGTGTAACAGGAATCTGAAAAACTCTTGCCACTCCACTGAAGGAGAAGGGCAGAGCAATCATCTGCAAGGTGTGAGGCAACTGGATATTGTTACAAAAATCCTCCACAGGGAAAACACCAAAGGCTCAGCATGACAGGGAGAAAACAGTGGCACACCCTGTTCCCTGCTACCAAAAGGGAACTGTATGACTAGAGTAAAGAATGTTTGTAATTAATTTTTCTAAGTGATTAGTGGTAGAGTGAAAGCATCATGGGTGATAAAAACGACATTGCCACCTCCCGTCACGTGTGTGGCCATCGTGTTTTCAATGGCATCGCTGCTCAGGTCTTTGCCTTACACCTTCCAGCTCTCTGCCCTTGCCTCTGTCCATGCACCCATAGGTGCCTGGCTGCCTGTTGTCCTTTTCCTGCTACTAAGTAAGTAAAGGTATGAAAAATCAGTTGCTGAGGAGTGGTTATGTGCCTAAGAGGTTATTGAGCCAGCAAACTGCTCCATGTGTGTGCAGTCAAAGATAAATTCATAACCAAGGTACACAGAAGAAGTAGTAACCCACGGGTTACTCCTGGATTAGTGATGTGTTAGTGTGTAATGGCTTGTTTATTTTGCAGTGTGTGTGCACCCTGCACACCCTATATATCCATATGCAACAAGCAGTATATGACTGCATATTACAAGAAATGCATTTATTTCCTTCTCTTTCTTTTTAGCTGTTGGTTTTCCATAAAAGGCAGGAAACATTTTTATTTGTCTAACATATACACTTCAATACTCTCTACTTTTGGCAAGAGGTTAACTGATTTGGGAATGAATTAACTGTGATATGATAATTGTACCACTCATGTTCTAACTTTTTCAGCATAGCAATATATATGTCTGTCTGCTTTTTCTAACGTAGTCAGGGAATTGCTACATCATCTGATTAAAGACTACTTATCAATGTGTATTTTTTGTCTGAAACTAATGAAGGGAAGAACATTGTCTTCTCAGAGGAAAAAAAAATCCCACAAAACCTTTTCTTCGAAGGAATATTAAGCTAGTCAGGTACAAAATCAGAATGTAAGAAATTATTAAAATAAAAAAATGAGGTTATAATTCCATTTTTTCAGATTGTTACTGAAGAAAAAATAATTCATAGCCTAGCAGGTTGCTGGTCTGGCCAATACAGTTCTCTGGTGTCAAAACTCAAATCAGCAATGAGTTAATAGTTGCATCACTTCAGATAAGCTTTAAAAAAACCTTTTCAAATTACATAAGGGTTGGAGATTTCATATAACGTAAAAAAAATTACAACTGTGATTTCTATTTAAAAATAAGGTATTTGAATGTATCTGAGGCTGTGAGCTTAATCACAAGGCCATTTCTACAACACATGAATCTAGATAATTCATCTTATTGGATCTCAGCTAGCAAGCAAGTGCAGCAAAACACATCAGAAGAGTTGTTATCTGTGGTCAAATGGGTTTATCTCTTGGCTGCTTGCCTTTCTAGTCAGCAATATGGGTCAGGGTCCTGCTGCTCCAGCACACCTCTGGTGATGCTGTTCATGTCACCTCTGACTATGTTTGTGTGTGGTAGATGATGTACATTATTCCCTCAGCTACTGCAAAAAGGCTTTTTCTGTGAAAGCATGGAGCTCTCTTAAAGGTTTCTACTGTTCAGAAATACTCCATAACAACTCCAAGTCTGGCAGGAAAGGGAAAGTGCTTAAAGTAGAGAAGAGTGAGTGCCTGCCTGCCAGTCCTGGTCACCTGAACCATGATCCAGCACTGGCCACTTGCTCTGCACTAAAGCATGGCCAGTACTTTTGAATAGCAACAAGGAAGAATTTGTCTTCACTCTGGAGAAGCTGTGGCATTTTTAAATTTTATTTTTATTTAGAATTTCACATTGTCTAACTTAAGCCTCCAGTTACTGAATCTTGATAAAGCATTGCCTAAAAGTTCCTAAGTACTCCCTCCCATCCCAGTAGTGCAATGTCTTTTTTTTTCTGTAAGTGTAAGGGGCTGCTATAGTTTTGGGTGATAGAAACATCCCTCTGAAGTGCTGCATAGCATGCACAGGACAAAATCCAGGTCTTAGCAGTCCTTTGCTCCACTCAGATAGCAAAAGCAGCAGCTCAGGAGGCACTGGAGAACTCCATCAGGCAGCAGTGCAAGCCTTCACAGTACCTGTACCTAAGGAAGTGATGGTCACTTGCAACTGGCTGCTTCTCTTTTAGGAATTCCACTCTGAAAAGGTGTCTGGCTTTGTGTGGAGCTCTTGACAGTGACCCAATAGCATCCAGACACTGCTTTTCCCTGTAGCCTTACATTAGAGCACATGTTGATGTAGTTATCCAACAAGATTCCCAAATTCCTCTCCAGGCAGAATCAACCAAATGAAATTCCTCACAAAGGGAGATTTTGAAAAGCCACCCAGTCCAAGTTTCTGTTCAAAACAAGGTCAAAATTGAATTCAGGTAAGGTTGTTCCAGACTTCATCCAATCAGATCTTAAAAACCTCTAGGGAAAGAGATTTCATAACATCTCTGACCATCCTGATCCAATGTCTGATTGTCCTCACAGCAATTTCTTTTTCCTTATATATAGTTGAAACTTCCCCACTTTCAATTTACGATCATAGTGTCTCATACTCTTCCACAAACCTCTGTAAAGGGCCTGGCTCTGCCTTCCTTGTAACCACCTCCTAGGCTGTCTTTCCTTTCCTGAAACCTTGTCTTGTCCAGGCTGAACAAGTCCAGCTCTCCCAGACATTTCTTAGACCATGAGTGCTCCAGCCCCCAACCATCTTGGGACTGATTTTACATCATTGTTTGGACACGTGATGAAAATACTAAACGATGTTGTACCAGGAACTGATCCTTGTGGGAATCTGCTGGAAATAGTTCCACTCGTTACTCTCACCACTTTGCAATCTGTCAGTGAGCCAACTTTTAGTTCTTCCAAAGCATATCCTTTTAATTCCATGCAATGCATGCTTTTTAATCATACCAACATATGCCATGAAATGAAATGCCTTTGGCAAGACCCAAGTAAACTGCATTAACGTGAATGCTTCTCTGAACCTTTCATTCTGCAAAGACACTTTCAAAAAAATATTTGCTTTGCATCTAGCCCCACAGATTGGCATCCATTTCATGTAACTTGTCTGATTCTGTCTTGATAAAGCTTTGGTTAACTCTTCCCCCCTGTTTTGCCAGATCTGAGTCAGGTCAGCCAGCCTGTTGTTAACTCTTTCATCATTTTCAGCCAGACAAAACATTTTGGGAGCTGAGAAAAAATGATCAGGAGCTTCTCTGCTTTACTGGCACTGAAGCTGGCCTGTGATATCTTTGGATGCAGCCCAAGTGGATGCTCTACCTGAGGGGAATTCCTGTTTCTTGTGAATAAAAGAGAGCTCAGGGAATCAAGGTGAGGAAGAATTGGATGGATTTTGCTTTAAAATATGGCAATGTTTTCATAAAGCATTGATTTTGTAATCTCTTAGCAAAACAGTAGTGTGTCACAACTCTGTTAGAAGACCTGCGCCCAGGCAGCCTCTCTCTTTCTCATTTATTGGAATCATATCCACTATAATGTTAGAAATGCTTGAAGAGAATTTTAGAACCGCTATTACCTGGAAAAAAAAAACCTTTTTATGTTTTTATTATGGGGTTTATTGTTTGGGGGCTTGTTTTTGCTTTTAACATTTTGCAATTAAAATGTAAATGCATAAATCTGCTTCACATTAAATTTGCTGAAAAGCTATTTCTCCCCTTTCATGGGGTTTCATTGGCAGTAATATATCATTGGATTTTTATCTCCTTTGATTCCAATAATGCCAGTGAGGCAGGAAAACATTGATGCAAATTTGGAATTACATTGCATCATGTGTTGGTCATCCTCTTGGGGTTAGAAGATAGATACTTTTTGTGACCACAAATAGGATTAGAAAATATTTTCTCTATTTTTTATTAGTTTATTACATAGCATATACTAAAAAAGAAGTTTGAGTTTAATTTTAGAGAAGAGAGTGGGTAAAACACCAACAAAAAAAAAAAAAAAAAAAAAAAACAAGCAAAAAACCCCAAATACACCTTTTCCTCTAAAGTTTCATAATCAGAGACAAATTTATGTCTGTGATGAATTTGGAGGAAAACCTTGTGTCCTTCTGTAACACAGAAGTTTTACAGGAGTCAGTTATGAAACTGGCATGGGGTTTCTGTATTCTGTTTCATTTCAGGTTCGGAAAGTGTAGGGAGTGCATGCAAAGGGGGGAAGGAGGAGTGAATGATCTAATTTGGTTTCTCTGGATTTGCAAACTGCAAACTACAACTTCATCTGCAGACACTATTTTTAGGAAGTTGCTATTTCACAAAGGAAGATACTAAAAATCTCCCCCACAGCTATTTTGTCTCAACAAAGGCATCTTCACACCACAGCCAGCTGGATAAGGAGACCATGGGGTAGGTGTATTCCCAAAAAAATCTGTTGTTATCCAAAGGAGCTAGAGAGGTGACTAGGCTGTGACCAGGACCAGCCAGTTCCCCCTGAAGCTCTGCCCATATCTAATTCACATACCCTGTGAGAAATTTGCTATGAGCTCTGCTTCATTTTCCATGTTTTTTTCAACCATCTGCGTGGCAAAGACAGCGTAGGCATAGGCTGTTCTCACTCTAAAATCATAGAAAGAGCAGGAAGATCCTTCTTTTTCCTCCCCCTAGGGCATCAACAGAGGGGATGAAGGACAGCATTAATCCAAATGAAACACTAAATTTCATAGTGAAGAAGCATAAAGACAAACACACACTTTATTTTTTCTCATGGATATGAGAAAAAAAAATTAAGAAACTGAGATACTGAAGGGCATTGTCATTTGTCAGTGCCCAGTTTTTCAGATGGCCACTTAGTGTGGCTGAGTGACCACAGGGGTGAATACATTGCCAGAGGTTCCTGCCTGAATGGCAATGAAGAGGCCACTGATTTCTCTGACACTTGGATTCAGACCACTGGGTTGTCTTTATTTCAAGTGAGTGGCCAGTAAATTCTGTTGAGTAACCTTATGTTTTCACATGGTGGTGTGTGACAAGGAAGGGAAGAGGCATTGCTTTACCACTAAGCAGCATGAGTCAGAGAACTAGTTTGGAGGAAATGAGAAATCACCAGGGGCTTTGCCAAGAAACTACAGCTTGTGAGACATAGCACGGTTCAGCTAGTTATTTTGTTTTCTTCATACAGTCTCTCTGCAATTCTTAGTTTTGGCAGAAAGTGGAAGTCTAAATTCCACCAGGCTCCTGGCTTCCTTAAGCAAGGAAATGCTGGGCATCTCTGACTGACTGGAACTTTGTCTGAATTCCAGCTCAAACAGGTATGGAAAATCTTTTTCCTTTTCTTTTTCAATATTCTTAAGCCTTATTTGTCAGAGGCCAAACACATGATCACAGTCTGAACTCTTAGGTTTGCATGTGCTGGCTCAGAATGTCAGACTGCTGAGGTTAATGCCAGGTACAGGTGAATTTGTGATTAACCTTGCAATTTCCTTTTGGGCTTTCCTCTTTTAGTGTTTGATCACAGAAATCAGTAGAAATGTTTTCCCTGTCTTTTTTGGGGAAAAAAAAATCACTTGAGACATATGTGGCATTTGTCACCTCCTGTCATAAATCCCTACCAGGTGACCTAGAGACTTACACAGATGGAAGATAGATGTTGTTTGATCAAAAGCCAATCAATCAATAAATCATGAGCAAGAGAAAAACTGTGTTCCAAAAGAACCAAAATAAAACACTGTCATGTGTTTTGAGCATCTACCCAGCACTAAGATCACTGCAGCTGTATTCTATGTCCAGCAATGGTCATTTGATTTTTGAGGGCTACTGCCTTGTGCAGCCTCTATCCCAGCACAAACACAGGGACTTCATACACACACTCTGTAATGCCACTTGTAGGAAAACTTGAAGAAATAACTCCCATCATTCATTGTGTTCTGGAAATGGGGAAACTGGGAAACGCTTTTTCCACAAAGGATTTTTAAGGCAGGAGGAGCACCACACTCTATATCAACTATAAATTATTAAAGCAGGGACAAAAGCTGCTTCTCATCAGCAGTAAGTGCTCAGTGGAATGAGCTCTCAAGGCATTGCAGCATCATTCCCAGTACCATAGTGCTGTGAAGCAGACCTCCAGCCCGTTGAACCAAACAAAATAATCCCAAGTAAAACATCAGACCTCTCAGCACCGGATGATTGAGGAAGTCAAGTCTGCTACTAAAAGCACTTAGCAAGTGCAGAGGACTCTCAACTTACGATTTGTGCAACCAGAAACCAGTGTGGGAAAATGGTGAATTTTAACCTTCAGATTAAAAAAGTGTAGGTGAAGCAGTTCCCAGATGAAAACCATAAGGCTATGGTGCCAGATTTGATTTTCACTATCGGAAGAATTTTTTAGAAATGGGGAATATATGAAGGTGATTTTTCCCGTAACAGAATTTCTAGACAGCTGCAACATTGAAATGCTCAGATGTGAATTGCCTTGAATCAAGCAGCTGCAAATAGTTCTGTGGTCCTAGTCACTGAAGAATGTGTGTTGGGGTGCCTGCTTCTCTGATGCTAAAGGGAAATAGTCATAATGCATCTTCCCATGCTAGCTGTAAGCTAATGAAAAAACGTCAACTTTTACACTTAGTATAACATGGCAAAAGCATATTCACATTTGTAATAACTTAGGACTTTTCTGCTTAATTTTCTATTGACTTTTCAAAGAAAACCACTTTTTTTTTTACTTAGCTGCATAAGCAATAATGCACACGCTCATTATGTTTTGGGCAAGAAATTATTCTAGACAATAGATGAAAGCAAATCCAATTTTGCTTTTCTCTTTATTACAAGTTGGTAAATACTTAGCTATCAACCCAAGAAAAACAGCAGCCTTGCTGTCTTGGTAATCTCTTTACGGTTTTGCTGCAGTACGTCACCTAGTTTTTCTAAAATTTATACCACCTGCACCCAAAGCCCATGGCCCCCATCAGAACTTTTGATATATGCATGAAAACAATGATTGCATGTTTATTTGATGGCTGGTTGTAAAAGAATGGAGACATTGAAAAAGCTATCTTTTTCTCTGGGTGCCAGAAATCATTTACAAACAGAAAAAAAAAAAAGTAGTACCTCGAGTATGGGGTTAAAATGTAATTTTATTTGTTTTTAATTACAGCTGCACATTTGAGAAGGGCACTTTTTAATCTCTTATCAAAGCATTCTACTTTTCTTTGATCTAACTGTAATTTATTGAGTGCAGTTGCCACCAGCATCTGTAATCCGTCTTAAAATCCCTCTATGCATTCCATTTTCTTCGAGGCTGGCCTTTTTCTGTCCATCATGGTGAACGTGTTCTCCCTTTTGTTTATATGTGCATCTTCCATTTGTCTCCACTGGCACTCACATACATATGAATAGTTCTTTGAAGTGTATGTTTTCTTTGTATTTTGTTTCACATGATCATTAATTAATATGATTATTTGTCACTCAGTGAGATCTCAGTTATCTATATTAATGGAGCCTTTAAAATGGGGGATGGGGAGGAATCCCCAAACATTTTCTTGTTTGTTACTGTCTAGGAATAATGGCAGGGACATGTAGCAGCTTTCCTAGACATAGCATTGCTCTATCACCGAGTGATAGTTTCATTGGCATCCTTATGACATTTTTATGTAAAGAAAAATAAAATGGAAAGTTTTTAACCTGTAAAAAGTTGCCTCTGTCACCTGTAAATGCCAAGGTAAGTTGCCTTAGTAGTTTGAAGCAATCCTGTAGCTGTGTTGTACACTCTGTGAAGTCCTGGTCTTCCTCACACACACAAAACGTTTTCCCTTGATGTCCCAAAACCACTGACTTGGCACTGAAGTCCTCCAGTGGAGTGTACACCTCTGAAAATGGTATCTGATACACTCTGAGACTACAGTACCCATTTCTTACTGAAAATAAAACCAAGCAGAGTGGGCTATAGCAATTACTTAGCAGAAAATTTTAAGTGGATTAGATACCAACTAAGAATCATGAAACTTGCAGGCTCTTGGTCTGAGTGTATCTCCATGTTTATAACGAAGTTACAGATGGGTGGAATACACGTGGTGTCTACAGACTTTTTTAAAGCATAAGCCTAAAAATACAAATCTGAACAGATCAATATTTCAAATTTTTGTACTTCAACACTTCATTCAAGAAAATAATTCAAAGGTTTTGGAATGAAATGGTAATTTTTTCCCTGTACATTTTAGGATATTATATCTATTTCTCTTTCCAGGTATTATAGGTTTCAGTTCATAACTTGTAGAGTTGAAGTCTATTGCCTAAACTCCATAGTCTCCTGAGATATCATAAATGAGTCTGAAGCTTCTCCAATAACCAGCTCTTAACTTCAAGCAGCTAAAACCCAGTTGACTGAAGCTAATATGTCCAAAACAAAGATGAAGCTTACAGAAGAAGCCCTTGACTTATTCCATTGTGATGTAAGGGCCCCATCAGCTAAAAAGTGAAATCCTAAAATCCTAGGTTAGTCTGCCTTTTGAAAAACCAGTAACCACAAAAGAGGTGTTACCTTCAGCATCTTCAGAGAAGATAGTTGTATTGGACTCAACCCCATTTGGTTTTTTTCTCTTAAGATGAAAACCAACAATTTCACCCTCTCTTTGACCAGCACACAGCAAATTTATCTCATTTTTGTCCTGCTGGCTGTGTGCTGTCAGCCAGTGAGACAGTTCTTCACGAACTGTCACATGAAGCAGAGCATCCATATGGAAATCATCTCTAGATGCAATAAAATTACCACAAACCACCAAGTTGAAGTGCACAATTTGTGCCAAGACTTTTCAGGACAGTATTTTCCTAAGTCAACTAAACACAAAACCTCAACCACAAGACATCCCAGCTGACAAGAACAAGTTGGTAATACCAGCCCTGCTCACAGGAGAGAAAATAAAACTCCTCTGAAGTTTCACAAAGTGCTTCTTGCTCTAAGGATAGATTAGTTTCCACAGTCATCTCTTCCCATCTTGCAAGGACAGTTGTCTGAGATTTCTGCTGGGCTGAACAAGTGCAGAGCTCTCTTCAATCTTAGCATACTTCCTCCCTCATTAAGATGGCTTGAGCACAAGGGATGAAAGGGAGTAGCTCCTAATAGCATCTTTTAAGAAATGGCAGGATGTATTTATTAGTCATAATAGTCGTGAGAAAGAGGAGACAAGAGTCAGAAGTGAACAAACTCAGCTACGGCGAGGAGCTGAGCATGGAGCTGCAGACACACTTCTTCATCAGAGCAAGTGCAACACCACCTCCTCAGCCTCTGGAGCTGCAGGGCATGGAGCCCCTCAGTCCAGGGAAAACATGTAGGCTCAGAAGTTTACAGGGTTTTGGCTGAGGACTAAACCTCAGCAGCTGTTGACTCTCCCTTCTACTGTGTCTGCACAGGGGACACAAGACCTTCACACTCGAAATTATTCCTAGTTGCAGCTGCTAGATATTCATAACAAATGTCTAATGGCTAAAATTGTGTGCTGTGGTCAGTGTCACCTTTCATGTCATACGGGGACAATTGTGTATTCTCCACTGTGGCTGGGATGTGTCATCCTAACATCATCTGGAGCTGTCCCCCTACATCAGGAATTGCTTTCACTGAGCAGTAAGTTCAGACCCCTGCTGATGCTTTCTTTGTATCAAGTTACTGTTTTCTAACATTGCATATATACCAGAACTGAGTAGCAGCCGCTGTGTCTCACTGCAAGAGAGAAAGTGTAACTGTAGTTGCCCTGTCTATGAATTACATTTGAATCAGGTTCAACTCCAGGTTACAGCAGGACAAGGGACATGCGTGCTCTGTTCCAGAGTGCTTGCAAGTTTGTGCTTCCAAAGGCAATGTGCCTTTTGTGCTGATATCAGGTATCACCAGGAGAAAACACAAGAAGGATTTACTGTGTTAATGGATGGAGGCAGATGAATTGCTGCTGACCAACATGAAGTTTCTGCTGGATTGCTCTGAAAGACCTTTCTTCAGAATCACAGAAACTCTGAATATTCTGAGTTGAAAGGAACCCACAAGGATCACAGAGTCCAGCTCTTATGAAAATGGCCCATACAGGGATTGAACCATGACTTTGGCATTATTAGCACCATGCTCCAACCAGCTGAGCTTCGAATAATCCACAGTCAGTCTTCTGGGAAAAACATGCCTTTCTACTGGTTTACACTGTAGAACTAACCTGAAACAGCATTTCCATGAATCAACCAATTTTCCAACCCCCAGAATCTCACAATCTTACGAAAATCTTCTTTTTGTTAAGATACAATGAGGTGCCACAAACAGCCTGAGGAGATGGAAACACAGAGAAGCTACTGTAATGTGTAGGGTGCAGTGCCAGTGACCAAAAGTACAATGCACCTCACACATCGAGCTGGGAAGGACACACACTGCACCACCTCTGTACGGGCTCCAGTGCCTTCAGGGCACTCAGCTCCTGACACAGCTGGTTATATGTCCTGCTCAGACACATCCTGGATATGCTGGACTTAAGGAAAATACCTGGAACAATTCCGTTGTGTGCACACAGCTTCTCTGTGTTCAACAGCCAAATAACCAGAGGTTTCCTCTTGAAGCAATAAGTTGCATTTTGCCACCCTGAATCAGTAGAACTGGTGCATCTGATAATCATATGTGATTATCTGTCTTTTTCCAGCTCTAAATCTAGATTTGACAGAGAGATTTGAACTCAGGGCCAAAGGCTCAGACAGAAGGAAACATCACTTGCTTTCTTTGCTTGGTAAGAGAAAAAAAGTCAGAGCCCGATGCCTTTCCTGTGGAAGGACAGGACACATTACCTTAGATGTTATCATCCTTTAACAGGTTCTGAGATTATTTTTGAAATTACAAAAACAACCGCATGAGTTCTTTCTTGTTTACAGGGCAACTGTTCTCAAAAAATAAATCCAGCAACAAAGGGGAGTGGCAGGGAAGGATGGATAGTCTTGGGTTTCACTAACAGTCTAGTCAGATGAAAATATCCCCCCTATATCTGACCCTCAGGGTGTGTTGCTGGTCAAATAAAGTCAAGCTGCATAACATTCAGCCAAAAGAGCACCAATTTTTGCCTGATGAGGAGTTGAGGATGAGGTTTATTACACCCTATTTATGTGTATAGAGTCAGTTTAAAGAAGCACTGCAATATTCTCTATGGTGTTGGTAAACAGCCTCCCCCTGCAATGCCCTCGGCCCCCTTGCCTGGGGCTGAGTCCCTGCACTGCTGCAGGAGTAAATCAGAGCTGGGAGCTTTAGAGTGCCTGGGGTTTGCCTCATACAGAGGATCCTGCTGACAAACCCTCCTTCTCCCCTGCAGTTTAATTTTAGGATTTGGCACTGATGTGTATTTTTGTGTCTTCTTTTGTCGTCACACACATAAATTGGGGTGAAATTCTTACAGAGACATGAGGGGTAAAAGTCCTTTTTTGAGTAGTTCTGCTATAGCTAAGAGAACTTTTTCTAATGCAAAGCAGAAAAATATGTCCATAGCAGGAAAACCAAAAGTTAGCAGAACTTTGAGTCAGTAATGCCTCTTCCCTTTTCTCTGTTGTGCATTCTCCCTCTTGACATGAACTAACTTAATCTTTCACTTTATAATGAAGCAATCCCTGAAAACATTGTGGTTCTTTTCAACATTTATAAGAATCTTGCCTCTGAGCTTGACTTAGGTTTTGTTGAAGGAAGTGATCTTAGAAAACTATTGGATTCAATCTATCACTTCATTAATCTGGATTTCTAAATTCACTTACATTTGTTACAGAAAAGCATTAAATAATTTAAGGGGCATTTTAGCTCAAATTCATACTCTGAGCTGCATGAAATGATACTGTTTCATCAGCATCAGAGAAGGGAGAAATAACCCTAATGATTAGCAAATTCAGCAACTTGTTCAGAATTTGAATATATAGGTTTTGTCTTTCATGTACATGAGAAGAATCCTTCCCAGTCCCTCTAAAGGTGGCATTGTGTCTGCACCTAGGAATGTCATAAATGGATCATACCAAAAAACGTTCAAAATCACATTTCTTAAAATTACAGTCACAATATGACTCATCATGATTTCCATTATACAAAAAATAAGGGGAATGGTGATGAACTGTATTAAATGCACACATATACTTCACTGTTTCCTCTGCCTCTACTACTCCTTCAGTGTTTCTTTTATACCCTTTCTAACAAGACAGTCAAAGTGAATTCTAATTCATAACCTCTAATCTTGGTACTATATCCTAGCATATTGAGCTCTTCCTGAAATAAACCCTTCTAGATTTTTATGTCATTTGTATTCTCCAAATCCCACCCACGTAATTGGAAGCTTTTGAGGCATAGTATGTGTGTTCACATCACAACACAAAAGAAAGTTATCCAAAGGCTGCAGAATTGTGGGGCATTAATTTACACAAGGTAGGAACTTACAAATCACAAGATACTTCTCTATGGTAGTATGATTTAACATGATTTATTCACATTCATACCATATCTTCTTAAAGCAATTGGAAACATTTCAATTTGCTACCATTATTTTTTCAATAAATGGTGTGAGACTTTATTAGAATATTAGAAAGCATTGAACAAGCTGGTTTTTTACCAGAAAAATGCCCACTACATCTCACAGATAATTAAAACTACAACAATCATCATAAAGAGTCTGTGTTCTTTTGTTTTAAATCCCAGACACCCCTGTGCTCTGCTAGCAAGCTGTGCTGAACCAGGTTGTTTCTACTAAGGACCAGGGACCAGCTGACCTTCTGGCAGGTAGCTCATAAGAGAGGAGACCAGACCATCTCCACTGAGAAGGCAAGCAGGAGTGGGGCAGCTTTAGGTGACTGTAGATTCCTCTTTAGCCCTGAAATGAGGTAAGTGCAACCTTTATTTTGGGCTGCTGTTGAGGGAGATGTGCTTGCTTTGTTTGCACTGATGTGCTGCAGTCTTTGACTGTGTTTAATTGTCATTTACACTGTGCCTCACAGGAGCTGTGCTTTGAGATTATTGCCTTTGTGATCTGAGATGTTTTGTAAAAGTTTAGATTTCTGTTTGGGTGTTTAGAATCTGTTCTTTAACTAGCTGCCTTTCCCTAGGGTGACTGACACACCCCCCCCCCCC